>CM034605.1:37286887-37326887 GCA_020091685.1 Lutjanus erythropterus
CCATAGTTTTATGTCAGCTGTCTTGCCAAAGTCCAAGTCCATCTGTCAAGTTGCTAACTACCTAGCAGTAAAACTTGTTGTGTCCTGTTGAGACCTGCTCTGAATTGTCAAAATCCCCTCTTTACTCGACACGCTTAGCCAAAAGCAACATGTGTGGAACTGATTTGTCTCTTATTTATTATTAGAGCTGCAACTGATGATTATTTTCATTACTGATTAATCTGCTGGTTATTTTAATGATTAATCAGTTAATCGTTTAGTTCATAAAATGTAAAAAAAAAAAAAAAGGGATAAATGCTCATCATAATTTCCCAGAGCCCACAGGAATGTCTTCAAATTGTGTCTTTTGTCCAAAACCCAAAGAATCTTTATTTAATGTCATAAATTAGAAAGGAAAGCAGCTAATCTTCACAAGTAAGAAGCTGGAACCAACCAGATCCTCAATCCTTTTGCCTGAAAAATGACTGAAACAATTAATTGATTATCAACTAATTTTCTTTTGACTGACTAACTAATTGTTATTCTGTCTTGCAAGGTGCTGTATAGATCTTTCTTTTACAGCAGCCATTTTGACTTGTCACAGCAGATGAAGCACAGGTGTAATTAATAACACAAATGCCAGTCAGACTTTACATTCAAGGTTATGCTCATCTGATGTTGCAAATATGTGGAATTAAATGTTTAACTGTGCATCGTTACAGAAAAGTTACAGAAAGACATGATACAAAAGAACAAAAACAAGTTGTTTTTCAGGATTTAGGGACAAACAAGAACACAGTAGTTTAAAAAGAGAAACAAAGCAGTAACAACGCAATGCATGTCAGCTATGTTAAAGTTATGAGAAGCCATCACTGCTTTAATATTTCATATTTGAATATTACATTTTAAGATTTCAAATATTTAACAGTTTGCCAAAAATGTTAAATGAAATTATAAAACAGGTTTGTTTGTTTCTCCTTTGAGGATAAAGATACAGATTTCTGAAGATTTTGCTGGTTTACAGTCAGATACATTGATTGGATTCTAACAACACTGGTGAGACGTTGGAGAAATTTTTTTTAGAAAAAAGAATCCATGTTTAGTGTTTTCACTGACAGTAGTTAAAATGCTTGCTACTGAATGAGCACAAGGAAATCTAATATTGTGTCCAGGGTTTAGCCTGTGGCTTCAGCAATTACTGCTGACAAACCATTTTTAAGCTTTTAATATCCCTCTACTCATGTTCATTTATTTTAATTTATGTCTTTCAGTTTTAAACATGTGTGGCATGTGGCATACTAATTCTTTCATAGCATTTCATTCTAATAGAACTATTGGAAATAGAAAAATTTACAATAGAGCTGCAACAATTAAAAAAATATCAATCAATAATTAATCAGTAATTAAATTCATCAACAACTGTTTTGATAATCAATTAACTGGTTTAAGAAAAACAGATTCTTTATTGTGAATATTTTCCTATGACATAAAAGTGAATATCTGGTTTGTGGACAAAGCAAGATATTTCAGGACCATTTTCTGACATTTTATAGACAAAACAAGTATTAAGCGATTAATCAAGACTTTTAAAATAATAAATAATTGTAGAAAATAAAAATTAATCAACAAATTAATTGACTTGAAAATAGCCCTAATGTACAGTAATTTTTACAACTTCAAAATGGATATAATTGGCCCACTTTCATTATGAAATTGTAAGAAATGATTTGTTTGAGATGACTGATTACCCCCCCCACACACACACACACACACACATACACATGTGCTCACAAGGTCTGGCTTGTCAGCCATGGAAGAAATGTCCCACAAATCAGACAGAAATCATCAGGCACAGAAGACAAATAGTGAAAAAAAAAAAAAAAAAACATGCTGACAAAGAGAAGAAGTGAGTGAACAGTGTGTCAGTGGGAGACTCATTCACAACCAAGCAGCTCTCTGTCTGTCTCTGTCTCTGTCTGTCTCCAGTGCTTTCTAGCCTTTCTCTCTCTATCAGTTGAAGTGCGGTCTGGCCCTATGCCTGTGTTTTGTTTGGCTCATGTTCACACACACACACACACACACACACACACACACACACACACACAAACTCACTTACACACTCTGGCAGCACAACCTGTTTGGACGAGTCTGAGAGAAAAGGAAAATGTGTGCTGCCGTGTTGAATAAAAGTTGTTTTTTTCATATTTCTTAAAAGAGGTTGATAATTTTATGGACACACACACACACACACACACACACACACACACATTTGACAGTTGAAGTTGTGTCACTGATGAGAAGATAATGTGATAACATGTAGTCATAGTGTGTAAGAATGTGATATTGTAAATACTGCAGTGCATGATTGGTGTGTGTGTGTGTGTGTGTGTGTGTGTGTGTGTGTGTGTGTGTGTGTGTGTGTGTGTGTGTGTGTGTGTCCTCCAGCAGCGGCCATATGGAGGAGAAACTTTACGCAGAGACAAACACACTGGCTTCCATGCATCTCTCTGTCTCTCATCCCTCCATCCTTCATTAGCGTTTGCTTTAGGTCTCCTCTCGTCTGCATTCCTCCTTCCTGGTTCACTTTCACACAGTATAAAACTCTCATTACTGATTCCAGTTTTCACTATGATTCAATTTGCCATAATTACTGTGGCTGCGGCTAATAAAAAAGGGAAGAGAGGGAACGGCTAGAAATCGGTGCGAAGGTCAACTGGCAGTTAGCGGCGTTCATTTTCATCTCAGTGTATTCATCTGGGGCGGCTAATGGCCCAATTTTCTCCCCCTCGCTCCTCAATAAATATTGCTGGAATTACAGGTTAAATAGCTAAATTAAATCACAGCTATTACAGATGAGGGAGGGAGGAGGAGAGACAGAGAGAGGAGGAGAGACACAGTCAAATCTGTACAATTACACAGATCGCCACAAAGTGTGCGATTAATGTAGCGAGTGTTGGAGGAGTGCGTCACATTATTACATACATCATTTTTTTGTGTGGCCGGCGGCCGACGAGAAGACAAACACAGAGAGAGCGGACTGTGAAAAGTTAAAGCGACTCATCTTTAATCTTCACCTCCTCTCACACGCATGCTTTTACATTCAATTTAATCTTTCACTCCTCTTCACATTTGTGTCTTCTTAAACTGAAGCTCTTCTTGTAACAATTTACTATAAGCTTTATTGTTTTTTTAATCATACAAACTATAAACTGAATTTCTTCCCGTGGAATGTGATTATACTGATGTGTAATGTAGTAAAACCCAAAACCTCTGGATAGATTAAACTGACAAGACTTTTTTTCAGCTGAAAAACATGAAAGCACAGTTAGAAACTTGGACAGAACTTAAGGGTTAAGATACTGTGATATCTATAATAAAACAGACATAATTCAAGGTTAATTTACCTGCTTTTTCTCCTGGGCTTTTGACCAGTACGCTCCAAGAAGTGCAGGAAAACTGATATTTTGACTAATATTGCAATATTAGAGGGAATCATAACTTTTATATAATTATTCTCATTTTCATTGAGAAACATTAAAATGATTATGGTGTGATTATTGCAACAATCTGTGCCAAACAAATATGTTTTCTTATGTCTGCATGTATAAGCCACAACATCTCTGCAGCATGACAGTATTTAATTTGTATTTAATGCTTCTTTAAAACACACTTTTGCCTTTGACAAGTGATGAAAATTGCACTTGGCCATACTGCGATTTTGATAAAAAATTTTAAGGAACTGTTCAGCCGTGGATCAAACTTTCTGGTTCTTAAAACACAGAGCCAACACTGGCTACACACATACATATACACTTGTTGCTTGAAGCACCTTGAGTTAAAGGATTTCCTTCAAAATGCAAAAGATTATATTCAAAAAATCCTCACAAGTCAACCAGTGCATGTGGGCTAGGTGACAAGGCATTTTCCTCAGCATATGTATGAAAAATCTAAAATGATCAAATAGAAAACACAGTGAAGTGTGTGCCACTGTTAAGTGTTAGACGAGAGACCAAAGCTGGACCAATTGGGCAAAGTGGGTAACTGAACTCCAGTCTCACTGGTATATGATCATTTCATAGAAGATTTGTATAGTAATATGGGCACTATATCACAAAAACATGAAAAAGCTGTACAAAGAGGAAAAGGGTGGTAAACAGGGGCTTAGCACATTATTCTAGCCCCAGGAGTTCAGAGCAGATTAAACCAGCGCTGCATCACACAGAACTCCAGATGTATAAGACAAAAACTTCAACAATCATGTTGTTGATTTTTAATTACAACTGACTCCAAATCTTCAAATTAGACAATAGAAATCTGTACAACAATAATAACAGAGATCATATCACCATCAAGATATGATTTTGCTGAAAGCCAGTAAAAACATAACAGTGAAGTATCACCCAGCCCTGTGGTGCACAGCCATCCTGACAACAAAACACAAGCAAAGTAACTATTCTATACAACTCTCTATTCTCAGCACTTCTGTGTAAGTCCAGCTGTCACAATCGATTATTTTTTTAGGTCCAACATATGTTGAACCTGTTTGTACCTATTCAAGTCTTTCCATTAACAAATATTTTCATTATCAATTAATCTGTCAATCATTTTCTTGATTAATTGATTAGCTATTTGGTCCATAAAATGTCAGAGAAAGGGTGAAAAATGTTGATCAGTGTTTCTCAAAGCCCAAGACAACATCCTCAGAAACCAGAAAATATTCACATTTAAGAAGCTAGAATCAGAGAATTTTGACTTTTCTGTCTTAAAAAATTACTCAAAGTGAATAATCAATTATCAAGATAGTCTGAGACTAATTTAATAAGCTAATAATAATCACTTATTCGATTAATCGTTGCAGCTCTGCTGTACAGTGTCTTTGTCACTGTTAACTTCAGACTACCACATATAGAAATGATCATGGCAAACAACACAGTACAGAGGTTCCCAGCCCTTGAGGGGGGTGCAAGATCTGAATTTGAGGGGTCTCAAGATGATTGATAAGATATGAGAAAAAAATAAAAACAGATTTCTGATGAACAAAATTATGTTTTTCTAACTTTTCTAAAATCCTTCCTTTTAGTAGCAAAATTCTGGAGACTTTAACCTCCTCAGGACTCAGGCTGAACAGTGAATCAAAATATTATCAAAACCATGTAGCCAAGTGCAATGTCCAAATCACAGAAGCTGCAATTTTTTATTAAGGTAAAACTTGTGACAAACAGCATTATAATGAAGTTCTGCTGCAGAGATACAGACCTCAACAAGTGTCAAATCATCAGCATTTTAATATTTTTTTCAGTGAAAATTAAAAATGTGATCAGTCGTAATATCTGTCAAAATAATCATAATGTAACTTTTTTAGGAACTTAAAAATAATTCAGATAAAACAATCTGAGATCCAAGATGAATCTTAAAGCTCTGCTTGTCTATAAAGGCTCACAACAGACACACACAGGCGTCCAGTTTGACTTGAGATGATAACCTTTTTTTCTCTCTCAGTCAAACAGAATGACCAGCAGCAGCAGCAAGTTTAATCCTCATTCATCTAGCTTTCCCTCTCTCCCTCTCAGTCATCTGTGTGCATGTCATTTCATCCTTCTGGTTAGTGTAGTACTGTCCTCTTCTCGTCCGATGTCCCACCTTGATCTCTCAATCAAGCAGACTTATGAACACCATGGTGTACAGTAGACCCCGCTCCCTCCGTCCAATCAAAAGTGGATTAGAGACCAGAGCTGGTTTGCATACATCAGGTCCTGATGTAAGGGGGCCAAAGTCAGCGCATTTACATACAGAACACAGCTGACATGAGCCAAGGGTACAGCGTGTGTGTGTGTGTGTGTGTGTGTGTGTGTGTGTGTGTGTGTGTGTGTTCCCCTCTTGGCCTTTTGTTGCGCTTGTAAAAAGTTTCCTGACATTTTTTTGCATTATTAAGCCAGCAGCATCATTAACATGTGTATGATCCCACGTGCCCCCGACTCCATCCACACACACACACACACACACACACACACAACTCCTCACCTCACATGGCTGATGTCTTGTTTCACTATCATAGCATGGCAACAATTACATGCAAATCAGCTGTGTGTCCCCGCTGTGTGTGTTTCCATGTGTGCAGACACAGTATACACTCTGCTGGCTGTGTGTGTGTATGTGTGTATGTGTGTGTGTGTTCACTGTATACATGCTACAGTAGAACTGGAAGGATGTTGTGTTTTGCTTGTGGACAGTTCAGGAGTGTTTATTCCGTGCGTGTGTCTCCTCCTAATGAGATCATTTCAGAGAGCAGAGATCATTTGGCGCCGGGATCGCAGTATTCTTTAAGTAGTCTGTTGGTTGTGAATGAAGTGGTTTGAGCACAGGGTTTTAACGTCATCCAACAGGCTTTTTAAATTGGCTTTAATAGCTTGCGACTAAAATCACTACAGGACCACACAGCAGCAGCTTTAATTAAATCGCCCTAACTGTACGGAAATGAAAATCTCACACTTTTCCTCTGACAGCGGAGTCAGTACAGCCTTTATCTGCTGCGTCTGAGTCGCTGATTCACTCCAGCTACTTCACAGCTCCCAGAGCTCCGCTCGGCCACACTAAAACCTCCTTCTGGGGAAACTGAGTCATCTCTGAGCTCAGCTCGCCGCAGACACTGCTGGCTAAAGACCAAGAGGCAAACCCCAAACTCTTGCCGCTATACAGGCTGTTACTGTCAGCCTACATGCCACAAGCTGGCTTCATATCCAAGCTTTGTTTGTCTTTTTCTTTTTGTGAATTATGATATGAAGAAAGTGAAAACTGAATGGAAAATTCTGTATTTGGTTTTGAAAAGTTTAGGGAATCTGGGAGAATTAAAAGTGGCTTGTGCCTCATAAAAGTACAAATCTTCTGATATTCACACTGAATATACCCGTCTTCCAGAGGTAAGGATTTTTCATATTTTTACATTTCTGACAATGAACAGCTGTAAAATTTCAGCCCTACAACATAATTTGTGACATAAACACATCAAGATGGTGAATCTAAATAAAGATAATCTAATGTAATCATTAATTTCTAACAGAAATAAAGGACAGAGAGTTCAAACAGGGAAGACACAGAGATTAGAGCTCATTAGAAGGGAGTGTAACAGAGAAACCAATGACATATTGTTCTTTCTACTTTGCCAAATTTGTTGTGTTTTAAGAGGATAATCATTGTTTAACTTTATTTAATTTTGTTAAAATTGCAGAGGGTTCAAAGTCCATGTGATGCTGTCAAGTCTAATGGAAAAACAGAGCCGTGGAAAACACTTTCACTTTTTCAGAAAGGGCGTAGAAAGAGAGCCATGACAACAGACTGCACTGAGCTAAGCAGTTAACCTGAAGGTGATGTCTGGACTTCTGCTCCTTATTGCTGTTTTCACTTCAGTATGCAATCTGATATTATGCTCATGTTAGTCAGTTGTCTTTCTGTTTAAAAGAAGGGTCATTTACCCTATCACTTATTGATACTCTTGTTGTTATTATTCACTATAATGTGGTGCAAAAAATAAAGACATGACATGAAAAGATGTGAAAAGATTCAACAGTTATTTTATTGCCACGTCTTTGCAGAAGTAACAAGTTATCTTGTGTTATTACATTCATTTGCATTTTGATTAAATTTAGTAAAGGTAGCTCACACACTGAAGGTTTTGCCCTGTCAGCTGTTTATGTAATGTTACATAAATATTCACAGCAGTATTGTTTGTCCAGGAGCTCATGAATATTTTAGGACTGACCAGTCAGTAACTGGCGCTGGTTTAGTATCGGTGCTTGATGTCCATCCCTATTTAGCCCTGGCCCAACAGCTGTGACGGGTGTGTCCTATCAACAGAAGACAGAGATGCAGTTCATGTTTTTCATGACAATCGAATGACTTATTACTTCAGCAGGCTGTGGAGTCTTGTCCACACCTGAAGCCATTCTGTGGTCATTTTTCTGACTTTTAGCTAGGGCTGAACAGTTAATTGAAATTTGATCAAAGTTACAGTATGGTCTACTAATTTTAAAATCACAGGAAGTGCAATATTATTTATTGTTTGTAAAATGATTGTGGTGCTGCAGAGGTGTGCTGACCTACACATCATATTCTACAGACACATCTTTTTAGAGCTGCAACTACTGATTATTTTCATTATCAATTACTCAGTCAATCATTTTTATGAGTAATCGATTAGTTGTTTGGTCCATAAAATGTCAGAAACATTGCACCCCCCTCAAGGCTGTCCACAACTCAACGATATTCAGTTTACTGTCAGAAAGGAGTAAAGAAACCAGAAAATATTCACATTTGATGAGCTGAAATCAGAGAATCTGGACAATTAAAAAAAATCCAAGATACAAGATTAATCAATTATCAATTATCAAAATAACTGGGGGCAGGGCCTTTCTGTGTGGAGTTTGCATGTTCTCCTTGTGTCTGCATGGGTTCTCTCTGGGTTCTCCAGCTTCCTCCCTCAGTCCAAAGACATGCAGCATAATAGGTTAATTGGTGACTCTAAATTGCCCGTAGGTGTGAATGTGAGTGTGAGTGGTTGTCTGTCTCTATGTGTCAGCCCTGTGATGAACTGACGACTTGTCCAGGGTGAACCCCGCCTCTCACCCAATGTCAGCTGGGATAAGGATAAGCAGTTACGGACAATGAATGAATGAATTATCAAAATAGTTGCCAAGTGATTTAATAGTTGACAACAAATCAATTAATCAGCAAATCATTGCAAATCATATGATAATTGCAATATCAGTAAAAATAATCGCAATTAGATATTTTTCAAAATCGCTTAGCCCTATTCTTAATCTCACCTACAAAGCTCTGTTTAGCTCTGATGTTACTTCCAACCAGAATAGCCATTAATAATCCTGCATTCATGTGGAGTAGAAATAATTAGATAAATGGGTTCCTAACTGGGAAAATTTGTGTGAGCACCCAATGATGTTGGAATAACAATTCAGAAATATTTGATTACAAGAACTGTTGAGCTGTTGTCAGTCATAGATGCGGAAACATGGTGGATTACAGGAAATGTTTGGAACTTTTTAATAATTCACATGAATATATTTTTTTGTAATAGGGTATCAGCTCTTGGTTGCTGTCCACATAGAGTGATGTGGATTAGTGAGAAAAGTTTTTTAACAGCATTAGCCCTGATAACACTTCAGGTAAAGCAGTGGTTTAAGGGAATATGCTCATGTAGTGCCTGTGTTTTTTCACATTAAGACTTCAAAGCTCACAAACACACGTAAGTCCAATGAATTCAACCATCCAAGGTAGACATGAATGCAGCACAACAACAGGCTGATGTGAACTATTAAAAAGCGAAGAGTTGCTAAATCAGAGGTCTGCAACAGAGCTAAGAACAATTGTTCAGGTGATACAATCCCCGTTACTGGTAGCAAGGGGAATTTGGGACATTTTTCTCAGGAATTCATTTCTTTGAGTGCAGCTGATGGACACCTTCTTAACCCACAGTTATTTCAGCAACATCACCAAAGTTTTGGTGAAGCTGACTTGACAGTTGGGTGGAAACAAAGCAAGTGTTGGTATCCTGTGGAGCCAGTTGATCTCAGTAGGACTAACCCAGGTAAGAAAAGTTAACAGGTAGCATCTGATAAATTGAGATGAGCTGCGTTTATTTTTATTTTCCTCCTCTCTGGAACTCTCTGTCCTTTCCTCTGTCTTTCTCACAGTCTACGCAACCTTCTTTCATCCCAGCATGTGCTGAACTTTAGCATTAGCCCATCTTCTCTGCATGTTATCCCGCCAACAAAGGATTATCACTGTGCAAGGTGTGTGTGTGTGTGTATGTGTGTGTGTGTGTGTGTGTGTGTACAAGCCCTGACAGTCATGGCAAGACAAGCAAAGGAGTGAGGGAGGGGGCTTTGGCATTCTTCTGTTATGAATTTTAAAGGAAGGCTTAGCTGATCATAGCCAAATTAGAATGCATTTAGCTAATTAGAGGAGTGGAGAGGCAGCAGGAAGAGGAAGAGGAAGAGAGAAGGAACTGCATCTTTCACAAAACATGACAAGAAACAAGTCGTCCTCAGTGCTGGAGTCGCAATGAGCAGTCAAGATGCAATCCAAAACAAACAGGGTGTATGTGTGTGTGTGTGTGTGTGTGTGTGTGCGTGCGCATGCGCATGCACACGCACACGTGTGCATGTTTTTGTTTTTTTTTTGTGTGTTTTTTTTTGTGTGTGTGTGTGTGTGTGTGCCCTGTTAACAAATTAGAGGGATTACCAGAAGAGAGTGCCAGAGCATACCAGCTAATCCCCCACACTGGCCCGCACCGCTGCACCTGGGGAGTGTGTGTGTGTACGTGTGTGTGAGGGGTGTGGTGGTAGGAAGGGGCACCATCCTCCCCCAAACACACCCCTGGTGCCAGTGGTCTCCCTAATCCTGGACATATACACACACACACCCATGCAAGATGCACCTGGTACCTGGTCACTGTAAGGACTATATTATTGTCCTGCACAGACACATCCACGGACACCACAGACGACTGTTAGCTCTGTTTATACTACATTCTACTCTGCTTGGAGGACGTGTTCCCATACACAAGGTTGGAATCTGTACTGGCTGTGTGGACAAATCCACAGGTCACAACAAATTGAGGGCATGCGAATGTCCCCAATGGAGCCTCATGCACTTGTGGACGAGGAAAGTATGATACCAGCTCAGGTGTTCAGGCCAATTTTATATAAAATAGATCCTTGCTTTTGTTGTGTCAGTTCTCAAATGTACGTCCCTTTGGATAAAAGCATCTGCTACACGAAACTGTAAAAATTACAGTTAAATGGACCTTTGATTGTAGCTTTAGGGCTCTCTTTCAAAATAAAATTTTAGTTTTGTTATAATTTCGTTGTTGTTTTTTTCTCCCTGATCTTTAAGGTTGACACCTGCAGTGGGCATAGCAGTGCAGTGTGTGTACAGTTTAGGATATTTATTGGAAAATGATTGCTGCAACTCCTCAAGATCCAAGCAAGTTCCTGTGTCATGTGTCCCAGCTTGGTGACAATACATTAGGTGCATTTGAGATAAGCCAGGCCTGCACAGAATCAATCACCGGCAATTGCTGCACAATGCATGACGGTTAGATTTGTGTCCAACTTGATCCCAACTTGTGATAACCTAACAAGATCAAGGTGGCCACAGTTTTTAGAGCCAGGCACCTGGCTGTCACTTGATCGCTGAGCTGACAGGCTCCAACTGGCTCTTAATTTTGACAACAAACATGTATCAAATACCAATTTTCAGTGTTATTATAATCTTATTGGATATATTAGTCTTATATTAGGTTTTAATCTGTTAGTGTATATTTTGTGGCTGATAATAATGTTAAAAGCTCATGTATATGACTTACCAAACAAAAAATTACAAAGCAGATAAAAGAACAAAGGATCACATGACAGTAGAAGGATCTCTTCTGTTTCAATTTCAGTGATCAAACACACACTTTATTTCTTCAGGTATGAATGTGGTCTGCAGACTACAGGTAGCCCACATGTGATCTAACAGGAAGTTAGTTTCACTTCCTGTATATTCTCTGAAGGCTGCTGGAAACTGTCCAGCTTAACTGCAGCTTTTTGTCACCACCTACTGTTGTGGCTGCCTGATCTCAGCTACGTTCCAGGTGAAGCACAGCTTATCTCAAATGAGCCTAATGTTACCCCTGGCTCACTTTAAGGTGGACTGACCTTTAAGGTGGACCAGGCCACATCAGTAGTTGATGAGCTTGGATGATAATGTGTTGGGCTTTATGTTTGTGCTGTCCATGTACAGTGCACTGGTCCCTTGCTGTTGTATTGATGAGCATGAGCATATATTTCTTTATATTTCAAAAAAAGAGAAAGAAAAAATACAAGGAACAGTCTGAAGTGATTTAGAAATGCTATATTCTGATTTAAATATATATTTGTATAATGTAATGTAGCCTTAACCCTGGCAGGGTCTAAATTTACAATAATCATTTTAACTGTCTAATTACACATAATAGTTGGAGGTCACATGACTTATTTTAGGAAACTAGAACTGATCTCAGAGAGGGCAGCATCTGGAAAAAGCTAGTGACTGATTTCAACAGCAGGATCTAAAAGATGGTGTTGTTGTGTGTTGTGCGTTAGATCTTCAGTGTGTTGTTGTGTGTTGTGAGGCAGATCTTCAGTGTGCGTTTTTGTCTTGTGTAGGTTGAGTCATTGACATGTTGTCAGGTGAAGAGTTGGCCTGCTCTCTGTAGCCACAATAGAGAAACTGTGCCATGAGGCTGATGTGAGCAGGACAGCGTTCCAACACATTTTTGGAACCCTCCCTCTCTCTCTCTCTCTCTCTTTCCTCTATGTCTCTCTGTCACCTGTCCCTTCCAATCCCCCTCCCCCCCCATAGAAAGCTTGTCCAAATTACACACTGCCAAGTGGGAGTCTCCTGGAACACACCACACACACACACACATGCCAGAGCTCCGTCCCAGACTCTGATGTAGCAGTGCCCCTCCTGTCTGAATGAGACGTATTACAGCTCTGCCTGACAGCGGTGAGGAGAAGAAAAGATGTGTCTCTGTCTGTCTCTCCACCAGTGAAGCACACACAGTTGGGTGTAATCCCACGTTTATAAATTCAACATTATGCCCTGTGATCAGCTTCACCTTTTCAACTTCCAGAGCAAAGCTTTGATCTCTTCTTGTAAGTGTAACCTTTAGTGGATATTGAAATGTCTTCCTCCATATAAAGGGACAGAATAAGAGAAGACATATCTGAGTTGACTAACTTCACCTGTGGAGACGCACAGATGGAGAAAGAAACGGTTTGCTGAGGTGGAAAAAGAGGTGAAGCAGCGATTGGGGAGGGGGGTAAAATGAAGAAGTGTAGCCTGTGGTCTGAGTGTTATGGTCAGACTCCACTTGTTTATATAGAAATGGCAGTGAGAAGTAGGAGCGGGGAAGGAGGGAGGAGGGGGTGGAGGAGGAAGGCAGGTCGAGGACGAGAGCAGATCCAGACCAGATGGAGGTTAGAGGAGGGCATGGATGGAGGGATGGAGGGAGGGATGAGGGGACAGGTCTGTGTTGGAGGCCCTTATAAGGCCTGGATGACTGGAGAGCTGTGGAGAGGCAGCAGAAACACTGCAGAGACATATACCTGCAGACCTGCAGGGACACAGTGCAGGGACACCACCTTGACTTAGGTTCATTACATCATATAATCTCACATAATGCTGATAGCATAATAACACTATGATTACACTTTCACAGGAAAACAGCGTTGCACAATTAGCCAAACAATGGAAGTGAACGATGACCAGTTTTCAAAACGCAAAAATCAACTGAAAAAAAAGCCTCTATACTGCTCGTCTGGTGTAATCCGAGTCTTCTAAAGCCCTGACATGCCAGTTACTTGTGTGTGCACTGAATTTTCATTTCTGGATGAACTATCCCTTTAACACTGTAGTAGGATGTTCAGGCAGGAACATCAAGATTATCTGGACCAATTTATTTGCAAAGTGCTTCCAAACTATAGGTATAAATGTCTCATCTCATTTTAAAGAAAACTGTTGGCCAGACAATTTCAACAGTAGGTTAGTTTCAAAAATAAAACCCAAGGAACTAAAATACTCAAGTCAGGAGTTCGAACAACCCCAAATTAAATTACTGATCTGCCACCAACAGTAGTCTGTAAATTATTGTAATCATTTTAACATTTCATTTAACTTCAATGATAAATTTAGTAAATTTCATTATGCTGCATGGTGGTTTTGAATGTGTGTTCTTGTGAATAACTGAGAAGTCCCTTTCCCTGAGAAAACAATTTTCTCACTAGGTCCACTGAGCAGCTGTTCAGGGGCTTTTGCTACTTTCACATGATCTATCAGCAGATAGTTTTCCTAGTGCAGTTTTTTAAATTAAAATTATGAATTGTTATATTTTGTATAAAAGTCCAATTTGAAGATAACAACTCTAAAATAGTGAAGAGAAAATAGTGAGGAGATGACCTGAATGATCTCCTAGTAGCTAAAGCCCTGATCTATAAGTTCTGATCACTGACTGGAGATCCTTCCTTTCTGACTGCAGCACAAGCCAGCATTAATGACCAGGTTCAGACTGTACTTTGAGTACAGTGCAGACAGATTGTTGCCAAAGTCTTCCACCACGTTCCACAGTAAGATTACACAAGAGTTTTCACACTAACAACTCTTTATAGTCAGACAGACAGACAGACTGCTCAGCCTGTTATCTATCAGGATGTCAACTAATGTGACTTGTAGCAAATCTGATTGTATGTGTTGCAAAACATATTTATTTTTCATGTTTCTATTTGTATACATCTATATTTTTATATAATTATATAATATTTGGGGGTCAAATTTATTCGCTATTGCTACTGTAAATTCTCAGACATGATTGGTGGATGGAATATTCAGAACAAAATATGAAAGTCTCAACTTGTAGTGTTGGAGGACAAGGAGAGCAGAGGGAGAGGAGAGGAATGGAAAGGAGCTTCTCAGTGCTCCTGCTGTCTCCACACTAACTGGAAGCAGGCCTGCTCCCATAACCACTCCAATCTGTTTTCATTTGCTGAGCCTCATACCATTACACACACACACACACACACACACACACAGTCTGAAGTATAGTAAGACTGCCCCGTCTCTGAAAGGAGTAATGTGCTTATTCAAACAAGTAAACCAGTAAGTCAGAAAACCAGTCAGTCTGTGAAGCAACATGTTATATATTCAACAGATTGAACGGATATGGGTTACAGTATATATATATATATATATATAAATATATATACTTGTGCACACAGTGTAACACACACCACATCCTGCAGCTGTAACACACAGCAACATGCAACAACATCCTGCGGCACGCAACGGTGTGCACCCACAATCTCTGGCATGCTGGGACATGTTGCAACATGATGCGACACTGGCCACTGCTGCTGCACATGCTAAGACACATCTGAGCACACCAAAGCTGCCTGCAACACGCTGCAACATCCCACAACACATCAGGATGTTTCTCCTGCAAGTCTAACAGTAGGCAGCAGAATGAGTGAAAGCGTGAAAGCTGCAGAAGGAAAGAGGAGTGAAGTGTTGGACAAAGAGGAACTGGAAAAACTGGAAAAAGCTCTTTGTCATATGAGGACAGAGTGTGTGAGGGGCCTGGAAGGAGAGAGCTCTGAGCCATGGAGCTCCACAGTCATAGCTCAGCGGTCATACAGCAGCCAAACACAACAGAGACGTGAAGAGAAAGTGAGGAGAGACAGATGATGAGTGAGAGTGAGAGAGGAAAGAATGCTTTTAACTCATCTCTCAGACATGAGGTAACAACACCATATTTTGGCTACAAATAAAATGAAGCCTGACTGTTCTGAGGGCTCACCTCCTACAGCCAACAACTTTTTAGGGACTCAGGAACGTCTCTGTAGTTCAATCCAAGAACTCAGACCCACTTTGGGTTCCTGGGCCCTAGTTTCTGCTTGAAAATATACTAAAAGGACCGGCACACTGGAATCAGAGTTCTCTTAAAGTTTTATTTGCAATGTATCAGGATTGTGTCAAAACCTAAAAAGTTCTGATTCAACACTGTAAACCCCAATTTAACCATGACACAAAATTTTACTGAAGAGTCTACAGAAGTGTTCAGGACTGTCAAAATAACATAAATCATCCTTTGTGATATTGACCTATTTTTTGTTAATTTAACATCTTTAGATTTTTTTTAGTTCATTTTATAAAAATCATATATAGCCTAATTAAGTCAAGACAAATTAATAACACACACATTGTGCCCTCAGCACATAATTTGATAGTTCAATGAATTGTGTTCAATTATATAGGAAAAGCACAAAATGAGCACCAAATGTCCTAAATTTTTTATGTAAAACTGCAATGTTTAAATTGTTCCTAGTATGCACTGTGTATGACTTAAAACTCCTCTTTTTTAGTTGAAGACAATTTGCTGTGTGTATTGTACATTTTAAGATAAGTCATGATTGTCTGTGTTCACACATATGAAATCATTATGAAGGTTTGTATTGAATTCAGTCACTCACACTTACAATTCACTGAGAGCAGGTTCACATTATGCCTATGCTGGCTGCTCCATATGAAATGAAGAACTGACTCTTCAAAACGAGAAAATGTTTTTGAAAAATTAAATTTATTTGTAAGTTAAGTCAAATACAAAACTAAACTAAGGCCTAAGTTCAGTTAACTTAGATTTTTAAGTTGAACCAGCTCAATTTTTTTTACAGAGCACATGATATGCAAGCTGTTTACAAAAAACTGAAGCGCGAGTAAATTGGAGCTTACAGTGTAAATTCATTTAGCTTGCAGGTAAGCGTGAGCTAAGACAAGTGTCACTGATAAGGGCAGGGATGAGCAGTTATTATGCTATTTTATAGTAGTTATAACTTCCTAAATAGTCTAAAAATTTGTCAAATAAAGAGGGAAAACTGCTAACAAATGTAAATTGTTCATTAGTTTAATGAGGTTGTGTTGGCTACCAAAGCAGGAAAATAAATAAACCAAAATGACTCAGCAGATCAAACATACATCAAGACTTTGGCATTTTGTCTTTCTGGTGTTTGTAATGCCTCTCCAACCCCCACACATACCTTTAATTCCAACATCACAATTAACAACAACTCTGTCGTCATCTTGTCATGTAACAGAATTATGTCTTAAAGGGACAGTTCATCCCACAATCAGAATATATTTTTCCCCTGACCTGTAGTCCTATTTATTTTAGACCTAGATTTTTTGGGGTGTGAGTTGCAGAGTTTTGGAGATAATGGCTGTAGATTTGTCTACCTTATATCAAATGAAATGGGACTGAATGGCACTTAGCCTGTGGTACTCAACAACCCCAAAAAATACATTTGAAAAAAATCATGAACCGTTTACTCAAGATAATATGCACACCTTGTTGTGAGCAGTTTTATGTAGGAACTACAAAGAAAGTAGTTCCAGTAGATTCTCCTGCTGAAAAAAAGTAGTTCCTATATGAAAGTAAGTGGTGTAAATATCCAGATCCACCTCTCTCTTTCTTTCTGTGTCCCTTTCTGTCATACACACACATACACACACACACAGTGTAGTGTGGCTAGTGCCAGTGTTGGTCAGAGTTTGTAAGATTTCAGCCTGCTCCACTGCTCATTAGACTCAAGCACTGACCATTTAGGTCAAGGCATCCACTGCTGGATTCACTCTGCTCGTCTCAGTGTGTGTGTGTGTGTGTGTGTGTGTGTGTGTGTGTGTGTGTGTGTGTGTGTGTGTGTGTGTGTGTGTGTGTGTGTGCATGTGTGTGTGCATGTGTGCATGTCTGGTAGTTAAGCTCACATCAAGCTACTCTGGATGCATCAATCTGATTTCCGTTTCACCACAGCCAGGCAGATGGCAATGCTGCACTGGTAGCCATGACGCAGGGCCCACTGAGGGCCAAGGCCTACTGGCGGCTGGTCACTCTTTATCCACTGACCAGTCACAGCTTTCACAGATGAAGAAATGGTTTTAGATCCTGCAGTTGTTGTGAATGCCTACATGGGTGGCCGTGCAGTGCTGCAGTGTACCTAAGCATCTTGATGACATAATAATGTGCTATGGGGCAAGGGGAGCAAAAACAATGGAGGAACCCTCTGGTGATTAAGTAGCCATAGACAGGAGAGAGAAAACAGTGCACTGCGCCAATCTGCAATTTCCTCCCAGGTATGCTTTTTATCTGCACGCCTTCAAGTGGTGCCAGAGGGCCAGTTAAGGGATCCTGTGGTTGGCTGAGAGTGTCACTACATGGGCCAAAAATTTAGCAGTGTGTCATGCACACGAAGAAATGTGTGACAGACATTGCACCCAGGCATTGGTGGTCAGGGATATGGAAGAGCATGTGAAGATGTTTCTGTGTTGTCAGTAATGCAACACAAGAAGTGAACAGGTTATGAGCAGCTTTTATTTTGAAACTTTTGCTCCATCTTTCTCAATGCATGAAGGAGAGAAAAAAGCAGAGGGAGGATCTGCCTGCTTCTAATCAGAGGGGTTGTACTGCCAGTTGTTGGCCCTCAGCCAGTATTGTTTACTTGGCCAACCCCCAACCTCGCTCCGAATGGCAAATTACCCCAGCGATGGGCAATTTTAGCCTAACCAACAGGTAGAAAAAAAACTGTTCCCATATGGCAAGGCCCCGATCCACACACACATGCTCTAACTACCTAAATAACAAAGTAGATATAATTTAAATGCATTATTTGCTTTCCTGGGAAACAGGACACGGGTTGCTTTCTCAGGAGAAAAACTACGTATGTTATTGATTTATTTACAGATGGAAAAAAGAGAGATGGCAGCAGCCCGGCTCCTCTCCTCCAGCCCTCTTTTTGTTATCTGTGATGTTGCCCAGAGAAATCAATAGAACAACTGTAGCTAGCAAGCTTTGTTTATCTTTTCCTCTAAGTGAATAATTCAGGGGTGTCAGCGGGGGTGAGGCAAAGCTTTGATACAAACGAAAGGGTTTGGTGTTCAGGGGGGAAATCTAACCCCCTCCTTATCCCGCTCGTCTTCCCTCAAAAGTCTCGAGGAGATGAGAGATGCTGAAAGCAGCTAAAATTCTGGTTGTGGGTGAAAGACGGAGAGAGACCGCTGCTCTGGTGTTACTGCACCAACACCAAGAATGTCCCGCACACCAAATAAATAGATGAATGTGAGCACTGAAGACAGCAACATCTGTCGGGGGAAAAGCCAGTAAAAGCTGGTCTGGCTGCAGTGGTGGAAGGGGTGGTGCTAAAAGGTTTTAAGAGGTGGTAAAGGGCTTGAAGCAGGGCTGTGGGATGCTACAGGATTTCAAGAGGCAGCAAACACTTCTATTGTGTGCTACAACTTGGTTTTGAGGTTGTTAAAGGAGGTGGAAAATGATGCCGAGGGATATGCCTTAAACAGTCTAGTATCTAGTGTCTTCCATGCATGTTTTAAGGGCAAAAGTGTTCAGAGCTGTCCTGAATAACATCAGAGGAACCTGCAGCGGTGGAAAGAGCACTGAAAATCTGTACTCATGTACAAGCACTTACACTGCTAAAATATTACTCAATAACAAGTTAACTTGCTGGTTGTTGTTGTTGTATTTGTTGCCAAGTATTAGGTACTTTTAACTGTTGATGTCACAGTCACCTCTCCAAACTAGGGTTGCAAATTTGGTGCATTTTCCTTAACCAATACTTAATAGTAAATAATAATGTTTTTTTTCCGAATTCTCTTTTTTTTTTTTGTCATTTTGTCAGATTTGTCACTTTTCATGTGGATTTCCAGTCTCATGGTAAATAAGTCACTTAAAGCATTAATAGCATTATAAACAAAGAAAACCAAGAACTTCCCTTGCTGGCGGAGTCATGCCAGCAGTTCCTACATGTACCAGGATGCATTGTGTGTGAGCTTCTGACTTCCACGCTTATGTTGCTGCCAACCCTAGCCTATAGCTATTACTTTGTTGGCTAGAACATAGTGTTAGATGATAAAAATACTCATCTAGCACTCATCATGGATATCCAGAAGGGCAGACTAGAAATCCAGGCTGAAAAAGCATGTAGTCTTTCCTTAAATCCAGTGACATCACTGTGACATCAGAGAACTATTTCTTGGTCAGCATAGCACCAGTGAGGAGTTTATTGCTTCAATTGAAAAGTGCCAAATTTTCTCTTTTTTCAAGTTTATTGATTAAATATCAGTGATTACATTTTTAATTTAAATTCTTAAATTCTTAATGACAATTAATCGATTAATAATTAATCATTAATCTCCTTACTTTAAATGTGTACAACCACAGCATTTTGTTTTGTTTTGTTTTTCTTTTATACGTTTTTCAGATCACCTGATTGGCTACTAAAATGCTGATGAAAGGTTTGGATGTTGTTCTCAGTACTCAACTATGATTTTAAAAGTAACTACGTGGATTACATATTTTAATGCATACTTAAGTATGAGTAAAAGTACTAACTTGAAAATATACTCATAAAAGTACAAGTAACCAAAAAACGACTTAATTACAGTCATTTGAGTATTTGTAGTTAGTTACTTCCACCCCTGGGAACGTGCCATCATTAAGATTGGTGAGACACAGTTATCATTCAGGTGGATATACATGTTTGAACATTCTCCTCCTAAATGTGCCCTTGGGGTTCATTTGTTCAAAGTAATAGTAGTTTAAAAAAGTAGTTGTGTGAAGAATGAAATTGAGGCCAGTTGCTATGTGAAGTTGGTGCACTTGAAAAATTGTAAAAGCCCTTCAGATTGCAATATGGGAAAGGTAATGATGGGGTTTTAAACAGTGTTTGATGATACAAAATACACCACATTTTAAGCATAGTGACACCTTAATGAGTTTGGGGGTTTTGCAAGGGCTGCTACATTTTAAGGGGTTTTAGATGGGGTATATGGTTATGGTAATAAAGGGCCCTTAAAGGGCAGATTTGTCACTTTTCATGTGGATTTCCAGTCTCATGGTAAATAAGTCACTTAAAGCAGTAATAGCATTATAAACAAAGAAAACCAAGAACTTCCCTTGCTGGCGGAGTCATGCCAGCAGTTCCTACATGTACCAGGATGCATTGTGTGTGAGCTTCTGACTTCCACGCTTATGTTGCTGCCAACCCTAGCCTATAGCTATTACTTTGTTGGCTAGAACATAGTGTTAGATGATAAAAATACTCATCTAGCACTCATCATGGATATCCAGAAGGGCAGACTAGAAATCCAGGCTGAAAAAGCATGTAGTCTTTCCTTAAATCCAGTGACATCACTGTGACATCAGAGAACTATTTCTTGGTCAGCATAGCACCAGTGAGGAGTTTATTGCTTCAATTGAAAAGTGCCAAATTTTCTCTTTAAGGGCTTTTAAAGAGATTTTAAGAAATGAGAGTTACAGTGGCCATCTGATGACACAAAGGGGTTAAACTGCTGTTGTTTCATAAGCTTTGATTGTGAGTCGTCCCTCCTCGTGTGCAGTGTTAGTATGTGAAACTGGGGAGACTTAAACCCTCCTAAACAAGGGGATCAACATGTATTTGTCAGGCTATGCCACCCTCGGCTGCATGCACATACATACACACACACTCACACATGTGCACGACAAGGCAGCAAACATTCTCAACGAAGTCGCTAAACCTCGGTGTCCCACCTTCGCCACGGACACACAAAAGCCCTCAGTCCCTTGTAATTGAGGTTTAAATCCTTTCCTAACATCCCTCCATCCCTCACTCTTCACCAAACATGGATTGCAGCGACACAGGGCCCCTAATCCTTCCCAGTTTAACCAAGTGAGAAATTAGCTTTTGTTAAGTGGTGATTTGGCCGGTGCTAAACGCCAACAGCCCATTGTAGAGGAGAGGGGCAGTCATGAGTGCCCCCAACGCAGCAAAATACTGTGGTAATCCCATCGTGTCCGTGCAGCCGGGCTGGAGCTGCCGCTGCTATTGTGCAGTGACAATATTGTCAAGCTATTTTTAGTGGAGAGCTCTGTCTCTCTGTTTGTCCAAAGAGGTTTTGAAGCATCAACATGTCAGCTAACCGTATCTGTTGCCTGTTTCTGAGGTGTTATGTGTGTTTTGCAGCATCTACAAGCCCCTCACCCCACCCACCCTCCTCGCTGCCATCTCTGACTTTACAGAATCAAATCTTGTATGCAGAGTTGTAGTGAAAGCCACCAGTGTCAGGTTGATAGACGACACAAGGCACGGCTGTGGATTTAGATCCTTAAAGCTGGTGAGAGAGAGCAGGCTGTTCTGGCAGGAGGAGACAAGACAAAGCACAGCGTCGTCCCCGAGACTCAGCGGGGAGAAATCCGCCACACAAAATCCCTCTGACTTGGTCTCAGTCCGAGCAAAATTCAGGAGTTAATTCAGAGAAGTCTGATGGCAGGGTGTTACGCTGGAAGGCATGAGATATTTTCAGGCAATAAAAAAAGGCAGAAGAAGACCAAAGAGCTGCTTGAGAGAGTTGGCGATGACCAGCGTGCCAAATATTTTTTATGACCAATCCCAGGCCAGATGACTGTCAAGTTTATTCCCCTGCTGTGGCAGGAAGATACCACAGTTCTACTGAGCATGGAGTTAACACACAGGGAGTCTGATGTCTTTATGTGGAAGACTGTAACTCTGTCTGTGCACCCAAATTCACACAGGAAAGAGTGTGGAGCAAAGTTCATCCCTGCACAAATACAAAAAAAAAAGTTTTTTTTTTTGTCTCAGTTTTTGGTGCTAAATCTTTGCTGGATCGCATGTTTATTGGACGTTGGATATGCTGTAACACATACTAACCACCCGCTCCTTCTTTTATTTATTCCATTCCAAGTGGAACTTCCTGTTCACAGTGTCTTGGAGGGAACACCTTCCAGACTCCATGAACTGAGGCTGACAAATAGACAACATTTTTCATTCAAGTACACTTAATCCACTTCCTGTATTAACATTTAAATTTTAATAATTATTCCTCTGTTTGTCTGTCTGGATTCCAACCTTTCTGGCTTTGGACCCCTTAAAACAAAGCAAAATTCACTTCCTTGTCCTTGTTGCAATGTCCTTAAATATGAATACTTATTAAAAAACTTATTATCAAAATTATCTAGTAATTTATAAGAAAAAAGGGATTCCACTGCAATATTCTCCTCCATAAAGGGCTGGGCAATATATGGATTTTATACTGATATCGGGATATGAGACTAGATATGATCTTTGTATATGGTTGTATGGATATATGACATAAGTATTGTCTTTTCTTGGTTTTAAAGGTTGTGTTACAGTAAAGTGAAAGTCATTTTCTGAACTTACCAGAATGGAAATATCAAAAATATCAAGTATCCCGATGTCATGTTTTGTGGTACTGATTCTCAAAACACTGTATGTTGATACTGTGATACATGCCAAGATTTGTGTTTAAACCCCCAACCCCTTGATAGCAGTTTTAAAACTCCAGTTTTATTCTTATGTTGGTGTGTTCTTTATATTTTGACAGTTCACCTAAAATTTGATTTTTAAAAAAAGCAACATATGACTTTGCTTACAGTACGTATCATATCACCACATTCTTGCCAATACACAGTCCTATCAGTTATTATATCCACATGACTGATAATTATTGATCAAAAAATCTTATTGTGTATATTTTGTGAAAGCACCAATCATCATCCCAAATAATGTTGTAATATCAATAAATATGAATATTGAGGTATTTGGTCAAAAATATTATATTTGATCCATATCACCCATCCATTTTCATATTGATGAAGCATCATTCTTTGAGTTAAGATTATTTCAAGCAAGTTTTGAAAGCTTGTACTTACAGAATGTTTGTGTATAATTACAAATATAAGCTTTGTGTGCAATATTATAACTGTCTCTAATTAAAATGACCTCATTTCTTTTATATGCCATATGTAATTTCCTTTTCACCTTTACTGTTGTAACACAATTTTCATATAAAATAAGAGAAGCTTTGATAAAGAATGACTTGTGCTGTATGTATCAGAAAGCTGTAAAACACATTTCTTTATATGTAAATATTGTGAATTAAGACTTTAACTACAGATGGGATATTTTCTAGATGTGCCAGGATGTGACACCCACCTTCATTCTGTTACTAACTATAAACCTCAGAGGCTGTTAGAGAAGACAAATTTGAGGCTGACTGGGTAAATGTGTGGGGTTACTGTATGAGCTGATCATATGGAGCTCAGACTGTCTGCTGTAAAAATACTGCATCAGTCTGCAAACACACGGCTGGATCTGCCTCCAAAGAAATCTTCACAGATGACCCCACTTCTTACAGAAAAAAACACACTACATTTTTACAAACTCACTTACACACATTTCACATTCACACACACACACACACGCATATTTCCCCAGAAACAAATTAGCTTAGAGAAAAATTGCAGCGTAAACACCAATTTGACATAAAAATAAAAGGTGCATACACACACACACACACACACACACACACACACAGAAAACTGGAAGCAGCAGGCACGGTTTCTCCAGTTTGGGTGCAGCCTTTCCTGGAGGGCTGCGTCCTGAAATATCATCAGCAGTGCGTCCACATGAATGCAGGGGGAAGTGTAGCTTTGCATCCAGCCATTGTCACCTCCACAAAGCTTCCCAATCAGCCTCCTCCAGCCTTTCTCCTCTCTCTATTCACTTTCATATACCACCTGCCTGACAACAGCTCCTCGCTCACACACAATTGGAAACAAACTACACCTCACGCTTTATCACCTCATCTGATCACTCAGAGTCACAAAGCCAACATGCTATATGAGAGCCTCTTCCTTCCACAGAGGGATTATTCACCCAAAAACCTATATTTTATTCACAGATTACATTTCCCTCACAGCCATCATTACAGCTCTGATGACACTTGAAGTGAACACTGTTGATATTCTCAAGTGAATACATGTCAGTTTTACTGACAAAAAAAAAAAAGACAGTTTCTGTTCTGGAAAGTCTTTCTTCTTCTAACTTAAGTAATAATGAAATTGTCATTTTTAATAGTAGGTCTGTGGATTTACTCCTGCTGTTAAGAATGTTTTAAGTAGAGCCCAGCCAATATTATTAGCCTGATATTGGCACATCAGTTATATCAGTCTATATCAGTATCAGCATATATTTTGTCTGAATTGTGCCCGTATGTGACCTTCTTTAGACATGATTTAGATTGCTTTTATTTGTTAGCTTTATAGGCAGCATTCAATGAATATTTTTCCATTTTTCTTAAATCAGATGTAATACATACATATATTTTGCTCTATTTGTATTTTTTTAAATTTATAGTGTTTCTAATTATTAAAAAATACCAGTGTAGGTTTACTCTTAACTATGAAATATCCTGCCTCTATTACAAATCTTTGCCACTTTTGAGGGATCATTGCAAAAAATGTGTGTTTATGTACATCATTCTTTATCGTGTGTTTTTTTTATGTGAATATCAGACAATTTTATTTTACCCACAAATATAGGTACTAACCCAAAAATCCAGTATCAGTTTTGAGGCAGCACTTTTTAACTAAAAAGTTGAAAGGTTAAAAGTGAGTGTGGGTGGATATCATGATTATGTGAGCAACACAGTTATGATGATGTACTATATGCTGCAATGCTGGTAAATATTTATGGGAATTTAGTTTTTGTATTCTAATGAATTAATCCAGTTTTTCCCAAACCTTTTTTCTGGTGACCAAGTTTTTAAAAATGACCCAAATCAAAATGCATATGTCTGTGCACCCCACCCGTTTTCACGTTTGGAGCTATTTTTTAACTAGTGATCAATCTGGTAAAAAAAAAATTCCCCTAATCAATTACTTGTTTGGTCCATAAAATGTCAGAAAATGTTGACAAAATCCAAGACACATCTTCAAATGTCTTGTTTTGTCCACAACTCAAAGATATTTAGTTTACTGTCAGAGAGGAGTAAAGAAATTAGAAATTTCACATTTAAAAAACTGAAATCATTGTTTCTCTTCATCAGGAAACCAATATAAATAAATACATACGTATATAATATAATATACATGTTTTAAATAATTTATTAAAGGTGAACTGCAGATATAAATCTTAAATTTGCAGAATTTCTTCCATAATCTTTTATTATTTAGCGACCCAAATAAAGCTCCTGTGACCCACTTGTGGGTCACGACCCAGTGTCTGGAAATGACTGAATTAACAGAGGAGAAAGAGCTAGTTGTTTAGCATGATGAGTGAGAGCTAAACTGATGAAAAACAAGTGCCGCCTATAGAAGAGAAGCTGCAGCGGAGAGACTCCAGTGTGACTGACAGGTGATCAGTAGGACGTGCAGAGCAGAACAGAAACTTCTCATGAGCTCTCACCACTCAAAATGAAGAAAAAACAAATAAAGTAGAGGAATCTTCAGAATTATCACTTTAGAACCTTTATCCATGGCTGCCTGTGATTCATGTCCATCCTGTTGGAAAGGCCTTTTCACTGGCCGACACCCCACTCTCATGCTGCTAATAGCTTCTGGCTTTAATTCTGTTACTGCCTTCAAATGAATCAGAGACCACCAAGAAAAACACACACGTTCTCTCCTTCTCACCAGAGCTTTTTTTTAGCATCTAAGAAAAACACACGCATACATACACACACACATACATTCAAAGCGCTTGTGCC
This sequence comes from Lutjanus erythropterus, assembly GCA_020091685.1. NCBI lineage: Eukaryota > Metazoa > Chordata > Actinopteri > Lutjaniformes > Lutjanidae > Lutjanus > Lutjanus erythropterus. The sequence goes on from CM034605.1 coordinate 37,313,030, forward strand.
AAAACCACAAGCAAAAGGGCAAAACAATTCCATGAATAAATGGCTGAACTCTGCAGGGACCATGAAGAAAGTCTCTAACTGGGTTTAACAGGAGGTTTGTTAAACCTGATCTTCCCTGTGGGGAATTCAAATGAGCCGGTCCTTGAGGGAAAAGCTTTAAATAAATGGAAAGCTTCTAAAATCAACCTTCGCTCACTTAGATGCCATTTTCATCAAAGAAAAGCTGATTTTCCAAAGCTATTAAAAGCCAAACAGCAAAGTCGACGTCATGTCTCAGTAGCTGCTAAACCGAGTGCTTCTCAAAGTGGGGTCCAGGGACCTCTCAGGGACAGGGAATACATTGTGAATCATATGGCAGTAACCCTCATCACGTGTGGCTATATTTAGATAAAAATGTCAAAGCAGTCTGCTACTTAATCATATAACACACATACACACACACAAAGCAAACAACAAAAAAGGAGGCATCTCAAACATATTCTTATTAGAACTAAAATTATAAAATGCTGTGAATATTATCCATATATTATCTCATCTTGCACAGTTTGAGAAGCTGAGAGCAAAATCAAGTCTGTGCTGTTTGAAATGAAGAACTGAGAGTAAACAATAGATTCACAAATGGCTGCCAGCCAGCCTCTGTGTGAGGATGTGTGAATGTGTGTGCGTGCATGTGTGTGAATGTTGTCTGACAAAATTAGGAGGGGATTTTACTGAGAAGCCTCTGCTTTTACTCTCAACAATTAAAGGAGATTTCATAAAAGTTATGGACAGACAGAGAGAGACGCTGCCTGAAAAACAAACCACAGCAATCTGCCATCAATTCTGCCTCAATAATGCCCCAAACCCCACCCCACCTCCCCCCTCCTCCTGTCTTCATCATCTCCACCCTGTCTTCATCCTCACACACACACACGTACACACACAGAGACCCTCTTCCACCAATCTCATCCCTGACGCCAGGACATCAATTTTCGCAAGTCGCCCAAAATTACCATGCATGAATGCAAAAAAGGCTGATCAGGAGTAATTAACACGGCTTCATATGCAAATTGTATTAATGCAGAACTACAAAGTCATTATGCAAATTAAGGTTTCATCGAGCCTCTTGACAAATACTCCCAGCTCCAGCCATCTAGCAGCCGGGATGGATGACAAGTCTGCTCGCTCAGTTTAGACTGGAGGGATGCCTGTGTGTTTTAGTCTAGTTAGCGGATTAGCACTGGTTAGCGCTGTTGGCTAGCTATGTGTGTGCATGTGTATGTGTGTGTGTGTATGTATGTACGTGCATACATGGGCTAGTGTGTGTGTGTGTGTGTGTGTAAACTGTGTGATTAGGGAAGTGGCTAATGGCTGCGCGGCAGAGTAATGAACCTGAGATCCAGGGGATGGAGGGATGGAGGAGAGGGGAGGGGAGGATGATATGAATATGCATGATGCTCACTGGCTTTGATGATTAAAGAAAATTTTAATATTTAAATGAGTGCATGCAAAGTGATTAACGCGGCAGAGAGGCGACGAGGCGAAAATCGCAAAAAGGGATTTTGAAAATGCTAAGAAGCACATGAGATGCCGATTTGCCTTTTTATGCTCTATTAATGGCAAAAAGTCTCTCTCTCTCCCTGTGTGTGTGCAGGTCTCTCTGCCCTGCTCTCTCTGTGTCTCTTCCAGCCTTCAGGTCTCGATTGTTTTGCTCTCTGTGTCTGGTTTGTGTCCAGGATGCTGGATTTACACAGCGTCATTTAGAAGAAGAGGATGGAGGGAATAGAAGGAGAAAAACCGCTGCATACACATACACACTCACACACAAATGCTTTCACATACACACACAGCAGGTCCGACTTTCAGAAGGGATGATGAGTTGTAGTGAAGGCAGTAGAATGGGCAGTAGGCTAACAGTTACAATCATGTGATGACTATACTCAGTGGTATGAGGATTAACAGTTTAAATATCAGTCATTTGTTTGTGGTCGAATCACCAGAGGGACGCAGGAGTGTAAGAAAATATTGTTACACTTTGTTACAATTGTACTGAATACTGTATAGATTCTCAAAATTCTCAATTTTTACTTAATATTTTACATGAAAAGATTTGTGGCAGCGTTATAATCTATCTTCAGTCATCTGACTCTTCCACTCCAATAGAACTACGTAAACTGAGACGTAAGCATATATGTTTGCTCAGAGTGCACGAAAAGGAGAGCTATAATGTTGGATGTTACAGGGACTGTGGTAATTCAAATGTAGATCCATCAGTTTTGATAGCATAAAAACTTTTCTTTACTCCGATACGATGGTGTGATCTTGCTGTGATCCAGTGTTTCCCAAACTTTTTTCCTGGGGACCCAATTTTTAAAAATGACAAACCATCATGACCCAGTTCACAATAAGTCTCATCAATAAATTCCATGAAGAATTCATACATTCATAAATGAATGTTTGTGACCATTTTTACTGCCATTTCAGCAACACCTTATAACATATTGACGCTTTATTTAAAACATATACAAAACTGTAGAAATTAGTGATTAATTCATTTAGGCCAAGTTAACAGGTAACTTCATTGTTTTTATTTCCTCTTATTGTGAAAACAATATAGGACATTTTAGCCTGTTTCATAAAAGGGACAAAATAAGTGCAATTAAATGGAATTAATAGGCTCTCATTTTTTTCTCTCCTCAGTAAAACAATATACAAATTCTAAATGCTTAATAAGAGGTGTACTACTGATATAAGTCTTAAATTTGTAGAATTCCCTGCACAGTCCTTTATTTATTTAGGGGAACAAAATAAAATCTCCTATGATCCACCTGTACATTGTCTTGCTCACAGCATGGCAATATGTCACTATTTAAATCGTAACCCCTGTATTGTGACACACATCATATGGACAGATTCTCGTCAATGCACAGCCCTTGTAGGATGGGAGGGTTAATGCAGGCTTCATTTTAATGTGCTCAGTGGCCATATCTATGTTCAATGTTAGCTGGCTTGACACAGGTGCTTAAGTTTTAGGGAAGCAGCAAATGAGAGGGACCAGCCCATAAATAAATGTGTCTTGTGAATGTTCTGTCTTATTAGACAGATAGATAACCAGCTGGCATACATTCATACAGTGGGATGAGCTGTAAGGCTTTATTGTGTCACCAGTACTAAGCTAGTTGCCAAATAAACCAAACCATGGGCCAGCCACTTATTAAACCACAAAGTCTTCATCCCAGTACCTGCATGACAGCACAGGTCCATTGCCAAAGACTCCCAAAACAACATAAGTGGCTGGCGGACAGTACCAGCAGCGACAGGCAGGACATTAAACATGTGGTCAACATTCTAAAACAGTCACAGTTTGGTTAAGCTTAGGCACAAAATCTGAAGAAGGACTATTTCACAAGGACTGTAGGCCTGTCCAATGCTCTCGAGGGTAAAACATTTGGAATATTCATGCAATAACACTGGAGCAGGGACTGAGGCAATAAAATCTAAAACATATTAAGAGACAAATGTTTTAATGGGCACTGCATCTTCATCAAAGTCACCTGTTCAGGTAGGTTGGGGCACAAAAACTAGTAGACTGGGTTTAGGAAACTTTCCCAGTTTGGGACATCAGTCATGTAACTTAATTATGCTTAAAACATAAACAACTCAGTGTTTGACTTTTGGTTTTATTTTAAATGTTGTGAAACTTATTCCAACATGTGACTTTCTGTACATTCATAAATACGAACGTTTCTCTGCAAACCCCTTTTTCTCATTTCACAGACGAGGCCAGAGATGTCAAACAAATTAAATTATTATCTGAACAGAAGCAGCTATACAAGATTTGACTGACTGAGAAAAATATCATGAGAGTAAAATTCAAAGTAAAATCTGAACATTTTGATAAGAATAAGTTCAGTCAATTTTAAAGCGCCAAATTGCAACAGAAGATATCTTAGGTCATCTTTCATATAGCGCAGTTCAGTGCTGCACTTTTTATAATATTATCTACAGAGATGCAACAGTTCCCACCAAGAGCAAGCACTAGGACAACAGTGGTGAGGAAAAACGTCCTTTTAACGGGCAAAAAACCCTCAAGTAGAAGCAGACTATGATGTGCAGCCATCCGTGAGGTTGCAAATCTTAAGAGAGGTTCTATGTTGAAGTTTGTGGTGTGACCCAGCCTACATACAGAACATAAAACATGAGGGTGCAGCACTTTTTGTCATTTTAGAGGGAACATTTGAAGAAACAGACAAAAGGTAATGTAACAAATCAACTAATTTGTGCTCTGGGGCAATTAGTAAAATAATGTAATTATGTCTTCATTGAGTAATAAGTAGAAAGTAATTAATAACATTTTTCAAGTAACTTGTTCAATCCTAAAATAGCAATTGTAGTTTCCTCACTGCTTGATGTGTGTGTGTCTGTCCACATCCTTTCAGGCCTATTAAAAATGCATCAAGACTGTAACTATGCAAACATACACACACACACGCACACACACACACACACACACACACACACACACACGCACACACACACACACACATACACACACACAAACAGCCAAACTGAAACTATCCAAAAGCACACAGGATACAGAGGGCAAGAGAGGTAGAGAGAGACAGAGGGAGAGAGTAATTACCACTTCAAAAAGGCCGGCGCTCCATCCGAGAGGCCTCCCAGCTTTATTGAAACAACGCAAAAAAACAAGAGCAGCGGGCGCCGTAATGCCTCTAAAGTACAGCCTGTTATATCAAACACACACACATTCACACACACTCACGCACATACTGTGCTGGAGCTCTTTGTTAAGTCTTTGTGCAGTTTCATTTGGAAGATAAATAAGCATATGGTAAATATTTTAGGGACACACCACTGTGTTCAGTCATTATTTATTGAAGATGTGTGTGTGAGTAAGTGTGTGCATCCATGTGCATAATGTTTACATAAGATTCAAACATGCACTAATGAAAACACTTTTTTATTGTTTGTTTTTTCTTGTCTTTCTCTGCATATGGAACATGCTTTTATAAATGAAATAATGTGTGTTAATTATTCTCTTTTCTATCTGATAATCAACTTAAAGTTCTGTATGTTTGTGTACGTGTGTGTTTTTAGGGTGTGTTTGTGTGAGAGAGCTCCTCATCTCGGTGCATAGCGGCAACCATCTGCGTATGAACCACAGAGAGAGAGACAGAGAGACTGAAGTGGAACAAACACAAAACAAAAGTCAGCTGGGAGAAAACAACAGAAGAAGTGGGTGTGAAAGCAGAGGTAGAGCTACACACACACAAACACACACACAAACACACACACACACACACACACACACTCAGCTTGTCAAATGGCTCTGTCAGATTAAAAAGGTGTCATCATATTTGAGTTTGCCAAAACTACTACTCTGTGTGTGTGTGTGTGTGTGTGTGTGTGTGTGTGTGTTCCTTTCCACTCCAACTGGACTTAGTTAAATGTCTGAATTAAACCCCAGTTGACAAGGCTTTAAGGGCTGCACAGCACTGTGTCAGGTGGTGTTAAACACTGCTCAGTGATATGTGTGCACTTTGTGGATGTGTGTGTACCTTAAAGTAAAAATGACATGTTTCCTTCTCTTTCCTCTAATCCAAACTGTCAGGATTCCACCTCCGTGCAGTTTACAGCTAACCTGACTGACAGTCACCTGGGATACTGGGGGCTGTGTGACCAAAAGGTTGCCTGTTCAAATCCTCAGACCCAACCACAACGTGCACTTGAGCAAGAAGAACTAGACCCTGCTAACTATTGACCAGTAATTCCCAAACACCAGAGCGTTCACAAGAGTTTTTATTTGGGCCACCAAATAAATAAAAGATTATGGAAGATATGGATTTTGTCAACATTTTCTGACATTTTATGGACCAAAAAACTAATCAATTAGTGGGAAAATTATTGCCAGATTGATCACTAGTTGAAAAATAGGTCTGAGCATGTGAAAACAGGTGGAGTGCACAGACATCCATCCGTGCGCTCCACCTGTCTTCTATTTTTCAATTGACAAGATTGTGACAGGATTAATTAATTGATTTTCATTATTTTCTGACATTTTTTGGACCAAACAACTAATTGATTAGTCGCCAGAGTGATTGACAAACATGTGAAAACAAGTGGAGTGCACAGATATTTTGTTTTGGGTCATGATGGTTTCTCATTTTTAAAAAATGGTCTGGGAAACACTGCTATAGATGACTGTGGTTAATGTGTGTGTATCTGCGTGAATGTGCAACAGAAATCTGTGTCTCTGTTAAAACTGTCCTCCCACATGATACCAGTGTGTTCAATGTAACACTGAATTTTGTTGACAGCTGTGACATAAGCTACAGGGTCGCCACTTCAGCATGAGCCTCCGTTCTTCAACATCATTTACATTCTTTCTGAAAGGTTGAAGCATTATAGTTCTGTAAATATGCTGCAATTTAAATTTGTATCTGTTTCTGCTAAAACAATTTGAACTCAAGGTCTTTTTACAAAACATACAATGTTTATTTTCTTTATCACTCAACACCTTTAAATCCTAGTGGACTATGTGTAGTATCAAAAATGGGTGAAAGACTTTATTTTAATTTATTGCACAATATATAAGTTCTGCCACTAAGGGTCCCTCACATTTAAACAATAACAAAAGAGGCAGTTTGATGAGGTGGTGAAGTAGTGTGGGATCGTGGGACTTCTTTTCTTCATTGTTAAACCACCATTGCTGATGAAAATTTGTCTGTTCAGGGACGAGGTAATGTATTACGGTTCTATTCACTTTTAGTCACCTTCACTGAGGTCCCTCCTCACTGATGTGCCTGGCGTATTCTGTGTTTTCTCACAAGTTATAGCTACTAGTGCATGAAAGTAGCGCTGGTAGGAAACACAAGTTACCTTTTAATTTATCTGACTGGGGCTTTTTTAGCCTTTAATGGATAGATCACCTGAAGATATGACAGGAGAGGGGAGGAGAGGAGACAACATTCAGCAAAAGGCCACAGGCTGGAGTCGGATTGAGGACTCACAGTCTACCAGGGTGCCACACACACCATTAAATTGAATAAATTACAGATTTCTGTGGTTTGAATGTAGTTGGAAACATTTGAGATGTAAGTACACAATTCAATAAAACATAAAATAAATGTCGAGCTGCTTTTAGACATTTTCTTGTGGAAATGCTACATATTGCTTTAGCTTTAATATTACACCATATTAAAGCTGCAGCAATTAATTGATTATTTATCAGTTACTGAATTAATCACCAACTATTTTGATAACTGATTAATTGGTTTGAATAGTCTTTTAAGATGAAGCAAAATTCTCTGATTGCAGCATCTCAAATGTGAATATTTTTAGGCTCTATAGTCCGTCATGACAATCAAACTGAATATTTTTGTGTTGTGGACAAAACAAGACACACAGGACATCACTTTGGATTTTCTCATATTTTCTGACATTTTAAGACCAAACAACGAATTGATTAGTGGAAAAAATATCACCAGACTGATCACTAGTTGAAACATGTGTCCAAACATGAAAAGAGGTGGTGCACATGGACGTACGTATTTTGATTTGTGTCTTTGACATTTTATAGATGAAACAACTATTAATCAATTAATCGAGAAAATGATTAACTGATTATGACAATAATTGTTAGTTGCAGCCTTAGACCATATGAACTGAAATGAATAGACATGGCTGATTTTTTTTTCCAGTGATTGAGTGACTTTTTTGTGTTCAGGTAATGTCAGTAAAAGAAAAAGAAAGCAGCAAAGAATCTGACAGGTTTTTTTAAGCATGTATTAATATAATATTAGAAGGCCTAAGGATGAATTATTTACCATTACAAAACACTGAGTTGTAGATGAAGTTGTATTTCACAAAAAAATTTTAATTTGCCTAGTGTTTTCTAAATTAGCCTGGCTAGATGATTAACCAACAGCTAGCTGTAACAGGGCTGACTGAAGCTGATTCTCAGGATTCAAAGTAGAAACTCTGAGTTAAGACAACTCACTTGATGCAAAAGATGAATTGACATGTGGTTCATGTGAGACAAATGAGCACGGTGGAGGATGACAACACAGTGTTCAGTGGATGTTCAGGTGGAAGAGAGATGCTGTTTGCTATCTCTTTTGCTCAGATATGGGTTAGTAAAATTAAAGTTTTTTCGGGGGTTGTGAGTGGCTTAAGGCTATGTGATATATATCCATGTTATGTACCCTCCTGTAATGATTTACTGTCACAGTGGCCTAGTGCTGACATTGCTGGCCATCATTAACGTCCAGGAGATAGGATTGTAAGTGGAGGAGGAGACTGTTGTGTTGCAACATAAGTTGTCAAAAATATCATATAAATAGTAAACAAAAAAAATCAAAGAGGTCTAATTAGTCCAGACCAACAATTATAGTATTAGTGAGAAGAACATGCTGCATAAATATGAATCATTCATATTTTTTCAAAAGCATTACATGCAGTAAATACTATTTCCTATTTGTATAATCCTGCAAAGAAAGTTTAGTAATATTATATATTTTTTATTGTTTTTATCAGTTCTCCTATGACTGTAGTTTCACTATATTTCTGTACACAACATTAAAAAATGTACACAAGTTTCCTGATTTTAATTCTTTTGGTTCTGATTTTCCGTGAATCTAAACAACTCCTTGCTTAAACCACCTCGTGCGTGAATGTGTGTTCCGTTTCACATGGAGAACAAATGGAGGTGAAAAAGCTTGAGAATAAAGGAGTAGCTTGACCTGCTGGGAACCCATTACAAAGCGTCCTCATCAGTCTGACATTCAAACTTCCTGATCAGTTTCCCCCTCACTCTCTTTCCTGTTTCTTCCTCTATGTCTCTCACCCTTTTCTCTCATTCACCAGGTAATGAAAGTGTAAAAAACCCACTGCAGGGAACGCTCTGTATGAGCCGCAAACAGAACATTCCACCTACCATATTTCAATCCCGTGGTGATTATGAGCAGGGCTGAGTGTGTTCTCTCCAAATGAAACTGGGGCTCGATTAATAAAGCCTCTGTCCTCTGCTCGTGTTAATAAGGTGCTAGTTGGACATATTTCATGTGGAAATTGTGAAACAGCGAGGGTAATTTTCAAACATAAAATGTTATTGCAGCAATATAGTTTACAGTTGCCGCAGTGCACGTCCAATTGAGCCGCTAATATGTTTTTGCTTTTAATGTGAAAATTATTGCGCGTTCTGTTATGAAGAAATATTGTGCAATTACAATTTCAAGCCTTCCAACGCTGCACATGTGGAGCTGATTTCACAGGAGGACTACGCATAGATATATTACAGCATTTAAAGCAGGGGGGAAAATATACTTGTGCACATATATATGAATAACGCCAAGCTAATCATGTGACCAGTGCCAATCAATTAGTGCACATGCTTGAGTGCAGCTCTGCACACACTACTGCTTTGCTCATTGTGTTAAATGTAAAGCTGTAGCACAGTTACAGACCTGTGCTTTCGCAGGTTCAGGTGGCTGTTCTGTGTGTGTGTGTGTGCACGCGGGGGGGGCTCGCACAGTTGTAACAGCCTGGTAAAATATTGATGAAGTTCAGGCCCAAACACAGTGTTTTACAGTGCAGGCCAAACCGCAGACTGACACATTCAGAGGAGCTCAGTCCTGCTGCAACACACTAAGAGTGTGTTACCTACAAGTACATTTCCTCACGTGGCCATGGGCCGTTCTCCTCTAACATTAGTTCTGATTCTATCCAAATGTCACGGGGCTTTTACACAAACATTTGAAATGGTGCTGCCAAACAAAACTGGGGTGTTTCTATCTAAAAGTTACATAAAAACACTTCAAACAGACCAATGGTCTTGATCAAATATCAATCAGAGCTTTGACACTGAAGATATTTCATACATACATACATTTGAAGTATGCATTTTTTTTAAATATATTCATACCATGCACTTGGGAACAGGTTTTGGTGGACATTTTAGAATATTCAAATTGGTTTATTGTATCAGTTGAGTCATGTCACATAAATTTATCATCAATATGTTGATTTTTCTTTAAATGAAAAAAACTTGTTTTTCTTTCTTGTATTGTATTCATGTCTCCACATTCACAAAAACAACTGTTCCTCTGTCTTGATCAGAGAGTCATGGCTGCTGTTAGAATTCAGTACAGAACACTTCTCACATGATGCACTGACACCTGTGTGTCAAAGCATTACATTCCTGCACTGAAACTTCACCAACACTTGTTTCGTTTACTTTTATTTATTTTCATTATTTTATTTCCTCCTCCTTAAACCCTAGTCATTCATTAGGCCTGGGTCAGGGTTTATTTTTGAATCCTCTTCAGTCATCTGGGTCTAGCAGGATATCTAAATACAGAGTCAAAGGCTGCTGGATTTGTTGTTTAAATTGTATTTTTACTCCTTGTGCACAGCACCTTGAATTGCTTTGTGTTTGAGAGCCTTCATATAAATTGACTTGGCTTGCCTTGAAAATGCTTAATAACTGCAGAGTTTGTGAACCAAGAAGGGTCGTGTGTAATTTTGGCTTATTTAATACTCATCATAGATACACAAGGATGAGTTACTAAAAAGGATCATGAGGCTGAATGAAACTTGGGGGTATGGATTTGAACCTGAATAATAACAATAATGTTACAGTTTATTGTGTTCGTCATATCAACACAGCCCAAATGACAGAGAGCCAACCCAAAAACATTACATGTCAAGCTAGAGGAGTATATGCTTTCATGTTTGAACAGTTATTTAGCCGTGGACTCATGGGTAATTGTGGCAGCTGCTGGTTGTTGGCGAGTAGCTGCCGTCCAGCACTGAGCTGCTGAGTTCTTCTACACGCAGTGACCTGTAGGAGAGCAGGGCGACTGGAGTATTCTACTCTTCCCTTCTGGCTTTCTTTGAGCGTCTTGACTGGTTTGAGAGATAACTGCTGGTCCCCCCCAACCACCACCACCCTCCCCCCACCACGCAGCTGCTCTCCGGCTAAACTGCTTCTTTACCCCTCTGAATGGGAGAGAAACTAGCCTCTTTATAATCCCTCTTTCTCTGTTTTTTTCCTCCTTCTTCTCCTCTCATCGTGTTTTTTTCTCCTCCTTTGCTTATTTGAATTTTAATGAGCTTTTCACCTTTTTAAGCAGATGGCTTAGGCTGGATTTCTCCATGAAAGTCGGGGTGAGTCTCTCTGTCACGTTTTGCACAATTTGTTTCAACTAGCAGAGTCCTTGAGGGGGTTTAGGGCTTTGAGTGGGTACTGTGCCTGTCTCACCCCTCTGTGTCTCCACTCCCTCTCTCTGTTGTCCTCTCCCTCTAATGAAATGAACATCTCCCTCTCTCTTTCTCTCTCTGGCTGGAGAGGACGGGCTCAGTCTCAACAGGATGCCTCCACAAAGGCTCAAAAGGTACATTTATGTTTGTGTGCGTGCAGTTGCATATTTGGCCAAAAAAAGGTCAAATGTATTTAGGCTGATAAAAAAAGCTGCAGGTTTGGCAAGATCCCAAACACCTCACCCTCTGTGTGTCTGTTCCTTCCTTCCTTAATGCAAGAGTTTAGAATGTGCTTCTCGTTCTGGGAGCAAATATGCTTATAGGTTTCTTTCTGAAAGTGAAACTATGGATCTGGAGATGAGACGTTCGTTAGCATGAAGACTGGAAGCAGGAAACAGCTAGCGTGGCTCTCTCCTAAAATATGCCTGCCCACACCTTTAAAGCTCAAGGACCAATTCACTGAATTTAGTTGGTTTAACTCATAATGAAGAGAAATGCAAAAATCTACTTTTAAGGAGAATGTGTTGTAACTATTTCTTGGTAAACAACAGATGGATGTGGTGGCTGTGAGAAACATCCTGAAGTTAATCGTCACAGAGAGGTTGCCAGGTTTGGTGCTATCCTGCTATGTACTACATCTGACAACCTTCAGCAGGTCTATTCTATCAGCAGCACATGGGTTTCATCATTTTAAATATGACAATATATATACATATATAATTGTGATTTAATTTAAATAACCTGCTAACATTTCAAATTGCCATTGTTTATTAAAAGCAGGTTAATAAGCTCAATCATTGTTACTATTTTAAAAATGTTGAACTTGGGCTGTTTATGCAGGAGGAATTTAGGAGAGTCAAGGAACAACAAGCTACTTCTAATCTATTATTACAAAGGTGCTTTGTTTTTCCTGTACTTTTGTACTTAATGTTTCTTTTAACATCATGAAACTAATAAATGTGAAAAAAATTAAAAGTGTCATATTTCACAAGTTAAAATTTCTACCTTTTATAGTAAATGTCCAGCCCCTTGCCACTTTTCTTTCTTTCAAATCTGGCCCTTCTTAAAAAGGTAACTTGATAGGCCTGATGGAAGTTATACCTGGAGAGGAGGTAGGGGGTCAGCTAGAGTGTTCTAAATCATAGGAAAACAGCTCTGCCTTATAGTTTGAAGATCACAGTTTTTAACTGTTTGGATGTTTTCAGATTGTTGCAGAAATGTTTTTTCTGAACTTTGGAGTCATGCTAGCTGTTTCTGCCTCCAGTTTTTACACTTAGCGTGGCTAACTACATCCTCACTCGATCTCAATACCCGACGCACTGACGACCCAAACTGTTGTACTCTTCCTTTACAGAGTGTGCATGTTCATCATGCCTACCTGTCACTGTGTTTTCCTGCTTGGGGCAAATTCCTTTGCTGGGCATCCTCTCTCCCCTCTCACCTCCCTCCGCCTCCTCCTCCTCTGGCGTCACTTGGATGCCGATCTCCACCGGCTCCACAACCTTCCTCAGCTCCCCCCGCTGTGTGTGGTGATGGAGGCTCTGCAGGGTGGGACTCCCTCCGCCTCCTCCCCGGTCACTCATCTTATCGTAGCAGCCATTGGCCAGCAGCGGTGTTTGGCACTGCTTCTTCTTGTGCTCGATGAAGAGGAGGATGTCACCCAGCGGGAGGGTCATCTGACACTGGCCACAGGTCAGCAGGTCGTGGTCGGCATGCAGGCCGGGCGGCAGGGCGTGGGCCAGACTAGGGTCCAACGGGTGGGGTGGCAGGCCGAGCGGGTGGGAGGGCAGGCTGAGCGGGTGAGGGGGTAGGGAGTCGGAGAGCAGGCGGCCATCTGGATGCTCAACCTCCGCTGTCCAATAAGAAAACAGATGAGACATGTCTTAACACCTGGACATTCCAAACTGGACTGTTTCATTCTCACACTGTTTTGTGCAAATATTAATTAACTTTAATAATTAATTTTACCTGAAATATGAAATCATGTTGCTTCCTAAGATAAGTGGAGCAGGATCAGCTGTATAATCACCACACAACATCTGTACTCTGAGTACCAAGGGTCCTAACTTTCAGAGACTTCTATCTAAAGGCCTCAGTATGCTTGAAAGTGATTGTTTGGTCTAAAAGCACCTGACATCTGAATCAGGAGAGGAATCCATCAGAAAATTTTTTTAACATTCCAGAACGCATAATCTGACTTTTGAACGGCATTGGCCAGATGTGCAGAAGTGAGACAGTGCTCTCATTTTTACTCTATGAAGAATGAACTACATCCCGTAACTTTCATATGGACAATCGAGTGCAACATCAAGAATGTTTTTGAGGAGAGACTGTCCAAATGTGTTCACCGTTACTAACAGTGGTAGGATGCATTACATTTCACCCTGCAAAGACAAAGGCTGGCTTTTCACTCTAGCCTTCAAGTGTGGCCAGTCAGAACAAGTATATACACTTCATATCAACTAGTCCATGTGAATTATACTGAGACCTTTATTCAGTTTAGTGAAGTTGGAGAGCTCCTTACACACACACGCCAGCATTTGATTTATCTCCATCTCCGTGTTGAAACATATTATAGAGTTGTACATTTATAGCTGTA
>CM034605.1:37329387-37764253 GCA_020091685.1 Lutjanus erythropterus
AAATAACACCTCACTCCTGACAAACCATCGACAGTATCTGCAGCAAGCAAAGTGCAACAGGTAATTTGAGAGCTGAAATATGAAAATGTGGTTCATGTCAAGGCCAAAAAGACGCTGCTTTCAAAGCCATCGTCAGGAGAAGTTTTGTGTGAGCAGGCTGCCATCTCTGGGCTTTGGCTTCCTCTATTTACCACCTATCACTGTAAATGTGCTGTTAATCCATCTACACCCCTCACACTCTCTGCACCACCGTCACAGAATATTCACAACAGAAATGGGAGAGCATATTAGCAGCAAGCTGTTTCTTAAATATTTCTTTTCTCCTCCCTTCAACAGTTTTTTTAATGATTTGACTTTTTCTACTAGCATCATAACTTTCCCCATTGTGACTGATGAAAGGCTGCAAATTGCTCCCAGAACGAGGAGGTTCTGCCAGTTAAGACCAATGAAAATCTGTGTGTGAGTGTGGATGTGTGAGTGAGGCTGGACTGGAATAAAAGACTCGATCACAACTATAAAAACCCCACTTTACTGCTATGTTTTTTTACTGCTTCCTCAACCACACACACACACGCAAGGTCTACAATCAAAATGAAATGTTTGTGGGTGAGACTGCAATGTACTCACACACACTGATGAGAACTGTCACACTCTCTGCATGCACACACACACACATACCTGTAGCATCAGAGTCATTTGTCGCCTGTTCAGCTATAGCCAAACCTCAGCATTTCTCTAAACCTGAAGAACGGTTAATACGAGTCCACACACATACAAACACACACACTTACAGTGCGTCAGCGGACAGGTCACTAGCTCTCTGTCTTATCACCAAGATCTGGAGGTTTCCAATGGGTCTGCTCAACATGGTAAAAAAAATCATACTGTGAATATTTTTGACATATTGTGATATGATTAATAGGAATCATCATTTTTGCATCACTATTTATATTTTCACTGATTGTGATGAGGTGACATTTGTTGGGGTCTGAACCAAACACATGTTTTCTTACATCTGGAGAAGAAGATTTGTAGATTAGATTGTCTCTGCAGCTCCACAGTACTTCATTATAATACTGTTTGTCACATTTATCCTTTTCCCTTTTCTTTTCAATTTGGATATTGCACTTATCATATTATGATTTTGATAGAATTTTGATTAAATGTGCATCAATAGTTTCCAAGTGGCTACTGAAATCATCCAAATGTTCCACAATAAGATAATTAGTATATTTGAATTGTTTTGAGTATTTGAAGTCATTCATTTTATTTTAGAAACTTTTTTATGTAGCAGTTTTGTTCCCTTTTGCAAAGATTAAATGTATGATTTCAAATGTGGTTGATAAGTACAGTGTGTGGTGGCATCGGTGTAGATATAAGACTTCCTCACTATGAGTTTTTGTCGCTCTTTCTCCTTGCCTTCCCTTATTTCCTGCCACCTCTCTATTGTCAACTATCAAAAAAATAAAGAAAAATACTTAAGTAAAGTAAATTTTACAGCAGAAACTATACTACTACTGTAGTAACTTTAAATAGAACATTGTTGATGCTCAAGAAATGAAAAATGTGCCTTCATTTTCAAACAGAAATTGAGGAAATGCTCGAGAATTAACGTTATGACTCGCAGCCTATTTTCAGATTTGACCTGATTTCAAATTAAAACCTGTTTACCTCAAAGCTAATTCAAGTTACCACGAGGTAAATCCCCCCGTTCTGGTCGCAGTCAGGATTACTGTGTTGAGCCAATCAGACGTGGATCAGACACAAATGTGCGAATGATTCTCAACATTTGTTTCAGTCTGATTGTGGCATTAGTTGGATTCACATGTGATGATGCAGAGAGAGGCAGAGATTTAAGGCTGGTGTGTGAATGAGCACAGAGCCACCTGGCCGAGATGTGCTGTGATAGAAAAAAAGTGCTCCTCAGAAACACAGCAGAGCAACTAGAGTGCTAAATCCCCCAAATAACACAGCTACAAATCCTTTTAAAATCGGTATGAAATGACTGATTTCATTCACCATTTCTGATCATTACATGTGTTTTATGTTGTTTTTCAATTGTATAAAACATTTTATGTCTTAATAACTAACCATTAACAAATGGATAGTAGTATGTAATAAATGAATTTATTTTGAGATTATTTGCAGTTTGCTCTTTTTGTCCTTTATTAAAGGCAATACCTGTCAAAGCAGTTTAATTAAAGTGTAATTAAAGTAAAAGAAAAACAGCTGTTTAAACCAAACTGACATGTTATATATTAACAAAGAACTCAGAACAAAAATAGAGCACAAAAAACTGACAAAAACATATAGATTCATTTAGAGTAAAGGAGGAAATGTACCATTTGCAATAACAGTGTACACACTCAGACGCAGACACACACATTCACACTGAGTGCGATGGATGTCAGTCAGCGTCTGTCATAAGTTTACAGTCCAATGTGTGTAAATATAAAGTGCGACACACACACACACACACACACACACACAGACAGACAGTGGAGTACACAGTGTGCAGGTGCTGACAGTTCCGAGGTGAATGTGGTCTTTTTCAGCGCTGATGTCATCTGATTAAAACACACACATACACACACTCTCACTGGCAGAGCGAGCTCAGCACTGACAGCCTGAGAGCTCCCCCTAGCAGAGAGAGAGAGAGAGAGAGACATAGACACAGAAAGAGAGAGAGGTGGAGAGATAGAGAGACATAGGGAAATATAAAGAGAGAGAGAGAAAGAGAGGGGGAAAAGGGGGAGATGTGTGACGACAGACAGACAGCTCAAGCCTCAGCTGAGCAAACCAACACTCTGGTATGCAGGCTATGGTGTGTGTGTGTGTGTTTGTGTGTGTGTGTGTGTGTGTGTGTGTGTGTGTGTGTGTGTGTGTGTGTGTGTGTGTGTGTGTGTGTGTGTGTGTGTGTGTGTGTGTGTGTGTGGCTCAGGCACACACACACACAGACTCACACCTTTTATGTTGCATTCATAGACAATTTTCAAAAAAAAAAAAAAAAAAACATTTTTTTCTTGAACCAGAAATAACCAAAACTGGCATTTAAAGGATCATTTCACCCAAATGACCAAAAACACATTTTCTCAGTTACTTATTGTGGTGAATAAAATTGTATTTGTGGTACCACAGCATGTCAGCGCCTGACATTTAAAACTGCTCTGACCCAGACAGCATCAAGGTTACACTGAATGACACTCAGACCTCACTGTCAACTGTTTTTATAGGGAATATTCTTTTAGTTAAACTGCCCACAATAAGAAAATATGTTCTGTTTATTTGAGTGAAATGACCCTTTAAAGCTTTAGCGTCTACAACTGCAGAGGACCAGTGTAGAAAATAATGAATGATATGACTCAGTATTAGGAATATCATTATGTATTCATTACAATCAGCTGTGACACTTAATGAGACGCACTGAAGAAGTGCATTTTCATTTATGGCATTTTAAAAACACCTCATCTACACAACGATCCACTCGCTGTCTCTGTGTCTCTGTCTAACAAAGACTTGTCCCCAGCAGGGTGCACGGCTATTTGACAAGCCAAAGGGAAACATGCATCTCAAGTGGGCGACTGCAATTTACACACAGCCCTCTCTCTCTTTCCCTCTCTCTTCACGTGTGTGTGCATGTGTGTGTGTGTGTGTGTGTGCTTGCGACTACAATGAGAGCTGTCGTCCTGTTTGCGTCTCTTCACACTAAATCAGCCTCTCGGAGGAAAGCTGGGGTTATTTGCAGTGAATGAGAAGCAGAAGGCACGTCTACACCTTTGGGTGTAAACTGTTTCGGCGTGGCAACGCCAAAACACACAACACACACCGAATCTGCTTGACAAACAAAAAAATATATAGATTTCCACCCATTAATCTCTCCCAGGTGTCTCTGAAGGAGAAATTGCACCAAATTGTTGTGAAGATTTCCACTCAGGCCAGAGTGTTTCATTCTAACACTGAGTGTAAATTAGGTGAGATGTAAAGTGTTCAACGCTGGATTCGGACAATAAACCAAATGTTATTAAATATTCATTGAGTGAATTGAATAAATGGTTCCAGGTCAAAATGTGATGTTTTATTGATTGCTCTTTTTAAATCTGTTCACACAAAAAATTAAAACAACGGGAAGCAGAGGATAATTTGAAGTGCTGGAACAACTAGAAATGGTGAAAAATGGCACTTCAACTCAGTTTCAGGAAGTCATCCCTAATATTTTGTGTACTCTGTGCAAGAATGTTACTTTGTGCCTGCAACTGAGGCTTTGCCAAAGTGCATTAAAAAGAATCAAAGATTTAACCTGCAGAAAATCAGTCTCACCTTTCTTAAAGCTTCCTCTTGTTCTAGAAAAGATACCGAAAGACAAAAGAGGTAGAGCGACCCTACTCATCTTCTGGTGAAATCTAGAATTCATGCACAGCGTCATCATCTCATCTGCACCGAGTTGTGAAATTAAAAATGCTGCGATTCAAACACAGGTCAGACGCATTTTATGACCTGACACCTCCACAAGAATGATGTGGCTTTGGGAAAGGGGGGGTCACGTGTGCATCTGCATATATGTGTGTATATGTGTTCATGTCCGCGCAAGCCTACATACGTGTGTGTGTGTGTGTGTGTATGTGTGTATGTGTGTGTGTGTGTGTGTGTGTGTGTGTGTGTGTGTGTGTGCTCAAGCATACTAAATCTGTGAGCATCTCTTACTCATAAATTATGGAATGTACAGTAGCAGTGTGCTGCAGTCTGAATGGTGATAAATCAGACAGACAGACAGACAGAGAGGTCAGACCTCTTTGGACACAACTACCAAACTGTACTTTACACTTCACACACATGCATGTGCACACACAAACAAACACACACACACACACATTAAAAGTGAGCTTAAAGCACAATGCAAAAGGGAAGCTCATTTTTTAGCCTCCATCTTGGTTCTATCTTGTCTTTCCACCTCTCATGACTGTCTGTCTGTCTGTCTGTCTGTTGATTTGTTGGAGTATATACTGGGCTCTGTTCTGCAGAAGCTGATGTCAGAGCAGAGAGTGCAGCACACACAATGTGACCCATTTCTACAGGTAACCCAGCATACAGTGACTGCAGGCCTCGTATGAGTTACCACACACAAGTTGTAGCTCTGTTAAGCAATCAAACCTCCACTCGTGAGGAGATGACTTGACATCTAAACAACATACAATGTCCTTAGGTGTGCGTGAGTGTGTGTGTGGGTTGGCAGTTCGATGCCGTAAAAGCTAGGCCTCACAGCAAAAGGAGGAACCAGGCAGCGTGGCCCTAAACCTGGGCAGGATGCTCAGCGTACAGCCTGCAGTAAGTATAGTAAATACGAGTGTTACATTATTGGTGAAGTGCACAATGGTACACATCAGAGTCAGTGATCTGAGCTGGCAGCTTCACATGAGACAAGTCTCAGCAAAATAACGTCCAGCCAGAGGAAAGAGAGAAGAAATATTCACAAAATGTAATATCTGGATTTTCATGAGAGTGTAACTTCACTTTCAACTGTTACTCCTGTCAGTACACAGCATTTTACATATTTCAGAAATTTTATTACATGTCATGTGTTGTCCTTTTATGCATAATTAATGTTTCTAAATGTACTGTATCCTAATGTGTGCCATGAACCAGTGAAAGACAAATGTCCATTATTGCCTGATTTATTGGACAATAAAGTTTTGAATATGAATCTTAACTTAGATTCATTAATGCAAATCTGTCAATCAACAACAGATGCTTTTGTTAGTGCTCCTTAATGATATTTTGTGCTTTCAGTCGTTAAAGTCCTGCATGACTGAGTGATTTCACTGCTGACAAGTTTAGCTGTAAATATGTCAAACTGTTTGCGTTTAATGAGAAGGCAGAGCGACTTGTTTCTTCTTTGAATTATTTGTTACTCGGGTTTGAAATTATGTCCAAAAAGTTCACTGACTCTTTCTAAAATTACACTTTTCTTTTCTCACACATTTTCCTTCCTCACCAATAACATCTTATTAATCCTCCACATTAAAAACACTGCTCCATTTGAACGTATTTTGCCCTTAAATGCCGTCACTAATTGTCCTCTGCATAAAAGCGCCGGGAGGGAAACCCTGGAATTTCTCGCTGCCAAAGCGTGCAGACTATTAAATAATCCAAATGTAGCATTAATATTACAACCGGGGGAAGAGTAGATCTGAATCCAGGCGGCAGAAAACACCGTGAACGGCACCGACTAATTAAAGTGAATACAGAGAGGCGGTAATGTATCTATTAAACATCTCATAACCTGCAGAAAAAGAGAATAAAGTCTGCGTGTTCAACCTGAGGCTGAGAGAAGAATTTCATGTTTGATTTTTATTTATTTATTAATCTATTATTTCTCTTCACGACAGCAGGTAAAGTAATCCAGTTTAATAACAGTAATAAGAAGTTGCATAGTTTGAATGTTGCGTTAAAATAAAGTCTCGGCCTTTTTCTAGAAGTTGAAGTTAAAATATTTTTTTATAATTAAAAACTGGAATTCATAAATGACATTTTGTCTGTGTTGATCTAAGATGAATAAACAATTTCATGTTCATCAGGAAAGAATTGTTAGAATGATTTAAATAGAATAAACTGCAATTATGTTTTTATTGTCGAATGTAAATGAATTGTAATCTTATGCCAGTTATAATTTAATTGAATTATAACAAAAAGAGGGATAATAATAAAGCATTCTTGTTTGAGTGAAGCAGCAGGACGGAGCTGCGACTCTTCCGTGAGCTACTGCTGCAGAAGTCCAACCCGCAGCGGAGACTTTTCCGTCTCTGCTCGGTGTGTAAATTTACTCTGATAACAGCGGGCTGTTTACACACTGTAATAATCACATCAGTAAATTCAAGTTTTTAAAGGCCTTTATCTCATTTTATCAGTAAATCTGGACAGTAAAAACTGGCCTTCAGGAGGCTTCCACAAACTTTCTGCTCCGAGTGTGAAAATGTTGATTTTTACGCGCCGAACACCCAGAAAAAAAATCCACTCAACTTCACAGACTGACACGAAGAGAAAAAGAAGCAGTCGATCCTGAGGATGTGGTGCTGTGAACTGCGAATTCGTACTTACGTGTGATTTCTCTCTGGGACAGGTGCTGCGGGTTCCCCTGCTTGCGTCGGGACATCGCCCTGGCATTTACACTGGCATCGCCCGGAGAGCGGCGCTGGAAGGGTCGGCTCTCCTCCTCCTCCTCCTCCTCCTCCTCCTGCTGCTGCTGCTGCTCCTGTATACTGACTGGCCCCAAAACCACAAACTGACCGCTCCGCTCTGGCCCCTAATGTGGCCCTCAGTCTGACCCCTGCTCAGCGAATCTCCGTCCAGCGGGCAGCGGCTCCTGCGCTCTGCTGTGACCAGCCGGGGCGCAGCGCTGGGCGGCCGAGCGCTCGGATGGACTTCGGTGCCAAAGTGGGCGCACGCCTCCTTCTTCAGCGGCGGCGGAGGTGGAGGTGAGGGAGGGGGTAGTCCGGCTCTGCCGTCCGCCGCTGTCACACCATCTGTCAGAGGAGACCGGAGCGGAGAGCGGGATAGAGAGGCGGAGAGGCGCGGGAGGTCGGCGATCCTCCTGGTGGTCAGTCTCTACCTG
Organism: Lutjanus erythropterus; assembly: GCA_020091685.1. Taxonomy (NCBI): domain Eukaryota; kingdom Metazoa; phylum Chordata; class Actinopteri; order Lutjaniformes; family Lutjanidae; genus Lutjanus; species Lutjanus erythropterus. The sequence goes on from CM034605.1 coordinate 37,336,994, forward strand.
TCCTCTGTCCACTCTCCGGACAGCTGGACACCTGGACGCTCCTGTTCGCACACAGCAGCTGCAGAGACGCCAGGAAACGAGTCAAAGTGTAAAAAAGGAATCCAGGTTTCTTCTTCTTCACTTCGAGCTGTCGCCAAGTGGTGGGCACTTCTTCTGCTGCACCGGCGGTGCCAGCCAGGCGGGCGGGTTACACTTTTAACTCTTTGAGTCAGAGCCCAGCGCTGGTCTGAGGTCTGTTGTCTTTGTGCTGCTGCAGAGTCCCGGTGCCTCCCCGGGCAGTGTGCGGCAGTGTGCGGCTCTGTGCGGCTCTGTGCGGCTCTCCGCCTGCTACACCCGCACAAAACTCAAGTTCAAGTGCGGACGTGACGTTCAGTGTGCGGTGAGAAGGAGAGTGGAGACTGAAGAGCACTGGGGGCGACTAGTGGTGGCTTTCACACACACTGACACACACACTCACACACACACACACACACACACACACACACACACACTCTAACACACACACCAGTCTCACAACCTCACACACACTCTGCACGGCGCGCGGCAGCAGTGGTCAGAGGAGCTCCAGTCCTCTCCGCCGGTGTCCCGTCCTCAGTATTAGAATTATTTCTGTTAAACTGTGACCTGAGGGTCTTCCGTAGCTTGTCCACGGGATGCTGGACACTCCGCACGAGCCTGTAGTCACATTTAAATCTCGTGCAGGCTTCAGTGTGCCAATATGAGCCACGCGTTGCACGCGTTTCCCGTACGTAAACCTCTCTGATTTTTAATATTATTTAACTCAACATTTATTAACATTTGAACTTTTTAAAACCAGTCGTGTGTACACACATTTACCACAGTAAGGCCTGTAATATAACACGCCACACTCCTTAATAATTAATTTAATTAATGCTTTTAATTTCACGTTTGTCATTCAAATGTGTCAAATCATAAATCCTAAATGATTTATGATTTTAGTGACCAGCTTGTTCATTTGCATCGTCGTGGCCTAAATATGCACACATAATGCACACATATGCACACCAATGCACTCGTGCATTACACACATTTCGCTCATATTCACTCACATTCAAATCATTTAATAATAACCTGTGTGAGTTGAGCCAGTGTATGAACACACACCTCAGCTTCTGTGAACAGTTTGATCATGTTAATTACTACAATAAGTGAGATCATGTCAGAGAATTAAGAATCAATGAAGTAGAGGATGTGAGGTCTTAATAGAGCAGGTTTGGTGACCTCAAGGTGTCAAACCTGATGCAGCTGAAGTGGGAGAGGAACATGGAAGAATTTAGGGTGAAGAGTGATTTACAGTCAGGAAGATTTGACATTATTCTGATCAACAGGAGTTCAAATTGAAAATGAAACAGAGAACACCAGAGGAAGGTATGCTACACACCTCCATCAGCACCATCAACACTGTCAAATGTTGGTGATGCGGCTACAGTGTCCTGGTTGGCTCAGAGTGTGTGTGTGTGTGTGTGTGTGTGTCTGTGTGTGTGTGTGCGTGCTTGTACAGTAAGTGTGTGTGGGGTTGCAGGCTGATCATGGAGAACTGGTTTGTCTCTCTGGCAGTCTCCACTGTTGAAAAGAGAGGCAGGTACAGGGGGAGCGTCTGATTTTCATCCTCACACGTCCCTGTGGGAGAGGAGATGGAGAGGAGAAAGTAAAATTTGGTGACTTGGAGAAACATGTTGTGCAGTGTGTGTGTGTGTGTGTGTAGCTGAGCAGTGGCATCTTTATGATAAAACCCACCTAGCTAGTTTAGATTAGAGGAACATGGCTGTTTTTAAAGCAGAGGTTTGAACCAGTGGCCAGTCAGCTGCCAGCCTCTTCATCCCTACAGCACCGAATCTGAGCTGGATTAGCTGCTATCACATTCTAAAAACACTCCTTCTTCTTATTTTTTCTCTTCTTCATCTGCATGTCTGCATCTCAACTTGGTCGCTCCATCTCTATCCTCAACCCTGTGGCTTGCACAAGAAAAGGCGGGGGGGGTGTGTGCAGGCCTCAGGGTTCTTTTTATCCCTCCCTTTCTCGCATCTAGACAAGCCTGTAGTTTGTTCGTGGGCCAGGTGTTGTCAGAGCGGCAGATCATCCGGCGAGAACGCCTCTCCCCATCCCTCATCCGCCCGCCCGGCTTTGTGTTTGGACTTCTTGCTACTTTTCCTGCATCGCCTCGAGTACCGCTGCTTCTCTCCTCCATCCTTCTTCTTTCTTTCTTTCTATATATCTTCACGGGGGCTTGTCTCGGCTGCTCGGGCTTTCTCCCAATAAGCCAAAGCCTCTCCTTATTTCACCAGAATACTGTAGGAGGACATAAATAGATTTCCCATGCTCATTTACAAGAAAAAGGAGAGGATGGCAGGTTCGTCCAAATGTCTTTGTCGCACGCATAACAGAACACCCACTTTCATTTGGGAGGGATACATGCAGCACTTTGTCACAATAAGAGCCGACAGAGAGCATTATGTTGAAATGTAAATCATTGTCATTTTTAAGGCGCGACTCAGTGCCAGTGTTTTTTCATGAAGATATGGGATTAAAGCTGCTTTGAGTGGCTCGGTGGATGGACGCAGGGAGAGAAGAAGAAACTGTCTTGATTGTCGCTCATATTCAATCCACACAAACACATCAGAGATGCCTGGAAACACATTTTCAGGTTCACATTGTTATCAGTGTGAGTGGTGCTAACGTTAGAACAAGTTGTAAATCATTTCTTACTGCAGCTTTAATGTTTTTAAGGTGGAATGTTGCCTTTTTGGAGCTTTTTTTTATATTATCTCAGCCTCCTAAATCCTCACTGTAGTGGAATCATGAGTGCATTCTGAGCAAAGTGACACTCCAGGCCAACATCACCACCCGGATGTGCTCTTTGTCCTTGCAACGTGATTGGCTCATTAGTCAGATGGGCGACAGGTGCATCATTCCCACTTTCTTATTGGACATTCTTTAAAGGCGATTTCTCACTTAAAGGCCATCAGTGTGAGTTATGGTGGATGGCTCTCGGCATCCTGCTTGTGCCCTTCCTTCATTTGCATATATATATGCGGCTGTTTGTTTTTATGTTAATGCTAAATAAGCCTTTTCTTCCCTCCCCCGCCTATTGCCCATCGCCTCGGCTGGGCGGTTAAGTTTTAATTAGTGGGACGTGGAGGTGTCCTTTAGAGTTTTAAGATCACTTTCCCAACAACTGTTCACCACTAAACTGCTAATATTGATGTTTATGTGTTCAGATGCATGCTGGGAGATAAAGTGGGGTGTTGAGAGAAACAAATCTGCACAGTGAGTTCACCGCTTTTAAAGAGATGTTGTGATAGGAATGATACATTTAGTCTATTTTTAAGCATTTCTACATTTTTTAGAGCAGGGTCTGTTGTCAGAGTGTAGTATTCTGGGATAGATCTGATAAAAACTATTTTAATAGAGATATCTTTACTGGCAAAACTGAGCAAATCCCATATGGTGATAAAGACCACAAACTGCAGCTAAAATCTCTGGGAAAAAAAGTGAGTGAGTAGCACTTTAGTTAAAGCCTTTAAGTTAAATTAGGATGACTATTGCTTGAGGTTCAAATTCATTCTTGACCTCTAGAAACAGCACCACAAGGTCCATTTAGTAGCTGTTCCAGAGCTTTCAGTCACATTACATTATCTTCATCAGCAGGTGGAATCATGAAATTGTAGGTTTTTCATTTATAAATTTTCCTGAGCACTTTAAATGTCTGTGTTCATTCTTGACTTTGAAAACAGTATTTAGCCAATGAGGATCATGTGATATGGGTGAAAAAATTGACCTTGTGGTGAGATAGCTGTTATTTTTTCAGAGTATATTTCAAACAGAATTACATGTAAAAATCTTTAAATTTTAAGATTAAATTTGAAACCCAGCAATATTTAGTTGCTACTCAGATGGATAAAAGATAAGGAAAGACTCACATTATTTCAAGCTTTAGCAGCTCTTTCTCCTCTTTAACAGTAAACATCAAGTTCTAATGTCAGCATCATCCATTACAGGGCTGATTGTCTTTTTTTATCCAGTCATCAGTAATGAAAAGCAGATTAGAAAGGCAGGTGTTGATGTGATGAGCTCCGCATTCGCTCCCAGCTCAACATTATGACCCTCTCTGCTCAGACCCGCAATGCAACACCACCCTCTATTGGTTAGCCACTGCCACATGCAAATAACTCTCCCCTCAGTGTCAGTGGGAGTGGGTTCCAGTGTGAGTGTGTGAACCTCTTCGTATTATTCTATGCATGTATATATGCAGAAAAAAGAAGCATCCCTCCAGTGGATTAGCAGACTTTTCTATTCTGGGTGTCTAAGTCTGTGTGAGTGTGTTTCAGATGATTGATCACTCCCAGTGTCTGCTCGCCTGTGTTCTCTGCAATAGGCTGATTTTCAAGCCTTTACATACCTGGAATCAGCTTCTCTTTGGGTGTGTAATGACTTATTAAAAGTAGTATTCAGTGAGGCATTATTACAGGTTGTGAATGAAGTGTTAAGTGAATAAAACGCTGCTGTGATAGTCTCTGCATGGGTTGAAGTGCGAGCGTTTGAGGGCTAGCAGAGGAGCGCAGCAGCCCTTAAGCACAATTATGGATATCAAAGTTAAAATTATTCCTTTTAAAGGGAAAATGCTAATCATAGATTTATTTAGAGCAAGTTAGCAGCAGCACTGAGCTCTCATTACCAACACACACAGTCTCTCTCTCTCTCTCTCTCTCTCTCTCACACACACACACACACACACACACACACAAACACGTGTGCACTCTCACTTCAAGACCTTTTACTCTCTCACACTCCCCTTTTCCCTTCCTCCTCTCATTTCAAAGAGATTTATTTTCAGAATAATTAATTCCACCACAATTATAGCAGTGGTTAATGTATATGTTGGTCATTATTCAGAGGCTCATATAATGAGGCAGAGAGCGGAAGCAAGAAAAAAGGATGTGTTCTCAACTCAAAGTAGCGTCCTAATTAGCTTTGCCTTCAATTAGAGACTATAGAGCCGACCAGCCCTCTGATACCTTCATGTTAGTTTTTATATACACACTCAAACCTGGAGCCACATTCACAAAATGGTATTATAGAATAAAAATGTGTGTTCTGAGAAAAAAGGCCGGCAGAATACTTCATGAGTTTGTTTTTAAGAGCTAAGGCAGCCGTAGAATAATTTCCACAGTTGAGATAGTTGAGATTTCTTATTAAGGGTCTTGCTTTCGTGTTCTATAATTACTAAAGTTACCAGATTTCTGATTGAAAAGTGGAACACTTCCAGTTTGGTGGTCAACATATCAGTAAAATATCCAATGGTATTATCTATGAAATATGGTTTCATGTGTTTTCATCATAGTAACTGTACTGCTGTAATATACTCTGGTGCAGGCCAACTAATAAAATCAGGTACTAACTAAATAACTTTATAAACCATTTCAGAAAATCAGAATTTCCAATACAATGCTGGGTGATGGTTAACTATGGAACAGTGGTTCTTCTCTTTTTTCCGCTCATCTTCCTCCTCTTTCTTCTTTCCCTTTCTTTACTTTTCCACCTCACTCTTCTATCCTCTCCTCCCTTCACTCCTCTCCTTCTTCCATAAGTTTTCTACAGTAGTCTTGTCCAAAACTAGTGTGGACAAACACTTAGTCAGTCCCTGGAGGACTTCTCAGGCCATTTTTGGTATTGTTGCAGCCTAAAATATCTGATTTCAAGGCAGCTTTAAGAAATTGCAATGCATGTTGCGATGTTTTAAGGCATTTTTTGCAATGAAATTGTTGGACCAAAAGAAAATTGTAAAAGAAAGTTGGGATTTTTTTGCATAATTCATTAAACTTGTTTCAGGAAGAATAAAACCACACTAGGTTCTGAGTGTTCTAAGTAACTTTACCATAAAGGCTCAGAATTACAAAAATTCTAACAAATATCTTTTACTTGTGAATGAAGTGCACCTTGGGAGTATTTCACAGAGAAGCAAAATCTCAAACTCAGTCAGCACAAAAATATAAAATAAAAGTGCACAGAGATAACAATGACAAATGTGTTCTTTTCAGTACCCATGGCAAAATAAAAAATATAGATGCAAAAACCGATTGGTGGAACTTGCAGAAAGCTATGATCATTAGTCAAATTTGTGGAAAAGTTGCAGAGTTTGGATAGAATTGTAATGTCACACAGAATTCACGGGTATTGGTTGAATTTGTGTGAATTTTTGTGATCGCAACATTGCAACTCCCTGAAGGAACTGGTTAGTAAAAGAACATGACGTTACCATAGAAAGCAGACCCTTCTGTTGGCCAAAGCAAGCACAACACCATTGTCATGTTAACCTGTAGCCTTTGCTGCCCAGTGTGTTTGTCAGGTAAAATATTATTACAAAAAAAGGGTGGGGGGGGGGAGAAACTCTAATAATCTTAATAATTACTTACAACACAAAACCAAAACCAATATGAAAAGAGCAAACCAAACATTAAGTTAGTGAAGGTAAAAGAAAAAAAACATGACATGACCTAATAAAAACTACACACTCAACATGTCTGCTTCATACAGTTTACCAAGAGTTGTTCAAATACAAAGACAAGTACCCATCACAAGCTGCTGAAAAAGTCTGTCTCTGTTCTCCGTTCGTCGGTCTGAATATTTCAATGGACGACATCTAAATTCCACCAGTATGGGGTCTCTCCCATCAAAATAATAAGACGCAGTGTGATGATGTCATGAAGTAGCGTGGGCCTATGAGAGTTAAACTACCGCTGCTTACTGATGAAAATCTATCTGAGTTGATGCAGGCAGAAGTCATGCTCACGGTAAAGTGTTCAAGTGTTACTCAAGTTACGTTAAGTCGCAACCATCTTCCTTCCTCACTCTCTGATGTAGCCAATGTATCCTGGGTTTTACTGGAAAGTTGTGGCAACTAGTGGCTCGTGGGAAACCTTCAGGATAATGAAAGTACACACCTCAACAACATATGTAACACAGGTCTTGCGTTTTTAGATATTATAATGCAGATACGTAAAATATTCTAGCTTTCAATATTGATATTTATCTTTAACGGTTCATTGTCAGGTTAGCTTGTACCTGCTTATATTTACTGTGTGAAGAAAACACATTAAACTCTTAGCAGCTAGCTGCTTTATTCAATACAAAACAAAGTTAGTGACCAGCTAGCAGCTACAGAAACAGATATTTTTCTCAGCAACTGGTGAGAACCAGACAGAACAGTGAATACTGAACTTACATTCATCAGGTGGACAGAAAGACAGCGCAAAGCAAAGGCTAATATTGCTCTGTGTCTCCTGAATGTGTAAATTAGAAACTGTTTGCTAACTTGTTAGCCGCAACAACTGTATAAGGTGATCATTTGTCAGTGTTGGTTGTTTCTGCTGCCCAGAAGTGACCAAATTTATCAAATTTATTTAATTTCAGGTCTAAAGCATAAAAAAAGCCATCATAAGCAACTGTCTGATTTTCCAGATAATTTTATGTCCATCACTAGCATTTAACTCAAGAAGTTAATGGGAGCAGACTGAAGTTCAAACAAAGAGAGGTTGTATTTTTCAGAGTAAACACTCATAAACAGATGAGTTTAGCACATTTTATCTGCTGATATAATAATTATAAAGTAACTTCAGAAGGTAGATTTGCATTTACTAAATCCCTGCAGATCACCATATTGATTCTCACCACTTCATCACTGTTAAATATAACATTTAAAGCAGAAATCTGAGTTTTGAATTGGAAGCTACATCAGACACATGGTAGTCTAACCCTTCTAAAACACACACTCAAACAGCTCAAACACTGAGGAACCCTGTACTGGGCAGCGCTGTGTCGCCTGCAGGCTAAATGAGATCTAAAGCAGGTTTGTCCTCGCGGACCAGTCATCCCCGAGCCGAGAGACGGCCGACCACCGGCCACTGGCCACCAGGACAAACATGATTGTTTTGCCGAAGAGAAATGGCAGCCGAGTGTGACTAAATCAGGTTTGCTTGGCAGCCGGACGGCAGGCCTACTTCCACCAGAGTCCCTGGAGGACCAGAGAGAGTGAGCAAACAAACGAGTGAGGGAATGCACAGCCCAGAACACACACACGCAAACGCTGGCATCTGATGGAGCATCCCAGCACTGCCAAAGCTCTGTATTCACCACAATTAGCTCCGTCCTCAGACGCTCATCCTAAAGCCAGCAGTGATGAGCCAAGTCTGCGCTTTTGTTTTAAAGAAGCTCTCATGTCTTTTTTCTTCTCTGCTGCTGACATGGCTTTTGGCTGTCTCACCCCGCACTTTGTCCTTTGTGGACAAAAACAACAATGCACTGAATATCTGGGGCCAAATCACACAAACAAGCCCACTCCCATCTTCAGTTAGAGAAGAGGCTTAATGAGGTTGATTAATGACAGGAGATGATAGCAGGGTATGATTTGGCTGTCAGTGTGTTATTCCAGCCTATGAGCTGCCCCAAACTGAATATGAAGCTTATTCTTTTCAGTCAGTACATCATGGTGGAACAACAAAAGATGCAGACTGATGTGACAGATTTTCAGTAGAAAATTGAAATGAAATACCTGCAGGTTCCATTTTGGAAACAGCACAGCTTAACCTCTCAGATCTGCACTGCAGGGTTTTGGGGTTCAATTTAGGAAAACATAATATAACATAATGACGTAATTTAGTCAGTAAGTGAGCAAAGCAAGCAGGTAAACACACAATGATGATCCGAAGTCAAGGTGAGACACACAGCGCTGTCATGAAGAAGCGTTGAAATGATCAATGCTGAGAAACAGAGTTGTGACACACACACACACACACACACACACACAGAGTCCATGCTCACCGGTGTTCAGCTCTTATCAGGCTGACTCTTGTGTCGGGGCAACGAGAGACAGAGCCCAGGCTATCCATCACTGTGATGTGTAAGAGAGAGACAGACAGGGAGGGAGAGACAGACAAATTTCACATACTGTATAAAATCACTTAATGAACTCACATATCATAAGCTGAAATATCATGCACATAATACAATATCATATCATATAATTTATATTATATTATATTACATTATATTCAGTGGTGGAAAGAATACTGAAAATCTGTACTCAAGTACCAGTTCTGTTACATTACAAAAATATTACTCTGTTCCAAGTAAAAGTACAAAGTATTAATCTCTAAAATTACTTGAATATTAGTTACTCTTTTTTAAGATTAGATTAGATTAGATTAGATTAGATTAGATTAGATTAGATTTGATTAGATTAGATTGTTATTGCAGGTGTTGTAATATTATTATATATTAATGTCAGTCAGGCTTCATGCTTGATGGTGTACCAACAACCAAACTTTGATCAAACCTAGATAACTCTTCTAGTGTAGTTCACGGTCTCTAAAGATATCACATACACCTGGTTGAATTTATGGGGTGCTGTGTGAAAAACATGGTCTCCAGACATCTAGAATATTTGTCTTGAGTTTGAATATTTCACTCAGTCATGTAGCTTCAACAAACTGATACAGAATATATATATATGTGACTGATGTTTACAAAAGATTGCATTTCAAGAACTTTTCAAGGTGGAGTATTATTGAAACTGGATTATGTTATTATTTTTTGCAATGTGCAGTGAACACACCATGATGACACAGTGGTATAGAAACGCTGTTCAAACATGAAATATTTATTACATATGTTGTATTTCAGGAAAATATAGATGATTACTAAAAGGAAAAAAAACATAGTTGTAGAGCTTGCATAGAGGGTGTTCAGTTCATCTGGAAGAGATGTAGGTATTATCTCAGCACTGTTGGCTTTCCTTTTGTAGTCTGTAACACTTCAGTTTCAGTCTCACTGTGTGTCTCTGTCTGTCCCCTCTCAGTCTCTCTCTGTCTGTCTCAGTTTTGGTTAATTAGGCAGCTCTTCTTCTTTAACTGTCCTTCGCTGCCCTCTTCTGGTCACTCTGTTATCATATTGGACATGAACAGTCTCCTGACTGTTCTGCGGCTGCAGTTCCACACATCTCAACTATTTTCAATTCATGTGTGCATTTAAAAAAAAACATAATTTATATTTCACTGTTTATGAATCACAAGTGGTGACAGAGCAACCACTTAAATTCAGAGGCACCCTGCAGTTCACACTGGAGGCATCTCTGTGGCCATTTGGACTGTTGGATATATTATGCAGTGGTGGAAAAAGTACTGGAGATCTGTACTCCTGTAAAAGTACTGTTATGTTGCTAAAATATTACTCAAAGTACTGGTGTTAGAAATATACTTAAATAAAAGTATGAAGTATTTGATGCAAAAACTACTCAAAGTATTAGTCACTTTTAACCACTGATGTCATCATCACCTCTCCAGACTAGGGCTGCACATTTTGTGTATTTTCGTTAACTAAAAGTTGAAAACATTAACAACTAATTAATCATAATTATTTATAAGATACAAAAACATTTTCAATTTTTGCAGGGTTTTTTTTTTTTTTTTTTTGTCTTTTTTTCTCATTTTAAGTCTAAGTTGAATTTCCCTGATTCAAGAAATTCATGAATGGCTTTGCTAGATAAAACATTGTCAGATGAGGTGTAATTACCACCATGACTACTGATTAAATATCAGAGAATACATTTTTAATTGGTTAAATTCTTAACTGCAATTAATCCGTACTCCCAACGTATGCTGCCGCAGCATTTTGTTTCATTTTTCGTTTGTCTTTGTTTTTCATTGTCCTGTTTGTGATCAGATCATCTTATTGGCAAGTGAAATCCAGATGAAAGGTTTGGATATTAATTCAAATTGTACTCAGTACTCAACTATGATTTTTAAAAGTAACTAAGAAAATGACATACTGCAATGTATACTTAAGTACGAGTGAAGTACCCAAAAGAACCATTTAATTACAGCAATTTGAGTATTTGTAATTAGTTAATTCCACCATGATATTAGTTTGTCTGTTCTTTATGTGTCTCATTAAAAGGTTTGGTGTCAACTTTCATGCTGCACATCACATGTAATTAAAGTTAATATAACTGTGCTTGTTGATGTTATTGGCCATTGCTGTTTCGAGGTAAATTTTACAAAATTACTTACATGTTCCATGCAGTATTGGTAGTCATATACTGTGCATGCTTTGCATGCTACTGTTTTTATTTGTTTTATACCCTGGATTCTCAAACTGTGGCACAGGTACCACTGGTGGTATGTGAGCTCCTTCTAGTGGTATGTAAAAGAATGTCAGAAATATAATTTTTGAATGAAAATTAATTAAAAATATATATCAAAATACAACAAAATTTAAAATGGAAACATGAGATCACTGAAACGTAATTCAAAATATCCTGCATGTTTGTTTCAATATCAGCTTTCTATGTAGTAGTGATCTTGATCTCCCATGATTAGTGGGAATTAAGAGCCAAACTGTGATGGCAACATAGTTGGTGGAACTAAAATGAAGAGACTTAAGCTCTTTCTCAATATGCATTCTTCTCTGTAGATGTGTTCTTGTGTACTTGAGAAACGTCATCAGTCTCAGTCCAAGTACTGTTCCAATTCAAAAGTCTGCATCTCGCCAAGTACAGTCAAATACCCGGATGTGTTCTTGCACTGCCCGTTTTATTGAGGACGCATCGGGTGGTGACTTGGGGCAGCCACGTATCCCAGAATGCATTTCGTAGCAACAATGGCAGAGGAGAAGACCCACAACTTTAAGTTACAAGTGTCGAAATACTACTGTTTTAGTATCATGCAATGCAATTTTAAGATTATTTTATGTGAGAATGTAGAAGTTAAAACTTAAAATCTGTGGTCGATTCATCAGGATAGCACGTAGTTTAAAATTTGCTCCAAAGTTTTTGTCCTGCTAACGGGATGGCCAGCATACCTCGCCGGCTAGCAAGATGACTGGGCCGTTAGTATTCATGTTACCCCGCTAAAAATAGCCTTATCCCGGCATGACCTTTTGAAACTGGCTGTTGGCTCTGATATCTCTGTAGTAGTAAAGCATGAGATATAATTTGTTTTCCGCACATTTAAACCAAAAGATACAGGGTTGTGTTTTATATCATATTTCGTTTTATTTCAATTTATACATTAATGGTGAAAATAACTGGAAGTGGGTAAGCCAAGATGACCTAAGATGGTGACATCATCAAGTACACTACTGTCCCAATAGCAGAATGACCGTCCTGTGTCCTCCCGTCCTCAAGAGACTGTACTCCCAAGTCAAACTTGGTAAGTCTGAACTGCCAAGTCCGTAAGTCTGAACAATGGCGTACTTGGTATTGAGAAACAGCTCTGTTCTCCTGTAAGAGCAGACTAAGTGCAGAAATACTCACACACACAGGGAAGTTATTTGCTGTGGTCAGTTCTGCTCACCTTATGTCAGGTGTGACATGCATCTCTGCTTGGTAATACTGGCCTGTTTATTCTGACTCTTTACTCAAAAGAATACAGAATCCTGCCATAGAGTGTGATCTCTGCTTATATAAGTCTGTCTATAAGTCCTGAACTAATACTCATCATTTCCTCCACATTCAGTCAGCAAAGATCATGCACCATGTAGTATGTTGGTCTGTCGCAACACTATCATAGACAGACCAGATAACCAACCATCCACTATGTAATGTAAGCCTGCTTATCCTCTTAAAGCAGCTAAAATTGTTTTTCTTTTAAAAACTTTGTATGAATGATGACAGTGTGTGACAACTATAACCATGTGGTCAGTGTCTCTGGTGGTGAGGAACCTGCAGAGAATTATCAGCTGAATCTGCAGCTCCCCTCAGCTTTACAGAGCTTTAAGGTGCCTTCACCTGACAAGAAATTTGTCCCAGACACAGAGAGGCAAAGCACAGCACTACACCCACTATGTCCTGTCTGCTGGTATACAGACACCTGAGCTACCTTTAGCTCTGGATGTAGATTATATAATAATAATAATAATTTATAATAATTTATATAATTCACAAATTCACAAATGATCAATGATGATCAAATTTCACCATGCATTATGTTTACTAGTGAGATCATAGTCTGTTTTTTAATGTTGTGTTATAGAGTTTGAGGAACCTTGAAACATTTTTTGTCAGCCATGTCTAGAAGGAAACCCTTGGTTTACGAAACCAGCGAGATTTGTGTATGTTGTTCATTCATTGTGACATTGCACAAACGTTAAAATGATTATTCTTGCTGGATCTTCCGTGGGTCTGTGGTTCCCTTCAAGAGTTGACCATCAGTCTCTCCCTCCTCTGTCTGCGTCACTTCAAACATCTCTTCTGCCTGTGTCGTCACATACAGCTATTATCTCATTGGGTGCACTTTGAAAGGTCAGCAGCTAACAAGGTCAAAGTTCAAATTACCCACAGGGGTGACAGTGCCACTTAGTCAGGTGCCACTGCTCTCTCCATAGGAAACCAATGGGACAGCTAGTGCAAAGCGTTTTTACTGCCGATCATGTGTTAGGGCTGTTAGAGTGACTTTCAGCTAATGGTTTGGCTGTCTGGCTGCAACTTTACTGTTTTGGTTCACCCCTGCTACTCTCATTGTATCATTTTGGACTGAAACAGGCAGCTGTTTTCTGAGAACCAGCTGTCAAAACCCAGTGTACACTAAATGTTCAGCAGCAGACCCAGACAGAGACTAGGTGGTGAACACAGCAGAGCATTTATAAGCTTAAGAGCCACATATTTCCCTCAGGAGTTGGTGGAGACCAAAAACAGTGGAAAGTGGAAAGAGAGTGACTATTGAACTAATATTCATCAGATTGACACAAGCGCCAGTCCAAATGAATTATCAGGTTGCACCTTAACTGCTGGATGTGGAAATAATCAACTGTTTGCTAACATGTTCACTATATCAGACTGGCATATCATCAGCCATTAAGGCTGATGATATGCCAGTCTTTTACAACTTGTTTCTTATGAAAAAGTTAGACAAAAACAGTAATTGTAGGAGTAAAGCTCCCCTCCAGACATGATTAAGGACATAAACATAGTGTCTGATATGGTTTATCCACAAAAAAGTTAACCTTGTTCACAATACTTATAATTACACTGTTCCTTCTCTCTCTTTAAAAATAACCCTGAAAGAGTGTGTGCTCAATGTACAGAGTCCTCAACAGCAGCATTGATTCCTCCCCATTCCTGTCACTCTAGAGCTGTGCTATGAAATAAAGACTGAAAAGTCCCCAAAATTATTTTTAAAAACAACCCATGAATATTAAGGTTCTTAGTTTTTTTTTTCCATTTCAAAATTTGACAGCCTCAGTAGACATATACTGGAGGCTTTTACACATCACACTGTGGACCACAGTGGGCTAGTAGTGATGCCACAGGATCCTACGGGGTACACATAGTGTCCAGTTGTATACTTACACTAAGGGTTCCCTCAAAAGTTCATCTAAGTAAACAAAAATAGGTCGTGGACGTGTAAAACTGAAAAAGGAACTTTCTTGTGCCATATTGGAATGTACTTTGGTCAGACTACTCTGGATTAGCGTATTAGAGATTTTAAGTAGTTGGTTTGGTTCAGAAATCCTTTTAAGTCCAAAGTTGTGTACTGGGGGACCTGTCCCAAGTACCAAACATATCCAAATGTGCATTTTCTGTATTATTACTGTGGGACTAATGACTGTCTGTCGAGTTATTTTAAGACACTGGAGGGCAAGAAAGGCCCCACAATTGAAAGAATGGGTTAATGCAATGGCGGAAACATCTCCTTAAAAATATATGTATAGTAGAGTAAATGGTGATCAGCAAGAGTATCTCCGTGGGACCAGTTCTGGACTCACATCAAAATGGAAGATAGGTCAACATAAATATGAACTTGCTCTGTAATTATGTGACCCTGTAGAGTGATGCATGAGGATCTATGTGTGCGACATCTTTTTTTTTTCCTTCTAGAACTTATTCATTTGTTAATTGTTCTTTGTGTACTGGAGTCTACCTCCAATAATATAAAAAATGTGCCCTGTGCTCTTGTACACATGTGTATGCCATTTACTGGGACTTTTCACAAAACAATAAAATCTTGAATTCCAAAAGTTCATCTAAGGATGCCTTAAGAAAAAATGAGATGCATAAAATCAACACAATGACTTCCTTATGATTTCTTTAAGTGTTTACCCACTTAAGTATTTCCTCAGAAGTGAACCCCTTTAGCTGAGGGGAATATTTTGTTTGAAACTTTTCCCACTTTGTCTCATTTTCCATTTCGAGATGGAACCCAGCTGGATAAAGTCCATGGCCTATTTCTTGTGGCTGGTGAAAAGAATTCTGGGAAATGTAGGAAAACACTGAAAATGATAAGCTATCGCAGTGTGTATTGGGCCACATGATCCACCCAGAACAGTCCACCTCTCTATCACAGGGTCAACAGGTAACATGAACATGTCACTTATCACTTATCCAAGAGATAAGTTGTCCAAGTCCACAAACAACTTGTGTAACTGTGTGTGTGAGATATTATTGTCTTGGAGGAACAAAGTACTGGAGCAGTCACTGTCCACTGATCCTGGATCTAAGAAGGTGAGGTATGAAAGGAAGCATCATAACAACCTAATGACTCTAAAGTGAACTCATTATTTTTCACCTCCCGTCTTCACTCTCCCCTCCATCCTACCATTCTTCTTCTCCCCTCAGATATTTGGCCTGACAGTCAGGCTGCTGGGCAGGCGAGCCCACTGTGCCAAAAGCCATCATGTCACACACACATTCACTCTGACCACCTGCACAGCCCGGGCCACAACCACTGTAATCATGTATGTGGTCAGAGGAAGCACACACACATATATGCCAACACAGACACACACACACACACACACACAGAGGAAGCCGGGGTGGCAGATCTGGAGGATTCTGGGTCAGAGCTGGGAGGTCTGATGAAGATGAGGTGGGACACCGACACTGGGCCTCTTCACTGCTCACTGGTCAGCACACCGCTGTGCCTGGGTGTGTGTGTGTGAAGGGATCAGGTCTGATCCGAGCTGATTTTGTCGTCTCTTGGCCCTCTCAGAGGCGTCTCCTGACAGGCCATCACACCATAACCAGGAGAAGGACCAGAGAGATGGAGGTTGAGAAATGTGTGTGTGTGTGTGTGGGGGGGGGGGGGGGGGGGTTAGCAGGTTGAAGGCAGGTTGAAGGAAGGGGGTGTGCATTTCTATGACCTGGTAATAAACTCTGTGTTTAGATCATATGAATCTCAGAGTTCATGTTCTGTCTTTGCTGACAATACTTTACAATACAGACTCTTTTTTACATTCTCTTTGTTTTCAGTAGCATGCTCAGTTCCAGGTAATAAAATATGAAACTTCCTTTATTCGCCTCTCAAACTCTTAATCAGGAGAATTTCAAAATGATTCAATATTTCAAATCACAAAAGAAATACATTCATATATTTTTATCAGTGAAACAAGAGATATGTATATGTATGTATGTACATCTCGTCATCATTATTTCCCGTCTGATTTTGTTTACTTGTTCTGATTTTGTTGATTAAGTCCTCTTTCCTTGCTCTCTGTGCTTCTACCATGGATAAGCAGGCTACGTAGTTAAACTCTTTCTTTTCTGTCTGTCTTTATGATCGCGAGTCTGCACGGGGTCTTTTATATATATTTATATGTATATATATATATATATATATATATATATAAAGCAGTAATGATTTCTCACTGTTCAAAACACGGGAATAAATAACTAAAACAATAATGTATAATGACAAGATGCAATTTGCATGTTTTTTTGTTCTGCAACTATTTGATAAATGAAAATATGTCTCTTTGTTGTGGGTTTGTTTTTTTTGTTAGGAATTTTTCTATTGTATTTTGAAGTTCTTGCCTTCTCTCTAGTTTCTGGTTTCACTTCCTGTCTTTGTCTTTTCACCCTCCGTGTTGATGGCTGATTGTTTCCACCTGTCCCTGGTTAGTCTCTCTCTGCATTTAGTCTTGTGTCTGTCCCCTCCTTAGTTGCCGGTTTGTCGTTGTCCTCTGTGTGGAGTATCCCAGCCCTTTCTGTGTTTTCCTGGTTATTTTGAATTTTTACCTTTACTTTTACCTTCTGTGCTTTCGACCACCTTTCATCAGTGTAAGCTTATTGTTCATTTATGTTATTTTAAATTAATCGCTTCAAATAAATTCTGCTCAGAATGAGCAAGCAGGGTAACCATGGAGCACACGCTGCCATTACAGGCCAAAAATGCTGGTTTCTGTCTCTACACAATAACACTGAAAACAGAGTTTTTAAATATCTTCACCTTCACCAAAAACCTCAGTTTTTAGTGACCTAAAATGCTATTGATGCGCAGATGAAAGGCCTAAAGGTACCTTTTTAAAAAAAGACACATGAAGGTGTGGATGAGGCCTGAGTGTGCATTTTTTTGCTGCTTAGCTGGATACATAACACTATTACAGTGGGTTTAAACATTTGAGGAAAGATCTTGAGGATGTTCAAGGGTTCTCTGAGGGAGTCTATAAAGGATCTGTTGAGATCCATGAAGGGCTTTCAGAGGCTCCAGCTTTCTAGAAGCGTTATCTATCTCTTGTTCAATTTAAAAACATATACTGTTCAAAAAGGATTAAAACTCTTGTTGTAATCCTACACTTCATTAACCCACACTAATTCATTTAGACATGCCCACAGATGACCTCTGATAAGATGGGTATTATAAACCGACTGTGGACCACATGGCCTGTGGTTAAGAACATACACAACTGAAAAGCCACCCTGGACATCTATGAGCTTCATGTCCATGCTGGTACAAACAGATTATCCATTGTGTTGTGTTCATGATAATTATTTTGTCTGCCTGTGCTTACTTGGAAACAAACCTTCTACCACCTACATGGAGAGGAAGATGCATTTCTGCAGATCCAGTGGCACAGTGCAATTTTGGTGTCCATTTTGTCATGAAAGTGCTGCTACACTTTTACCCACTTAAAGCCCCTCTCAGCATTTCACAGTGTGCTCTATTCTCTGTCTGCTGTTTACTGTTTCTCTGACAGCAGTCAAAGTAGGCAGGGTGTCTGCAGGCATCTGTCCAAATCTGGTTCTGTGGATGGCTGTGAAGATTCTAAGTCATCTAGGTCCTGGTATTCACTAAGGGTTATTGTAGGCAACTGGACATGATTAGGTTCTGGTTCTTCCAAGAGGCTTCTTCAGTTCTAACTGACTAGTGGGGAATGTCAGGTATTTAACCTCTGCGGGGTCACAAACACTTTGAGAGATATCTGATTCAGAGTCACACAAGTTCAATAGGTGGAACTCCCAACAGTTAGAAATGAAGAAGCCTCTTGGCAGAGAGGTAAAATGTTCTCAAGAACCTAAGCAAGTCCAATTGTGTACCACAACCCTTAGTGAGTGGTTCTGAGCATGTTGCTGCTGTGTTTCTGATGCATTTCACTTTACTGCAGTATCGTTCCAGCTTAATGGAATAGGTCAGAATTTATTCATTTGTTAAATGAGAACATGATACCAATCTCATGACTGTGTGTGATGTTTATAGCTAGATTAAAGATGTGGTTAGCTTAGTTTAGCATCAGATGTGAACCCTGAGGGCCTTCAAGGCCTTCAGAGAAGGCCTAACATCAGAATTTCAAATGTTAGATTTAAATGAATTATATTTGATTCATTTCATTTAATTATTAGCCTATTCTCTTCTAATTCTAATTTAAACCTCATTTTCTATCAACTTTGTGTCAGAAATGAAAGCTTTACTGTCCTGAAAACAGAAAAATAGTTAATCAAAATGTTATGTCAAATCAAATCAAATGTTTTGTTGTTGTCTCTTGGCAGAGATAGATTAGAGCTGGCTCACTCATTGGTTAGGACTTCATCACTGGGACAGAAGGCCACAGCCTGTGTGTTTGTTCAGAAAGTGACAGGTTTATCAAACAATCATTTTGATTTACAGGGGATGGGACCAAAAATAATCCCCTTAGGCCATCTCAAAGGCCAGCTATATCTTGATCCGAGATGAAGCAGTTGAGACCAACGCTGTTGCTAGGTGGCTAACTTGATAGTGCTGCATTTTTCAAGGCAGACTTTCACAGCGTAGTGGAGGATCTGCAAAAGACTGTTATTTAGGAGACTGAGATTGCATTTGTCCCCTAATCTGTTAGAAAACTATTTTCAGACACTTGAATCTTCTTTTTTTAAAGCTACTTCCAACAGCACAGCACAGCAGACAGAGCTGTCTGCTGAAATAACAGAATTGGAGGTCTGTGCCACATGTAGCTATGTGTGTGGTACTGAAACAGAGAATTAAGAAACACAGAATGAATCATATAGATTATTACAGCTCTTAATATCAGACAGAGACTTATTTATAACTTATCCAAACAATAGTAACAGAGTAAATGGCAATTATCTACTTGTGGTGGGAATACTCCAGTGGTGCAGTAGACAGTGTGCGTAGAGTGAATGTAGCCTGGGCCTGACTCCTCCCTTGGCCAACCTCCTAATCAGGGCCAGGCAATAAATGGCACCTGTAGGGCTTTGTTCCCCCCTTTCCTGCCTTGTTTCTGCTGTGGCTGCTGTCTGTCTGCACCAGGTATGTGCCAAAAGCACCTCTTTATGCACAATTTTACCTGCATTGCAATTCTAGTTCTGATTTATCAAGTGTAATGTGTTGGCTGGCCAGGTACAAGCTGACTTCCCTCCTGCCCACCTGCACCCATTAGAGCTTGACACATGAGGTGGTGAGTAAGTTACCTCATCAGAGCCTAAAGAGTTGAGTTCTGAGTCCAATCTTGAGTTATTTTGTATTTGGGTTGCCAACTGGGATACCTGCTTGTTTGTTTTCTTAATTATTTTTGTGAGCTTCTTTATTTCAGGAGCGGAGAGCCGTATTGGTGAGAGGCTAGGCACCTGTGGTGAGGTCCCTTCACTTTTGTATGTGAGGAGTTGTACTGGGACACCACAGACTGCACCATTTTAGAGGACTGCTGTGTTTGCTGTGCCCATTTGTGGTGATTAGTGGTAGCACTCTAGGCACCCCTCCATGTAGTCTGCCTCTCAACAAGTGGCCTCTGCTGAGTTTATTTTCTCTAGTTTTGGTAATGTTGGGCTGGGTTTGAACTTTTGTATCCTTGAATCTTTTAGACTTTATATCGAGGCCTTTTTAGTGTAAATTATAATAAAGTAATTTTATCCACTTTCATTTTTGGTTATTTCTGATTAATAATCATCTATCTTTTCAGCAGCTCCAGCCCCTGCTTTCTGCTTTTATTTTTGCTTATTAGAAATAAAATTTCTGCTTTTAATGTGATAACACGTCTCAGCCTTTTATTCAGTACTGAACCTTTGTGCCTTACCATCTACCTTACAAACAATATTCAAGGTACCTTAAAGTAGTTCCTGGGGTGGTGTTGTCTGGTTTACTCTTTATTCTCCCCTTATTGACACCACAGTTCCATACATACAAACCTATCTACCCCTCCCTTGCCACATACTGTTTAATACAAGTTTAAGCACAGAAAACTCTAGAAAAAACATTACTTATTCTATCATTGTGTGGTGTTTGTTGTCCTCTATTTAGTTTTGTATATGGCAACTACACACTACAAATACATCACAAGCTACCTGCTGCTTATTCCATCAGTCTTTTTCCATTTTGCTGCATTTTTGGTGTCTGTTTTGGCCGAACTGAAGTCCCAGCTCTGATAGTCATGGTTTGCCACTGCTTAGCATAAGTGGCAGGAGGAAACAACTAGCCTGGCTCTGTCCAAAGAAAAATTGAACATAACTATCTAAAATGAGACATTTTGATTTGTGTATGGCTTGAAGGAATGAGGGAGTTTAACAAGTGCATATTTCTGTACTTTAATGAAAGCCAGGCTAGCAAGGGTAACCATACCCAGACTTCAACTTAATGTACAGAAATGAGCTTGATATCAGTCTAAACTTGAAAAGAAAAAGTTGATCCTAGCTTAAAACATCTCTCCTGGGCATACCCAAGGTAAAGTGAAAGCTGGCATACATGTGTTTTTTTCTCCTCTGAAAGGAAACACACTTCATTTTTTTTCTCCAGTAGTCAGAATAACTATAGATGTTACTGGCAGTAACTTATACTATCAGCAGATTAAACACTGAGGTAGAAGGTTTTTATTTCTCCTTGAATATTTTTTTCAAACAGATGCCTGCAGATGAGCTCTAACTATGACCTATTAGCAAGAAAACACAATGTAATCACAGCATTTAGTCTTACTTAGTCCAAGTTTAAACATGGTGGTAATAATACCACAGAAAATCAATATTTATGCATGTTCTTACTAGGGCTGTCAAAGTTAACGCATTAATAGCACGTTAACACAAATTCCTTTTAATGTCACTATTTTTTTTTGGCACATGATTAACGCATGGCCTAATAAGGCCTTTGGCCTGACCCTTATTTTAAAATAGTTGCCATAAATGGATCAGCTTGCAGTCGCAAGCTTTACATCACCACTCAGATGGCACTGCAATTGATCAGGACAAAAATCTTCTGAATGGCAAGTTCAGCTACAAAGTCCTGCCAGATGGGTCTGTCAGTAAAGCCAAGGTTATTTGGAATTACTGTTGATGTGAAACGAGTTACCACCAGAGTAAGTCTAGCCTCAAATACCATGTGCTAGCTAGGCACACTGCTGATGCAGACGGCCCTGTTGAAACACCTAACTTCCGACAGACCACTCTTGAAAGTGTGTGAGAGAAACCCATGGCCAGCTCTACAAGCAGAAGACTTTCCACAGCAATAGCTAAATGGGTGGCTACTGCTTGCAGGCCACTTAACATTGTGGAGGATGAGGGTCTGCATGAAATAATTTGGATCGCATCCAACGACTGCATTTATGAATTACTCTTGAGAGCCACCACTCTAAAAAAGATAAACAACTTGTATGAAGAGCAGTGAGCAAAAGTAGCAGAGGAGTTGGTGCAGGCTACAACATTTGCGCTCACCGGAGACTACTGGGCTTCACTCAGTAACCAAAGTTACCTTGGGGTAACAGTGCATTATTTTGACCAGCAGTGGAAACTGAAGTCACATGCTTTGACTGTAATGAAGACAGAGGAGAGGCATGTAGCCAAAGTGTGTGCCGAACACTTTGTGCAAGTAGACAGACAGTGGAACATTGAGCATAAAGTCAGCACACTCATTACTGATAGTACCCGCAATATGATTACAGCAGCCCACCAACTCCCTTTCGAGCATTTGCCTTGCACTGCACACAGCCTTCAACGAACCATGACAGTGTCTCTATAGAACAGTACATTTGACGTAGCATTGTCAAATGCAGAAAGGTAGTAGGACATTTCAAGTATAGCCCGCCAAACGCAGTAGCACTTGACCAACAGCAAATTGCACATGGTCAAAAGAAAGAGTCACTCACACAGGACATGTCAACGAGATGGAACAGCACCCTGGAGATGATCAAGCGTGTTCAGGGAAATCAACAACCACTGAGAGCTGCACTGGCCCTCCATACAACCAATGTCACCATGCCAACAACAGCTGAGCTGGATAAACTGCAAAAGTTAGTGATGGTGCTGGAGCCCTGCAGGTAATTCTTGATAGGCTGCTGTCATCATTTTAGTAACAGTATGTGTGTGTATATCAGTGGTGAAAGTGGAAATTTGTACTCAAGTAGAAGTACATTATATACATTATTGAAACACTCAATTACAAATAAAACTACTCGTGTCAGAAAAATACTTAAGTAAAAGTACAAAGTATTCCTCTGAAAAACTACTCAGAGTATTAGTTACTTTTTAACAGCTGAAATCTGAGATTTCTGGACTTTCTTTCTTAAAAAATGTCTCAAACTATCTATTAATCCTGTCAAAGTCTTATAAAAGTAGGTCCAAACATGTTTGGACTTATTTTTCAACTGCCAAGATTGTTTTCAATTCTCTCCTATAATGAATATTTTCATTATTAATTAATCTGTCAATCATTTTCTCCATTAATGGATTGGTTCTTTGGTCCATAAAAAGTCAGAAAATACTGAAAAATATCAAAACCAGAAAACTTTAACAAGAAGCTAAAATCAACTTAGTAGATTACATAGTGTAATGCATACTAAAGCACTAATGAAAGTACAGTCTTGACAACAACAACAAACAACTCTTAAAAGTACAAGTGCCCCAAAAAAAAACCCTAATTAATTACAGTAACTTGAGTATTTGTTAATTACTTATTTCCACCTCTGGTGTTAATTATGGTGTTAATTTGGGTCATGACCGAAAGAACAAAATCTCGGATACAAGCGGCTGAAATGAGTTTCCTCCGCAGGGTGGCAGGGCGCTCCCTTAGAGATAGGGTGAGGAGCTCTGTCACCCAGGAGGAGCTCGGAGTAGAGCCGCTGCTCCTCCACGTCGAGAGGAGCCAGCTGAGGTGGCTCGGGCATCTATATCAGATGCCTCCTGGGTGCCTCCCTGGGGAGGTGTTCCGGGCATGGCCCCGGGGAAGACCCAGGACACATACTTTACTCTACTGTTGCAGGTACATAACTGAGCCTTTCAGAGGAGAAAAGTTTCTTTTCATGCCCAGTGGTGCTGCCTGCTTTGTGCCATCTGTTCCAAGTGATGGAGATCAGTGAGGATAACCCAGTCTACATGGTTAAATTTCAACAGACTGTCACAACGGAGAATGGAGAAACGCAGGGAAAAAACAAACATCACATGGCTGAGGGTAGCGACCGCCCTTGATCCTAGGTTAAAGGACTTCAAGTGTCTGAGCAGACCTGATAGGACTGAGGTGTGGCGTTCCATCAGTGCCTTGCTGAGGAAGGAAGAAATGTGTGAAGCGCTACAGGGCAGAGCCTTCCATTGAGTTGGAGGACTGTCCCCAGCAGTGCTGGTCCAAACATGAAGGGGCACACAACAAGCTGGCTTGCCTTGCACGCAAGTACTTCGCAATACCTGCCACATCTTAGCAACACATTGCGAGAGGTTATTTTCATTGCCTGGGCATGTAGTTCAGAGGAAGCATGCTTCTCTGTCCTCTGACAATGTAAATAGGCTTGTCTGTTTAAGCAACTGGCTCAGTCCAAAGTAATAGAAGTATAGGAGAAGGGAGAGACAGAGAGATGGGACTTACAACCACACACACACACACAGAGAGAGAGAGAGAGAGAGAGAGAGAGAGAGAGAGACATACATGTGGAAAGAGAGGCTACACACACAGACACTCAGCTCTACAGGTGGGAGAACACTGGGGTGGCAGAGGGGAGACGGACACACAAGGAAGAATGTGGGTGGGAGAGACAGAGAAATGCATTGCATACAGAGGGAGAGATAGAGCAAATGTACATTTATCTGTTAAAAATTGACATGAAATTAATGTAGGACTTACCTAACTGAACTTCAGATAACACTCCTGCAACACATACTTTTGTAATCCAGCTCCGTGCAACCTGGAAATGATCAGCAAGGGCACTACAGTTCTGTTTGACTTTTTCAGTGAGTTCAGTAGAGCCTTGTTCTGTATTATACTCCACTGTTTCCTGCTCACTTTATTTATTGTTTGTTTTAGTTTGTATTATACTGTTTTGATCCCACATTGTAGAAGGGGGTGCTCTGTGAGCTGTTTATTTTCCCCATGGAATGAAAACTTCAGCTGACCAATGTACATATTGTCTGTTGTTAATACTTACAAAAACAGAGAATGTTTACCTTATAAGTACTCGTGTTACTGAGTAACGTTAAATTAAGCATATCAGTATCTCCACTAAAGTTAGATTTGCACAAAGGAGGCATATTTGTTAATTATTAAAAACTTGAAAAATATACTGTTAAGGTAACAAATGTGTGATTAATTTGCAGTTAATCGCGATTAACTACAGACAGTTGTGCAATTATTCGCAGTTAAATATTTTAATCAATTGACAGCACTAGTTTTTTCTTAAAAAAGGCCATTTGGAAACCCAAAACCACCCGTGTCAGAGTACCTGAAGCATTAACAATTTATAGTGCTTTTTACCTTGTAAACTTTGTTGGATTTCATTGGCCATATGAAGCACCAGTCATTAGCACAATCTGTTCCAACTGGCTCTGACTTTACATGAGAGAAGACAGACAGGCTCTTCCATTCAATGCAGATTCTCATTGGTAATTGTGGGCTTCGGACAAGACCTGGATGTGAGGTGTCAGTCAAAAGTGAGGTGTGTAGCTACCATTTCGATACCATGATATTACTAATATCTACATGTTAACTAGTTAATTACGGATAATAAGTGAAAGATCAGCTAATTTGAAATGATGCAACAGCAGTTTGTGGGCATTTATGGACCTTTGCCAATGAAAGACAGTTTTTGTCTGAGCTTCCTGAATTTTGCAATTGTTTCTTGTTTTCTTTTTTTAACCTTTATTTATTCAGGATAGGTTCACTGAGAGCGATATTTTCTTTTGCAGGAAGGCCGTGATCACATTCACACCTGCTCAGTACAACCACATTCAGTACCTGTTGTAGTGGCAATATCCTGAAACTGTTTGCATCTACTGAAACACAAGAATCTGAGCTTTCCAATGATATGTCACACTGTTCAACATAGCAGTTGAGTACTTAACAGTCCATGTACCATGGGACTACTTCAGTCAGAGTGAGTGTAGAGGGGTCTAAAGGGATTGAGATTAATGATTTGTTGTGCAGAATCGAAGATAGATTTGCAAGTTTGTGAGACTTCAAATTAATTTCTTCTTGTTATAATAGAGGAAATTTAATAAGTTGACACACCAGATGGTTTGTTACACTGAACCATCTGGGAAGCCGTCAATAGAAACTGTTTGGAAAAGTGCGGGCACTTTCAAAAAAACATTTGGTGATGGAATGAATCATCTGTCACAGGTAACACAGACTAACTACATTTTGATATAACTGATGCTATCACAGTATTTATGCTAACCTCTTCAGCAGCCGACATTGTTTGTTCGAGATGAGTCACTACCATGGATGTTTTTCCTTGTCAGCACACCTAAAACTGTGTTCCCTCTGAGAATGCTGATTGGCTGCACCATCTCACAGATCTTGTGTGATCTTGTGATCTTGCGAATCCAGCTGCCTCACAAAGTAAGGAACAGAATACATAAGTGACGAGAGTCTGGCTTAAATCAAGTCATACAACCTCCTGAGCCCAACAAAGATCAACTCATTTATTTGTCCATTACACCACACACACACACACACACACACACACACACACACACATACAAAGTACATAACAAGGAGGAGTGCTCCTGGCTTCCATCACCAGCACAGCAGATCCATCAAGCAGACAGTCATCGTCTGCCACATGCAAAACAAGGACACCACCTCTGTGTATGTGTGTGTGTGTGTGTGTGTGTGTGTATTTGTATGTGTGTTTGTGCAATTGCATGTATGTATGCATGTGTCTGACTCAGATTCAGATGCCCTCCAGTGAAGACACTCCTTGTTAAGGGTATTAGAGATCAAGTAAGTGATTGATCTACATGTCAGGTGACTAAGTGATGCTTCTGTCCACGCCTCAGGTCAGTTAAGAAATGTGTCTGTGTGTGTGTGTGTGTGTGTGTGTGTGTGTGTGTGTGTGTGTGTGTGTGTGTGTGTGTGTGTGTGTGTGTGTGTGAGAGGGAAGGAAAGAAATGAATAAGGTGATCGGAGAAGAAAGACAAGGGGAAGTTAGCCATGAATGTGTGCAGGATCTGAGGGACACTAGCAAATCTGAGTTCAGTTTCACTCATATCTGTACTTAAAGCTGTCTGATCTTTAAGTCCATCAGCCTTGGAAATTGTTTCTACACTGGAATTTGACTGATATCAATTTTCAGGACTTCTGGGTAATGCAGTCTCCAGGGCTGTCCCCTAATAGACAACTTAATCATGTTAAGCTGTTGAGAAGAGTCTTAGTCAACCAAGTTTTCATGTATCTGTTAACTGTGCTGTTGCTAGTTAGCTCAGTTAGTGATTCTATTAGACTGGGTGAAAATGTGAGTTCATGTCGCTTGGTAGTTCTCTGTAAGGTTCATTGAACAGGGTGTTCAGCTTTGTTATGTAAGATTCCAAACTGTAGGGAGCAAGACATACTCAAAGGGAGTTGTGAACTGTACAGGGAGGAAGTAAACAACAGTTCTTCACTTTGCTGGAAGCTGACAAGCAAGATTACCCACCAGTGCCCATTCAATTAAATGTATATTTTACTTTTAAAATTATGAATTTATTTGATAAATTATAATTTATTATTTTATCATATACAACTCATATTTATTGTTTTTATACTTCTTTATTTTTATATGTAAACGTTTTAATAGTTTACTTTATGTCTGTAGGTATTGTCATAGTAATACTGTTACCAGTCATAAAGGACAACATAATATAAATGCCTAATAATAGTCTGTAAATAAAAACCATAACATTACATGAAAATCTGTAAATCATATCAATTATTCATTTCTTCAGGAATGACACTGTACATCTTTAAAATTAATCAAATCACATTTACTTACAATTCAATTCAGTTCAATAGAATAAGTTTCGTAATGCATCACTTTTGTTTTGTTTTGTTTCATTCAATATTTAATTTCAGTAAGAAAAAAATTTCAGTTGCAGCAAAAAGGCATCTAAGTGTTTTACGTTCACAGCTAATGACTGGAGGAATGTTAGAGATATTGCAGGGTAAAATGAAGAAAGTTCCCTAAACTGACATTCCCTAAGCAGGAAACAGATTGCAGCTTTAATCTCTGGGACTGACGGAGGCCAGTTTAACAACATGGAATACAGAACCAAGGTGATTTAAAGAGGCTGGAACCAGGACTCTGACTCCTGGGATGATGACGACATGGCAGGTTCAGGCGGGGACAGAAGGCATGAAGTTTATAATGTAACAAATTAATTTGTAAGAGTACATCATCCATTGTGTTGAAAAGTCCATGAGTATTTGTTTTTCTGAATTTAGAAGTTATTTATTCCTGTGGTTTGAACAATGAGAATGTGTGAGGTTATACCGTGTTGAAATAAAATAACTAAATGTTCAGTCTCCTGGTTGTTCTGACACATTCAGAAACATTACCACTTTTGATGTTTGCATTTAACAAGTAGCTCATTTGGGCTTTACAAATAAAGTTGAGGACAAAATTTTAATTTTTAAAACGCACAGTATAAAAACTTCAGTAAGGGTTTGAGCTGTCACTGCAAAAGCATCATGACAAAAACAAAAGAAATCAGTTTAGATTTGAGAAAAAGCAGAAAAAGGATATACAAAGATACTACAGCGTTTCCAAGTGTCAAGAACTGGAGCGAGAAGTATCATCAAGAAATTCAAAGAGAACCACACAGTACAGAACAAGCCTGGCAGAGGTAGGAAGTGAAAGATTTCAAAGACTCTGGAAAGAAAACTAGTGAGAGATGTGTCTAAAGACCCCAGAACAACTGCCAAGACATGAGTGAATGACTTAGTTAAGTCAGGAATTGTAGTCTCAAAGAAGACAATCACTAGAGCCCTGCACAAGAATGGACTGTGAGGTTGCAGACCAGGAAAAACTTCTGCACAAGAGACACCTTCAAGCCAGACTGAAGTATGCTAAGGACAACCCGGAGAAAGATTATGCATACTGAAAGCGTGTGCTTTGGTCAGATGAGAGGAAACTATAACTCTTTGGCCATAGAGACATTGCTTATGTTTGGAGAAAGACGGGAGAGACGTATAACCCAAAGAACACCGTCCCCACAGTGAAACACGGTGGTGGGAGTATTACGCTGTGGAGATGCTTCAGTGTGTCTGGAACTGGGAATCTCATCAAGGTGGAAGGAATCAGAAGAAAGAAGAATATGTAAAGATTTTGAAAGAAAACCTCAATCAGTCGGCAGCAAAACTGGGTCTGGATCGTCGCAACAACGACCCAAAACATATGTCGCTCCTGGTGAAGAACTACTTCCAGAAGACCAAAGTGAACGTTAATGACTGGCCTGCACAAAGCCCTGACTTGAATCCCATTGAAAATCTGTGGGGTAAAGTGAAGACCAAGGTCCATGCCAGAAGATCATCAAATCTGGAGGAGCTTGAGAGATTCACCAAAGAAGAATGGACTGAGATTCCTCAGGAGACAAGTCTGAGACTTGTTGAAAACTACAACAAATGACTGCAGGCTGTTATCCAGCAAAAATGATACACAACTGACTATTAGCATCAGGGGGGCTGATAATTTTGACCCTGGTAGTTTTGGTTTTTTGTGAAATAATTTTGTTTCTGTGTGCAAAGTAAAATAATGTAAGCATCCAAAATAAAATAAAGATGTTTGGAAAAGCTTTGTTAAACATTTCTTGCTCTGTTTAATAGCAATTGAGAAATACTTTTAAAAAAATGAAATTTTCATACTAATAATTTCATCCTCATCTGTATAAGTTTAAATAATTACATTAATATCATAAAGGTGCGGGGCAGCCCTGTGGCTCAGTTGGTGGAGCGTCCGTCCCATGTATAGAGGCTGTTAGTCCTCTGCAGCAGCCGCCGGTTCGACTCCTGCATGCGGCCCATTGCAGCGTGTCATCCCCCCTCTCTCTCTACCCCCCTTCCTGTCTGCTCCTCAGCTGCCCTGTCCAATAAAGGCAAAAAGCCCAAAACATAACTTAAAAAAAAATCATAAAGGTACCATGACTGGTCAACTAATGACAACAGGTCAACTAGGAAAATCTTTAATCAGGGTCAAATCTAGTAGTCTTGAGGAAAACTTGGGAAAAAATGCATACTCTATTACTAATGCTCATATAGCTACATGTGCAGCTCATAGCTGGAAGCAGGCAGTTAATTAGCTTTACATACATTCTAATCCAATCACCATGTCCATCCCACAGTTTTTACAGAAAGAGGGGAAAGACAAAGATTTGATTTTCCATCACTTCTCTTACAAGACAAAACTTGGATGGCATCTCCCTACAGTATGAGCGTGAATGAATCCCACAATTGTCTACTTTTACATTTACTTTTTTGTAATGTTACTTTTAACAGCAATGTCTATGAAGTCTGGAAGAACCTCTGTCAAATTTGTGCAAAATGCACAAATCTTCACTTGATGAAGAGTGCTGCTGTCTGAGAGAAGAGATTCTACAGATTCACTGAGTGCACAGAGGACCATCATGTGTCATAGTGGATCAAAAATATTAACAGAAAGGAACTCTGTTCCTGAAAATCTTGAATACCTGATGAAAAATGTTAATTCAAAAATATTTTTTAATATATATTACACAGTACCATTTTTTCTCCCCTCCATTATCCATCTCTGGCTGTTGTCACAACCAATGTCAAATTAATGTGTAAAATTTAAAGACATTAGTATGGCCGTCCAAAAAGGAACCTTCATCGGTTACTGAATGCCACTGTTTAATGTCATCATTCCATGGTGGACAGCAGGAAACAGCAGAGACACAGTGTCTAGAATGAAAACCCAGGCCCATGTGATCACAGGAGAAGGAACAGTTTGACAGAATCTATAAAAAAAATCTTCTAAAAGTATCGCAAATTTGGGGTTCCCTTCTACACACAACCAACGTTCCACCGCAGTGATAACAGTGCAGCAAAACAGTGAAATACACAAAGCAGTGGCAAAATTCATCTATACATACCTTATCTGGCTAGTTGTGATGTTACAGAATCTATCCGGGTGTTGAAGCGTGATTTAAGGTGAGCTCAGAGAAACTTTCCTATATCAGCAGATGAATGCGAAAATAATCTGTCCACATCCATCACTGTGCACATGAAGCTCAAACACCACAGTGAAGAACAAGAAGAAAAACACAGTTTGGAGAAGAGGGGACTTTCAAGATGGACCAGCAGCTGAATAAAGTCTACGACCTTTGTCTGGTGGCTCCAGTCATCTGGTGGAATTCTGGGAAGTGTAGGAGAGCAATGACTAAGAATAATTAAAACTTAGATAGAAAAAATGTTTCTATATTTTATAAGTCACCAGTCAGAATGTAGTGCTGCAGAGAGCTGAGTTCTAATGAGCTGAGCTGGAACAGTGTGAGCATGAGGAGCCACTTTGACTCCATCACAGTGAACAGCGTACAGGACTGTTGGTCAACACAGTGATGTGATGATGCTAGCCGGCCTGCAGTGTATTCCCCAGGGCAGCATGCTGTCTGGAAGCCTCCATCAGCTCTAACAAATGAGCCTCTATGCCAGGCAGGTGGCTGCATCTCCTCCACCTCCCTTTCTCCTCCTCAGTGAGGAATGATCCTGGAAAGGGTTAACCCCCACACCCCTGCCCCATTCTCACTCTCCTCCTCCCTCCCTCCTCTTCCACTTTGGCTGCTCCTGACTCCAGTCTCCTCCATCCATCGCCCCCACCCCCATCCTCCATCTCCCTGCATCCATTTGCAAATGATCTGGTTTGTCTGCATATTGTCAGTTGCAGCCGGCCCGGCCATTCATCACCTGTCGGCGACTCCCAGCGCCCTCCACACTTAATTGTTCCCTCTCTGACCTGCAGAATAGAGAATGATGTTCCCTCTGCCTGAAAACAGGGAGAGAGAAAGGGGAATAAAGAAAGAAAGAAAGAAAAAGAAGTGGCTGTTTGATTTAAATCAGATGGAGACAGGGCAATGTTGGTCACTCGCTTTTCTCTTTCCATTTCTGTTTTCCTTTCTCTGTTTTTTCTCTCCATCCATCTTTTCTGTGTTTCTAGGCCAGATTAGATGATGAGAGAAGAATAAATGAGAGGACAAGGGAAGGAGACAAGGAGAGAAAAGTAGGAAAGACATGAAACCTTGGTTCATAACTGTGAGTCCATTATAGCATGTTTAATATAAAGGCCTGAGAGTGTGTGTATGGGTGTGTAGAGAGGGAGGGGGTGGCACTCAGGTAGACCACATATACATACACATATGCATGCACACACACTCATACACACACCTTATCAGCATGCTATTTGCATCTGTGTTCAGCTGTGTGGAGCACACATCTATCTTCCTTCCTCTTTCTTCTTGTGCTGTTCTCTGTTCCTGAACCTGTCTTCTTCCTCCTCTTCCTGTCTTTCTCTTCTCCCCTCATCTCATCTCTCAACTCATGCTTTGTTTTTCCTTTCTTATTACATTAATATTGCTGAATTATACTCAGCCTTCAAATGTGATCAGAATCACACATCAGTATTTAAAGTGGAGGTACTTTACAGACTGAATCATGCACCTAAAAACTCAGAGGCCAGCTGAAGAAAATAAAACAACCCAAGGCACATTTCCCTTCAATGATCTATTGAGCTCATGTGTGCTGCCACACTCCCTGTGCATTAGCATTAGTTTTGGGCTCAGGTGGAACCGCTGTGCTGTATCAGCTTGACAACTAATAAGAATTTAGAGGGTACCTTTAAAAATGTATTCCGATATAATTACAAATTCTCTGTCTGGTCAGTAACCTAGTCCAAGTATCACAATATTAAAGTAGTGTAACTTGATTATTTTCTGTTCAGATTACCCCAATACCAAATATGATACCAAAAACCAAATATGGATATTTGATTTATTAATTGTTTGTCTAGCTATTCTTTCATTTGTTATGCACGTTTAGATTAATATCAGTAATTATGTATATTTACATGTACTGTCTATATGCTATTCATACTTTATGTTTAGTGCCATAGAGACCTGCATCACCAGATAATGTGAAAAAAAGTTGTGTCAGGGCTTAAAGATATATTTGTATAAACCCAGGAATGGGCACAGGTAAAAAACAACTACATGACAGAACAATGTAACACATACAACAAAATAATGGGGTTTTTTTCTCCTGGAGAAATCAGACAAGAAAATTGCAGCATGTCTGACAAGTTAAATCTACTAATAAGTGAGAATAATGTTGGAAGTGATTTTGCAGCTTGCAAAAAGTGACAAAAGGTATTAGCGGTTGATAGCCACAGGCGGCTCTTTGTCACATCAACAGCTGCTCACAGTTGATGACACAACTGAGTGACTGTCTATGTCTGAAAATTTGACTTGGAGATAATTACGGATAACAGGTCAGTTCTGGCACTCAGCTTTGTGGGTGCGGGTGGACGCACATTTGAAAAACTGTACCCATGCAGGACCAGGGTGACTAGATGAGAATGGGTGACATTCAGAACAGAGGAGTTGGGATGAGTGTGTGATGTCAAAAGGATAAAAATGTTTAGAATTATTTAGATAAACAGACTGACTCTGACATTGGGACCTGGATGGCATGCTCTGACCGTCTCAGCCTGTGCTCTGAGTACATACGTACTATATGAGATCAGTTTATTTCATTTAGCAGTATTTAGTTGTACATATTTCCAGGGTAATGTGGCGATGGTCAGTTTGAGAACCAATTAAGAGTCATACGAGGAGTAAAAATAGTGTTTGTATCTACTTAATTGATTGCTGATCATAAAAAATTAATTTAAGTTACAATCAGGCATGAGCTCTCTGTATGTTTAAACCTTTTCTTCCTTTTCACTCTCTTTTTCTTGGCACTGTAGAGCATATCTAAGTCCTGCTGTAACCAATTTCAGCCCTATCTCAATATAGTAGACACTGGGTGGTACAGACACGTGTAACACTGTATCTAGGCACTTCACTATCACATGGACCATCAGGTTTATTCTAGGTTGGTTACAGGAGAAGGGAGTATTCAGTAATGTACATGAAGTAGCAAGAGTAAAAATGACACATCAACAGGCAAGTTTAAAAACACCTGTTATTGTATTGACTGTTTATGTAAACAGAGGAAAAAAACATTTGTCACAATAAACAATGATTTCTTTCCCTTTCTTAAACAGAATTATCCACACTGTATGACCAGAAACCATAAAAGAACACTATTGTTAGTGGCCTTTAGTTCTAAATATGTTTTGGATCCAGTTCAACTTTATCTTATGCTAATTTTAGCCCTAGGGTTATGCTACACCCTTTGTTTTTTCACTACAATGAGTTTTGTATTTTTAACAATGTACCCTTTAAACTGAAATGGATGTACCAAAATACCTTTTCAAGTGCTTATCAAAATACCACTAAAAATAAGGTATTAATTTACAAACACTTCAACACAATTAAATCAAATACAAATTCAACAGCATAAAATTACAGAATGCCCTTTAAATGATGAGCAGTTTCTCCCTTAATGTCCTTTAACAATCCAGTGAAAGGAGTTAAAACACACAATCTGTAAAAAGAAATCCTTCAGTGTTATGGTAAAACTTAGTCCCACCAGGATGATGATGAAAACAACAGTTCAGATTTCTCAGGATCATCTCAACAATCAGCTCGACTCTACCACCACTGTTGCAGCGCAGAGAAGCAGCAGAAAAAGTCCACACTCCTGAAATACACCAATCCAACTTCAACAGGGAGAAAGAAAAAGACCCGGCCTGCAACACGCCAAAAGACAAATTACATATCCACCCTTAAACATTAACACAGGTATCCAGGATCTTAAACTGTTTATGGCATTATGGCATCTCTCTCTCTCTACTTCTCATTAATGTCCATTAAAACAACTACATACATGACAACTAATCAGAAATAAACATTCAAATATTTTTCTGTCAAACATTTCTGTATGAATTAGTTGCTCTGACCACACAATTTTACTCTCCCTTTTACCTCACCGCCACCGCGCTTGTAAATAAAAACAAAACAAAACACATGGGCAGGGGTCAAGTTACAGCACATGGCCTCATGCATGGCATGTACAGAGGTAAGACAAGATTAGTCAAATTAGCATTTTCTTAACTATTTGACGGTTCACAACAGGTCAAAATCAATTATTTCACTCACAAAATCACCAAGAAAACTCACTCACCAGAAAAGTTCAGGCACACTCTCCAAACTTGTGAAGGAGCACGGCTCACTGTGAGTCAGAGACAGGTGACATGGGAATAGAGTAGATAGCGTTTTAAATATCACAAAACAATAAATCTTGCTTGAATGTATGCAGCTAATATGACTGCTGTTAGCAAACATAGCAGTAAAAATTAGTCAGCACTCACAATTTTTCCTTCAGCTCCAGCTTTTCTCCACTCACCCTCTGATATCTCCAGAAAAAAAAACTAAAATATCAGTCTCTCCAGCATAATCCACTGGGTAAATCCATAGAGCAATTCAAGGTGTGTCTATGGCCGTTTTAACATTCAATAGGCTAGATATGTATTGCAGATATCTGTAATTCAATTCTTCCTATTCAAAAATAAGATATCCACAATAACATTCTTACCAGGACAAATGACGTCACTTTTCCCATTCATGTGTATGGGGTTTGTCATTACAGATAGTCATAATTAAGTTGCAGATATCCACAACTCACATTACAGACATCTACATCTGAATTTTGACTAGTCGTAACACAAGATATCTTGAACTGGAATTATGACTAGTCAAAATTATGTTGTAGATATCTCTAACTGGAATTATGGATAGTCGTAATTCAGATGTAGATATCTGCAATGTGAGTTGTGGATATCTGCAACTTAATTATGACTATCTGTAATGACGAACCCCATACACATGAATGGGGAAAGTGACGTCATTTGTCCAGGTAAGAATGACATTGTGGATATTTGAAATGACAGTTGTGTATAGGAAGAATTGAATTACGGATATCTGCAATACATATCCAGCCTAGCTATTAAATGTATGCGTCTGTGTCTGATCCCATTCACGCAGAAAGAGAAGTAATTGGCAACCTGAGTGAGCTTAACTGGCACGGAGCGAGCAGGGCTCTGATTGGCTGGTGAGGGATATCAGTCACGTATCATGCACACATCACCTGAACTCACCTGGTTCAGTTATCCTCCTCCTGTGTCACCTGAATCTTTACAAATGTCGCACAAATGAGCACATTAAGCACTTTCACCTCCCCTGAAATGAAATGAAGGATTTTTAGATTAAAGATTTACATCTCTTTTAAAATGTATTTATTTATGAAATGCACTAGTTTGTCTTTTTAATCCACTCTTAATTTATTTCTGTATGGAAAATATGAATTTTACCATTACTTTTAACTGACTTTTCTGCATTACGATCTAATATTTAAGGCCTAATAACCTGGGTTACACTACTTTGAAAGTCTCCTGTGTCATCCAGACAACACAGCTACACCAAACCAGACCAAGAAGAATTCCTGTTTCTTAACCAAAGTTTTAAAGGAAAGCGCAGTGGTGGAAAGAGTACTGAAAATCTGTACTCAAGTACAAGTACTGTTATATTGTTAAAATATTACTTAATTACAAGTAAAAGCAGTGGTATTACTAATATACTTAAGTAAAACTACAAAGTATTCTTGAGCATTACTTTTTAACCACTGATGTTTAATACATAATCAACAGCAGACAATCAATCAAAGAAGTTTCTGTTTTTTCAAATCTTCAATCTTAAATGCTTCTAACTGTTGTTTTAGCTTCTGCTGTTCTCTGCAGGTGTGTTGGTTAATATATTTTTGGTTGATTTACTATGATGTGTGTACAGTATCTATACAGGCAATAGGCTATACATTATATTCAATATCACTGGTTCCCAACCTGAAGTCCCAACCCCAGGGGTCTCCAAAGCTTCTCAGGTGAGCGTAAGCTCTTGTTGATTTTAAGGGTTGTAAGAAAACTTAAAAAAGCCCATCTCTTGACATTTCATTGTTCCAAGAAAGCTAAGTGAAAATGAATATTTTTCAAGTTTTGACTGTTATTTGAGTTTTGGGGGCTTTTGTCTGTATGTCATTGTTCTTATTGACCCATTGACTCGACAGCCTTATAGTTAGAAAAAAAAGCAGATGAAAAGTTTGGATATTAATTCAAATTGTACTCAATACTCAATTGTGATTTTAGAGGAACTAAGTAGATTACATGGTGCAATGTGTTCTTAAGTATGAGTACAAGCTTGAAAATCTACACATAGTATACCAAAAAACCTACTAAATCACAGTAACTTTAGTATTTGTAGTTACTTCCACCCCAGGGAAAGTGGCATGCATTTTGGAAAATCTGCTGCATCAATTTTCTTTTAGGGGCACGACAAAAAAAAAAAAAAGAATGACAGAAAACTACTGAATAGTAGTTCACACCAGAGAGGTGACTTTTTTTCCATATTCTTTCCTGAGAATTTTAAGTAAAATTAAATATTTAACATAAAAATGTACTTATTTTGCATTCTTTTCTTTAAATGTCACCAAAATGCAGGTAAGCAACGTCTGAGAACACAGAGACTTTTTGTTTTCAAGATCCTCCCTGTGTTTGAGGTCTCAAGGTAGGTAAGTATGTCAAGCACATGATGCAGGATGTAAAGCCCCGCCCCCAGGTCAAGCCTTTAGGGAGTACCATCCGGCCTCATTGCATCTCATCATCAAACATGTCTTTGTCCTCCCTCAGTTACCTCGCTCTTACCTTCCTCTGCTGTTGTATGGATCATTTCTGCTGTTGAAATGTTAGAGTGATCCACTCACTTCACACCCATCACACCCACTGGAGGAGTTTGTTGAGGGAGATGGGTGAAGCTGTACTCCTCCTCCTCTTCCTCCTCTCCATCTTTATTAAGTCTGTTTTCTCTGCCATTTGTCTTTTGTCACTTCATCTTCATTTCCTCTGTGATGAAGACCTCTCACACCAGGCCAGAGACTCTCATCCCTCTCCTCCTTCTTCAATAATAAATGGATCCTTCCATTATGAGCTGCTGAGAGCATTGAATCATAGTCAGTCATGCTCTGGGGACAGGGGAGCAGCTTGGGGGTGACACTGGGACATTTCCACTTATTTATGTGCATATTTTAAGAAAGTTAGCTTTGTACATTCACCAGTCAATCTGCTGTTGGTATTAAAACACATGTATCAGAATTTTGCACAATTCAGCTTTTATTCAAAGTTTTGGGGAGCTGTGTGAAGCGTGGGAACATCAGTGAGACAAGTGAATTTGGGGTCTAAGAAAAGGCCAGGCAGCTGTTGACTGAACTGTAGCACTGTGTTACAAACATGGACAGATGTTAAAATACATACAGAAGTGCTATAAATGCAGCTGTGGGGACTGTCTACTCTGTGTGAGTGCAGCTCTTCAATAGAAGTAGCCATCAGCTGAGGTTTGAACCACATGGGCCATTCTGAAGCAGGTCTGTTAACCTGCATGCAAACACTTCCTATTTGTGGACAGCTGGGCCTGTCATACAAGCGCTAAGTGCTAAACCACATCATCTGAAGCATGAAATGCACTGTTACTACAGTACGGTACACTGCATGTGGTTACAGTTACTGCAGGTGCTCTCTCAGTACAGCTGTACATGTGCGCTCACCTGTTGCCATAACGGCCCTCAGTGGTTTTATGATGTTAACTTTAAAAGAGACTCTCAGTGGGTTTAAGGGCGTCTGTGTTTTTAAGTCCAAATGGGTCAAACACAAAACCACTGTGTAGTTCAGGGGTCTGCAATCTGTGGCTCTGAAGCCTCCTGCGGAGCCCTGTGACTTTGGCAAAAAGTTAAATGGAAATGATTGTTTCATTTTTTTAATACTGATTTATCATTCAACTCAAATTTTTAAGGCAATGAACTGTGAAAGATTTGCCATCAAATGTATTTAAAATGATAGAATAAAGGCTTTCAATTGAATGATGGTTAAAATTTTAATATTTTCAATTGAAGCCTTTTAATTAAAAAAAAAAAAGAAGAAGACAAACCAGGATCACAGCTCACTGTGACTAAATTTTGACATACAGAGTTTCTAAAACTCAAAGATTCAAGTTTATGTAAAGAAGCACAGTAAAACATTTTGATGGTGGCTCATCTTCTTGAGTCTCCGTAACCTAGCTATTATGCCAAATTTAAAAAAAAAGTCTTCAGGGAAAAAAGAGAATGGCTTCAGACTTTTTTTTTCTTTGCATTTCTTAGACAAAATGGCTTTTTTGATTGTAAAGGTTGTAGATCCCTGGTATAGTTTAAATAAGTGGTAGTAACATTTGGTTCTAGGGATGTTGTATTATGTCTCCAAGAAATGCTTAACAGTCTTATTGTCTAATTTGTCAGAATCTGTCCATCTTAGAGAATACATGCAATACTATGAATCACAGATTTCACTCCATTTTCAATGTTTCGCCTCTAATTATGCAGGCTAATGAGCCACCCCCCACAAGGCCAAAAAAACAATATTTTAGTGCCAAAATAACACCAAGTATCAATGCATTCTATAATCAACAGTTTTCTTCTTCCACTGACCTCCTGAGAGAAGGCTGGACAGTTGTTTAAGTTCTCTACTCTGCTCTGTGCTCCTCTAAGGGCGGGGTCACACAGAGTGAAGAGTATGTAACATTACTCAGTCCCTCCAAGAAGCTGCGAAGTTGCAATCGCAACAGTTAACACAAATTCAGCCAGTCCCTGTGACTTCTGCACGACCTTGTAATTGTGCCCAATCACTGCAAATTTTCTGCAAATTAGATGAATCATTGTCATTTCCCATGAGTTTCAGCAATCACAGCTGGCACATACAGTGAACAATGAACTCACTCAATGTTTGTATTATTTACTATTTTGTCTTACATATATATATAATTTATATATATAATATATATATATATATATATATATATATATATATATATATATATATATATATATATATATATATATATATATATAGATATATATATATATATATATATATGTATATATACATATATATGTACACACACACGCATACATACATTTTTTTCATTTTGTCACAAGTAGTGAAAAGAACACAAGATTTATCTTTATTGATGTTTATCAACGCTCTGTGCACTTTGCATGTCTGTGCATTTTTTGTTCAATAATTTGGTTTTGAATTTGAGCTCCAAAAACATTCTGCTTCTTTGTGGAACCCCCCAAGTAAACTTCTTCATTTGCATCCAAAGCATATTTTGTAGAATTCTTGTAATCTTTTAGGAGAGGTTAGATAGAACACTCAGGACAGAGTGTGGTTTCATTCTAACTGGAACAAGATGCCTTTGGTTATTAATGATTCATACAAAGAAATGTTTCAGATGTCTTTACTGGTGGTTTGTTGGAGCAGCAGAGAGCAGCTCAGCTCAGTTTTACACATGTAATGTTATCGACTCAATCTGAGCAGAACAAACAGCACTTTGATCTCCAGCCTTTTCTCATAATCTTATTGTCA
The DNA here is from genome assembly GCA_020091685.1 of Lutjanus erythropterus. Taxonomy (NCBI): domain Eukaryota; kingdom Metazoa; phylum Chordata; class Actinopteri; order Lutjaniformes; family Lutjanidae; genus Lutjanus; species Lutjanus erythropterus. The sequence continues at coordinate 37,377,047 of CM034605.1, forward strand.
CATCACAACCTTTTCTCAACTTAATTCTCAAAAAATTAGATGACTCTCAGAGCAGCTTTTAAATCTCTTCCCATCCCACAGAAGCACCGACATATTGTACATCATCATGTCATTACAAGACAAAAAAAATTTGATTTTTTTCTATTATGACTTTTCCTTGTTATGCTAACTTTTTAAGTGTGACCTTTACACATTTGCTATGGCTGTAGAAAAGAAGATGCAATATGTGCTGTATACATTTGATGTAACTGTATCTTGTCCAAAATGAAAATGCATGTAATTCATAAAACTCATTTTGTGTCTTCTGGATATAGCATATAATGGAACTGGAAGCAAGTGAACCACCGCACAACTTCATCTACATGGATGAGGCTGACTTCAACCTAACGAAACGCAGAAGGCGTGGTCGAAATGTCATCGGCCACAGAGCTACAGTTGATTTGCCAGGCCAACGGGGCGGGAACATAACCATGGGTGCTGCTATCTCTGAGAATGGTGTGCTAACACATATTCCCATTATTGGTCCGTACAATACAGAGCATCTTGTCACCTTTTTAGACACTCTCTACAGGGATCTCATCCCTGAACAAGAGAGGGGTCAGGTTGGAGATGACTTGCCAAAGTACGTGATAGTTTGGGACAATGTCAGTTTCCATCGCTCCAACATCATCAGGCAATGGTTTGTGACCTGCAACAGGATGCTGATGGAGTTCCTCTCACCCTACTCCCCATTCCTTAACCCCATTAAGGAATTTTTTTCAGCATGGAGATGGAAAGAATATGATCGCCAGCCACATACACAGATGACCCTTCTGGCTGCCATGGATGCAGCGTGTGATGACATCACAGCAGATGCCTGCAGAGGCTGGATAAGACACTCTAAAAGATTCTTTCCACACTGCATCGTAAGAGAAGATATTTGTTGTGATGTGGATGAGAATTTGTGGCCCAACAGACAGGAACGTCAGGAGGTGTAGGAAGACTGCACTGTAATTCCTACAGCATTGCATGTACAGTTTTCCCTAAGGAGATTGTCCTATGTTCACATTTCTACTGTTGTTTTTTTTGTCTTTTCCTTTCTGTATCACAATGACATGGTCTGTCAACAAATTACAGTACAAACAGTAAAAGTGTAAATGTGAATCTTGTCCAGTCTCTTGCAATCAATCTCCCACATACACTAAGGTGTAACTTACAATTTACAATAATTGTCATCAAAACTTAAGCCATAGTTTACATCAGAACATCCCTCCAGAGTACACTCTTATATTGACAGCATTCCTTAATTTTCTGTAACCGCTTATTCCGTAAGGGTCGCGGGTTGCTGGAGCCTATCCCAGCTGACATTGGGCGGGAGGCGGGGTTCACCCTGGACAGGTCGCCAGTTCATCGCAGGGCTGACACATAGACAGACAACCACTCACGCTGACATTCAGGAAGCCGGAGAACCCGGAGAGAACCCACGCAGACATGAGGAGAACATGCAAACTCCACACAGAAAGGCCCTGCCCCAGCTGGGGAGCTGGGGGATCGAATTTAGGACCTTCTTGCTAACTTCTCTAACCACTGCACCACCGTGCCGCCCGATATTGACAACATGACTAAGCAATTTGACTGTCTTATCCGTACACAATGACACAGGACTTGTCACTGTGATGGCACTGACATGTTCATTGACACAGATATTTACTTTTGAGAGATGAATTACGGATTCTGAGCAAGAGACTGGTTTTTGCAGGTAATCCATGGTGATCTGCTATTTGTACGAACTGTTTTGAGAAATGCACTTACTGTTTTGCAAATGCTGAGGATGATTCGAGAAATGTACCAAAGTGACTGAGAAAAACTGTAAAACATTTCCAAGTTTATAAATTAGGTCTCAAAATCATGAAAGAATTGTCAGTTTTCTCTGCTCTGAAATATTGGGGGGTGTGTTCACTCCACTGTCAAACACCACTATGACCTGAAAACCACTTGCAACATGGACACTCTGTCTGGCAGCTTTATTGGACATGTTCAGACATGTTTGAGTCCCCAGAACCAGAAGATGGTGACAGGATGGTATTTTTTTTTCTTCTGTGTCAGGTTGTTGGAACTGAACTGAGCTGAAGTGAACTGCTGGGCTGACTTGGACTGAGAGAGTCGCTGAAGTTACATTTGTATGTCTCATGAAGAATGCTAAGACAACATGTTATGATGAAGAGGCTATAAGCACTGGTGGTTCTGCAGTGAATTGAGCAGCTGGCAGAAAGTGTGAAAACAAGTCACTCGTCTGTCCATCACTTTCAGTTCCACGCTCCCTCTCCTAGCATGCTAATGTCTTGACTTTAACCTGACCCCCCCCCCCTCCTCCCACACAGCTGGCCTGGCACTACCAGTGTCACCCCAGTAAACACTTGCATGACAATGGTGCCCTGGCCGGGCTGCTGCCATTCTATATTAATATGGAGGCATTTTATAATTCATGGGGCAGGATTACTTGGGAGTGCTGGTCCCAGGTCTGCTCCCAGCACTGACACAGCGAGTACTAACAATAGTGGACATGCCTCGCTCTCTGCTGTCCACCCCAATGCCCATTACAATAATATATTCAAGGATTAAAGGGGTTTTATCTTAGACACTCATGAATTATGAATGAAGCATTTCAAAATTTAATTGCCCCGAATTAAATGATTCAAGATAATGTTTCTTTTATAAATTGGTAATAGGGCCAGGGGGCAGAGAAGGGGAAGAGACATGAAATAAACCCTTTTTCCCCCCAACAAAAGGAGAGGAGAGAGGAATAATAGACGGATGGTGACCTCGTGTCTCTGCAGGAGGAAATGGTTTGATCCAAACGTAGAGGGTTAAAAACAACAGTGAACAGAGGAGGTGAGAAATGAGATGAAGTTTAATCTCTGATAGCTTCAGGACAAGTTTCCTCATCAGCTCTACACTCCTGACAGAAACCCACATCTACTGCAGATGGTGACATGGTGAAGAGTGTACCCACAGTACCATCAGTGAACTTGTTGAGTCAATGAGTAAAGCTAGGAGATCACACACTCAAACACACTCACTCACACACACACAGGTACAGAGGTCTTTAGAAAAGCAGCAGACAGACTGAATGTTACCAATAAGGTTGGTAAAAATGTGTAAAAGTACATGATTGCATAAAAATACAGATTTGTGATGGAAAAGTGCTTGAGCCACAGAAAGACAAGTGACACATTGAACGTGATACAAAACAAGAGCATCATGTGGTACAAAGTGGTCATAAACATCTGACCAAAAGTCAACACAAAGCAGGTTTGGACAATTCAATGCAAACTGCTTGGAGAGGAAACCTTGTAGCTGTGAGAATTCACTGCTTTCCCTTCACACCACCATCAAGCCTCCATTAGCTGACTAAATGGAACAGGTTTGCAAAATCTTCTGAACTCTGCACGTTAACTAAGAGCAATCCCAACTCACATTTAAATCACTGAGCCAAAGCCAAGATTCACTGACAGTCTCAGCAGGTGTTTAGAAGGAGCTTAAGTATGTTTGTAAAATAAAAAATCTGATCAATCCTGTGGAGCTAATCACATATCTGAGACAACACTCATTTCTGGTAACAAGTACCAAGTAGGGGAGATCAGGGACAGCTGCGACGAGCACAACTGCTAGTGGTCATGTTGAGACTTTAAAGAAACACTTCAACATTTGGTCAATATGCTGATTTACCTTTTTACTGACAATCAGATGAGAAGATTGGTACCACTGTCATGTCTGTGCATTGGAACTGGGAGGTGATGAGCCTGGCTTAGCATGAAGTGTAGAGGTGAAGTGCAGATAGAAAAAGACAAGAGACTGGCACTGAGACAACTGGTTGATTAAATGGCTGAATGCCATAAAATGAATCAGTTATACTAATAAGTGATTTAACGTTTATGCATTCTTGAAGCAAACAAAAAGCCAAAAAACATTCGCTTGTTTAAAGGGATAGTTCACACAAAAATGAAAATTCAGTCATTATCTACTCATCCTCATGCCGACAGAAGGTTAGTTTAGTGTTTGAGTCCACAAAACGCTGCTGGAGTTTCACAGGAAAACAGTGTTGCATAATCTCTCAAACAGTGGAAGTGAATGGTGACCATTTTCAAATACAAAGAACAACAGAATAAAAACATAAAATGCCTCAATACTGCTCATCCGGTGTAATCCAAGTCTCCTAAAGCCCCAGCATGCTGTTCACTTGCACACACACATACAGTTCAGAAGGTGAAGTAAAGTGAAGATTCAGGCTAAAAACATGATATAAATGATATCTTTCGAGTCAACTTGGCATGTTAGGACTTTAGGAGCCTTGGATTACACAAGACAAGACGAGCAGCGTGGAGGCATTTCATGTTTGTTTGGTTTTTTTTCTTTTTTGGTTGTTTTTCACCTTTTTCGCCATTCACTTGTTCAAACTGTTTAAATTGAGATTCTGCAACAATGTTTTCCTGTGAAAATCCAGCTGTGTTTTGTGGACTAAAATACTAAACCTGATCTTCAATCAGCATGAGGGTTAGTAGATAATGACTGAATTTTCATTTTGGGTGAACTATCCCATAAACTTTCCTAAATATAAATATTTTCTGGCTTTCTTGAATATGAATGTCTTTTGGTTTTGGCTTGGAAAAAAGCAAAAACAAAACTATTTTCTGATATTTCTGATATAACAACTAATTAAGAGTATAACTGTCAAATTATTCAATGATGAAAATAATAATTAGATGCCACCCTAATACATATAGACTCAACAAACAAGTGACAGTGTGTTATTTAGAGAGCTTTATTGTTGCTAGGTCTGTTTCTGAACTTTGGACAAAGCAAAGCCAGCTGTGCCCTCTTCTTTCCTTCTTTATGCTAATATAAATTAGTTCTTACTGCACAGATATGAAATTCATATCAATCAACCTGCCTCAAAGCTAAATGCAACTAATCAATGTAATGTTCTCAAAGTGTTGAACTATTCCTTCAGATATGTCTTCAACTGTACTATTGTATGTAAATATTTCAATTACACATAAACAGTTTACAAAATATGTGTAATAGGAGCATATATACATTTTAAATTATAGCATTTGAACAAAGTGAGTCTCTGCCTCTCATCCTTCTGTTGCACCCTGACACCCTTTGATTGGAGTGTAACAGCAACAATTTTAAATTGAATTATTTCTCCATCTTAAACAAACAGTTTTTAAATGATAATTTTGCTGTAATTCAAGATACATTTAAATTGATTAAATTTGCTTAATCTGCTAAATATGCTTTATTCTTTCCCATTCAGTCTGTAAAGCACAGAAAAATTTACTTGGTAGTAAATATGAAAAGAAGCTGTCAATCATATTTTAAACCAACTCCTTTCACTATTTGATGGCAGCTGTAAACTACTGCGAAAGCAGGAAGACAATCTAAGAGTATATGTATGCAGAGCTGGTTTCTGATTGGAGGAATACAACTGCCCCCTTTCTTTGGAGAGGCAGAGTTTTTGAACTGACTGTCAGCAGCTCAAGGCAACAACATAGAAACATTTTGAGTGAGATTATTCACTTGAGAGGAAGTTTAAAATGACAAAGTGCAGGTGAGGTCAAACTGAATATGTGAGACAGGAGTCTAGTTTTAAACAAATTTCAAATCTGTGTTTATTCATTGCACCACCTTCTTCACACAATACAAAGAGTCCTTCCACTGAATATGATTGTGTTAATGGACAGCAGCAGTGCATGGTTCACTCTGTTCAACAAATCTGAAATGGTGTAGCAGACAGCAGAAGCTTTTATCTTAGAATGACCAAACTGTCAGAGCAAACATGAGCAACAAGAACATTAAAGTTCAGTCTTGACTTTGGGAACAGAAGTCTGTCAAAATAAAAGAGCCATCAACCGCATGTCACAGTCTTCTTCAGTAATGGAATGATACTTGGATCACATGATAACAGGTGTTTGTATATGAGTGGAGACAGTAACCCATAGATATGACGGATACAGTCCACCGTTATAAAAAGAGACGTGTGTCAAACTGTTGACGTACCACCATACTTCCACTGCTAAACTGCATGCGCAGCTTTATTATTCTTCACAATCTGTACAACGGTCTATTCAGTGGGTCGCATACCATGGAAGTAAACCCAGACAGTAGAAAACTTTTTTGGTGTGTGCGCCAGGTGAGCAATTTTCATTGGACTGACTAAGCACCATCTTTGAGTCTGATATCCTTTTTAATACAACCAATCTCTGTCTCTGTTCAAGCTGTCCTCCTTTATCTTTTGCTGGTCATCTACTGACTTTGACTCTGACTGGGCAGAGGACTGAGAAGGAGTCACAGTCATGGAGTCAGTGGATGTGAGGAGAGACAAGGAACATCTGATGCCAAAGGTGTTTGCAACTTCTCCCTCACATACAACTGGGACTGTACCTTAATCAGCTCATCATCATCATACTCGGACGAACCATGAAATGTGGTCGAAAACTCAAAAAAAGAAAAGTGTGTGGAACTTGACTTGAGATGATTTTGTCAAACTATCAATCATTGCCTTCTCATGATCTCATCCAGTACTGTAAACACTGGGTGAGATCATGAGGTGAGATACGAGATACAGTGGAAGTACACATTTTCTACAGTAAGGTCAAAAATTCCAAATAATAAGAATAATGGTCCAAATTGCACATTTTCCCTCTACACTGCATCAACTGTCAGGGATTCAGTCAGTTTTGGCTCTTTGTTTCAGTGCACAGTCAGAATTATTGGGGGCCACCCCCACAGTTAACACACACTGCTTCTGTGTTTTCATACAAAAAGTGTCGCATTGAAATAGCCTCATCTTAAGGCAGTCGAACAAAAATCTTCCAACAGGAGAACTCGCACAAGGCGTCGTCCTTCTGTGTCTCACCGAGTCCTCAGTGTTGTATATGGCTTTCTCAGGGGCAATAACAGTGATCACTGGGTCACTCATCACTCCCTTCTGGTGACATCAGCAGACAATTACTGCAACGTAAACTGAGTACATTCATATAGGTACTTTTAAAATCACAAAATAAATCTAAAATCTTTGTTTCTTAACAAGGGCTATGACTGATAAGAAATGTACATTTGATGGTGAAAGTAAAGTGTTTCATTGAGAAAACAAAAACCATCTTCCACTTTGGCCTGTCGTATTGAGCCAGAGCAGTTACCAACAATGTTCTCAGAGGTTGATGAGAACATTGGATGTTTCCTTCACTTATTCTGCTTGAAATAATTTAAACCAGAGAAAAGGGGAATTGTGGGCAGTGATGGTCTTCACTCAGTAGCACACCACAAAATGCACTAGAGAATATGATTGTCAACTCAAAACATACTGGACACATATGGAGACAAACTGCAGTAATAAACCAACCAATTCACAAGATTAGAGATTTTGGCTTTGTGGAAATAACATTCACCTAACTCCATTTTGTTTTGTTTTTTTCTCTTCATCTAACAATTTGCTGGAACCTGTTTGTGGTGTCTCCTCTGCTTTCTTCTTATGCTGTAGGCCTTGAAATGTTTCAATGTCAATCTATGTTTTAAACTTAAAACAAAAGCTAATTTTTAACAAATCCTGTTCTGCACAGGAGGCTGAGGGACACACTGGCAGCCATTTTTAAACAAGTTCAGCAGTGGACAACTAAGAAAAGCCACGCTGGATGAACGTACAGTCGGAAAAGTTCTGCAACTTTAAATTCAAATTTTCTGAGCTTCTATATTTCTGAGTCGTTTAAGAGACACAAAAATAAATAAATAGCATGGGCTGTGGCAGTGACTGTATTATACTTATTCACTGTTCTCTTTGGGATCATCCTCAGTTCGACTGGCACTTAGATCGGCCATTTCCCTTTGGCCCTTCTGGGTTGAACTTCCAATCAAGTTCAAACCTGAACTAACATCTTTCCTGACCTCCTCCTGAGTCTCTTCCTGCACCGGCTGTCCATTAGCCTCCATATCCATCTCATACAGACTCTTCTCCCCGTTCAGGAGGAGACTGTGCTCCTCTACTGGGATTTCCTGGCCCTCTTCCACCTCCTCTAGCTTGCGCAGGATAATAGGAAGCTTTGCATCTGCATCCGTATTCTCCAACAAAGCAATATCGCTTTCCTCATAGCGAGGCAACGGAGCGCCCTCCTCCAGCTTCTTCTGGAAGTGCAGACGTTTGGCCCGTCCACTAGCTGATGCCTTCTCCAGGATCTGCTTCTCAGCTAGGCGGAGCTGGATCACCACGCGAGAATGGAGAGACAGATCAGGTTTCTCAAGCATGGAGCGGTCCTCCTACCAGAGACCACCGAGAGTTAAAGGAAAAGAAAAAGGGGAGAAAGAGGGAAGGAAAAATGACTGAAGGTCATTTAAAAAAGGTAGAAAACATTCAACTTCATACATTGAATTTCAAAGTGCTCCTGGGATCATCCTGGGATTGTGAATATGAGAAAACTGCAACCAACAATCATTGTAACTTTCCAGAATCAACAATCATACAATCACACCTTCGACTATCACATTCAGGGGCTTAAGATTTGTTTGGAAGATCCTTTCATATGAACTGGCTTGTTTGAAGCATACTGAACCCTTGACACCTTCTGGAATCAGATGCCCCCAAATTACAACTTTAAACACGGCTTCAATTCCATCTGACTGACCTCTGATGTGGTCTTGTAGGTCTTGAGTAGCAGAGCGGCTCGGGTTTCAAGGAAAGTCCACAACTTTATCTCGTTCTCCCAGCTGACAGGGAACTCACTGTTGCCCAGGGTGAAGATCTTATTGATGGCACGATCTCCGAGCAGGTAGTCCTTCAATTCCTCTGAAATCCAACTAAATGTTAGCATCTCTTCAAAGGAAACTCAATTCTAACTGCAGAGGACCATTTGTGAAATGTTGACTGTAAAAGGTAATGGGTTTGTAAGATGTGAACCTACAGGAAGCCAACTAATTTTGTCTTCATGGGTCCAGAGTTTTGGACCTGATCCCCCCAAAAAACATACACCAACTGTACATATTTACTTTTTTTTGTTAACAAAAGAGACAAACACCTGAAAGTGAAAGTTCAGACAGAAAGTAGAGTTGTTCCGATACTGATACCAGTAACAGAAAATGCCTCTGATGTTGCCTAAAACGCTGGTATTGGTATCAGCAAGTATGAGAGTCTTTGCACTGATCAATACCACATAATTCATTAACCCCAAAAAGGGACCCTGCTACTTCAAAGCAGTGTCCCCCAGGCCATTTTTCCCTCAGGAAGGTGAAGTTATGTTGTATGCTCGGTATCAGCTGCTATGCAAAGTTCAGGCACTAGGAATTGGTATCTAGAAGGAAAAAATGATATCCGAATGTGTCTGACAGAACGTTCTCTTGGATCCCCCTGAGAGCTGAGCAAACCATGTAGGTTTCTCATGAGATGATACAACATGCAATTTGGGAGTTGTTGGAAGAGTAATTTTTACATTTTGACTGGTAGAGTATTAGTTTCTCCTTGCTTCCACTATTTGTGCAAGTTATGCTACACACATCTCAGTATTGTCTCTAGGGTTGAGAATTTATGGTTGGTTAAATTTTGGATCTGGTTCCACCAAGAACTGCTAAACTCTTTTAGCTGCAGTAGGTAGAAAGCCTAAAAACGGTTGATTTTTGAGTCTCATCTGAGTTAGGTTTCGTTTTCAGTGTCCTCAGCCCCTCCTATCTGATGAACAGCATGCCCTTCATGAGCACAAGCAACAGTGCACAGAGGCAATCGTGAGCAAGCACTGACAAACAGACATCAGCTGTCTGTAATGAAACAGACACCAAACAGTGAAAAACAGCGATAGCAGGGAGAAACTATGTTTAAAAACATAAAGATTCAGTGTAAAGATACAGAAATACTGCGAGCAGAACATAAAGTTTTTTAAAAAAAGTCTCTTTTTTAAAAAGTCTCTCTCTGCTCTCCTGCACACACACAAGCTCAGTATCACAACACTCGCTTGTTGGAGGGGGACAAAAAGGAGACTCACCACCGTTGGACCACCATAAGTCCGCTTTTTCATCTCAAAAGTTTCAAAAACAAACGCTGAGCTCTTGTCTGGCTGGTGCGTGGCTCCATGATTTCTTCATTGTTGTTGCAGAACGTTGAAGCAGGAGTGAAAATAAATCCTCTTTTTAATCCCAAAAGTTTGAAACATACACTCTGGGCTCCTCTCCTGCCAGTAAAGTAGCCTGCATCACAGCAACCACAGTGTTTTTTTCCTCCAGGAGCACTAGTCTGCCACTGACCCTCTCCTGCAGAGCTCCCTGGCTCTGAGCAGCTGTTTATCAGCTCTGTGTCTCAGCTCCACCTGGTCTTCTCAGCAGTCGACAAAGCTCCGTGATACACATGAATGAAAACAACTGAAGGTGAACTCAAAAGTAACCGAGTGAGCTGACAAACTCCTGTGTTGAGCATGTTGCTCATTAGGCTTTTTTCTATTTATTATAGTGCTGTCTCATAGCGACTTTTCCTGCAGTAGTTTCCCCTCATTAAGAGTCAGGATCTAACCGAAGGAACGTAGACGCACAGCTGCACTAGTAGAACAGCTCCCCAGGTGTGAAAAGACCTGAGACTGGTTTAAGTCTATCATCACGGGCAAGACTCTCTAAATACTAAAAACAGAGCCATAGAGGAGGTGCAGGAATCTAGTTCTCTCTCAGAACACCTGGTTTACAATATGCTGAAAGGTTTTTATGACATCATTTCTCAATGATACCAAAACAATGTTGCCTACCCTACCTTTAACTAACAAATCTCTTCTCAAACCGCTGCTCTCTCCTCACTCTTTTTCATCAGCAAAGAGCAATCTGGGAAACATTCAGGCAGCAGGCTTTACTGGCAGCTATTGTTTTCACTTCAAACATCAACAGCAGCAGATTAGATCAGCTCTAGCTACATGACATCAATTATGTAATGACTATAATGAAACATTTACCTGCTTTCTGGTTACTATTCTCTCTATTAGGCCATGTCTAACCACAATCAAAGATTGTTTGAGGGAAAAGCAGCATTAGTCTATGAAGGTGAGCGTGATTACTTTTCTAAACTAGATAATCCAATCTCTACATTTTTTGAATTTCCCAGTTAAACATTTATGCATCTACAGGAAAAGGACGGAGAAAAGTAATATGCTAAATTCTATATGTGCCCCAATACAGGCAATCATTGACATGAGAAAAAAGCTAGGATCAGCAACTTCCCTGAGTAATATGCTAATTATCCTATACAGGAGGCTGAAACTGAAGTTTAGTGGTGAAAACTTCTGTCAGTTGATGTTGACAGACTGCGTTTGGGAGTTTTCACCATCCCAGCAGCTTGTTTAATGCTCATGGCTTCCTTCAACCATTGTGTGGATTGTAGGATTCAGACGTGCTGCAGATACAATGCTAAGACACAGCCCTCATTTGCACATGCCCATGATGCATTGCTCAGAATTTAAGTTAACCATTTTATGTTCCAAAATACAAATGTTATGTTTTGTTGGTGTTTTTAATGTACAGTTCTGTTCTGTTAGTTTTTGTGACGTATTTTCTCACAAAATGGTGGTTAATGTTGGTCATTTTTGTGCTGGTTTAGAGACGTTTTAGTTGACACCATGAGTGAGGGGTCTCGTACATTTCATGACTTCAGCTGGAGTTTCCCATAAAGAGTTTGAAACTATTGTTCCCAGTACATACCATATGCTGTAAGAAATAAAGGTTGTGTTACATGTCATAAAAAATACACACATTTGAGAGATTTTAGTTGGCGCTCAAATCATAGTGATGCCCATGGATTTGTAATTTTGGAATCAGTTCTAAAGTAGAACTGGGTCTCAATGCCCATCCCTGTTCCAGGTGCTTCAACACACCAGAACCAGAGCTGGGCGAGCTAGCATGAGCCAGCCTTCTAGTGAACACAGTCATACCGGGAACTCTAAGATCAGCCGAGGCCAGTTTGATGACAGGGAATACAGCACCAGGTGATTTATAGCAGCTCTGACCAGGACTCTGACACCACAGATGATGAAGTCATGGTAGGCGGGGACAGGAGAAGCATCAAGTTAGATAGGAGCGAATGTGTAGCGAGTCGGTGTGTAACTATTCATCATCCATCATGTTGAGAAGTCCATGAGTATTTGTTTTTGTGAGGATGGAAGTTATTTGTTCCTATGTCTTACACAACAAGTAAATAGAGGTCAGAAGTTTTTGTTATTTATAAATTTGATTTGATTTCTTAAAGGACTTTGATTTTACCAAGCAGATGTGTTGTCAGATTCAGATGTCATGAATGTTTCAGATTTAACAGAGCTAGCCTAAATTCACCCTTCACTAAGCCCCGCCCTCCTCAGTTATTGTCACTAAGCCTGCCAAACTTTCCATTCTCACATGCAATTTACAGTGATAACGGTGGCAGATTTAACATTTAAATTGGGAGTAATTGTTGAGATACAGGGTCACTGTGATTCCTTAGAGACCTAAACAAAAGCAGATTCTCAATTTTAGCTGACAATGGTGGATTTTGTCAGCTAAAATGACTCACAAGCAGATTTCAGATTTCATAAGTGTTGCTGGCTGATGTAAGCTACTGCTAACTCCTTAAGTCTCCAGCTGACGTTTTAATGTTTTCATCTAACACATTTCAAAACAAGAACCCTGTGAAAGTGTGTTAGCTAGCAGCTGCATACATGATTTAACATTAATGCTACCAGACTGAAGCTAAAGCTAGCTTACATCTCAGCAAACATTAGCTGGATGGTGAAATACATGACAGATGACAGCAATACACTCATTAACGTGGGAAAAAGAAGCACGGTGGACTCTGACCCAGCCAGACTGCGACTGCAGAAGACAGCCAGAATAAGAGCTAAGATAACCCGGCTTAGACCTGAGACAGCAAGCTAGAGAGAGAGATACATCGTCTTCAGCCCACTTTCTTACTTCTGCGTCATCCCACATCTTCCTCCTCAAACCCCCACAGAACAAATGCAGATGCAGTAATATCTAATAAGCTTCACTGGAGGTTAAGTTACTGCAGCTAGAGCAAGTTAAGCGGACATGCTAACATTCATAGCTTATGTTAGAGCAGATGAAGACAGAGTTTAATCCATTCCTTGCATGTGTGCTCTTGTGTTTCATGTTTTTGAGAGGCAATAAAAAGACGCCACCGTCCAGGCTCATGAAACACTTCGCGTGACACACTTCAACAAGGAGAGAAATGGAAAGCTTGCCAGCTCTGGTTATGGTTTCTAACCTGTGATAGGACAGTTGCTGTTTGGAGGCAGGGCTTAGAGAAGGGTCAACTATTCCATATCCCTTCATTTATGTGAGTTAGCATCCAGACAGCTATCTCACTACTACTATGAGGGTGGACTGGGTGTAGCAGTTGAAGGTAAATGTATTCTGCAGAAGGTTGGAGATGAGGTTGATCATGTCCTTGGGGGACACCACAGCGCTGGCTCCTGAAGCCCGACTTCTGAGTTTTCACTCGACTCTTCTTTCCCATGGATAAAACAAACAATCTTGTCATTTGACAGTGAAGAAGATATCACAAGTGTGGGGCAACTCCTGAATCTGTAATCAAAGTTTGTGTCAAAGCTTTTGCTAAGACAGCCAGTCTGGACCTTCCAGCATAGTTAAAACTTCAACATAATTTAGTTGAAGATCAACATTTAAATTTCTGTGTTGAAAACAGTCATATAGAGTCTTCCCTTCCCTCTGATCCTGCTGCCTTTAATCTGAGGACTTCAACATATCTTGGTTACATGGGAAGGTGAAAGAGGCAAACTGCAGTTTCCCAGCCGTGTGCACACACGATTCATGGCAGACACATACACACACACACACACACAGACACACACACACACACACACACACAAAAGAGATGATACCCCCCACACAGACACATCCAAAGACATTGGGGCTGGTTTAAAAATTAACATGCAGCAAAAATGTGAATAATATATCAAGCAGGGTCCTGAAGACGAGTCCTGTGACAGCGGAGGATGTGGCCTTGTGTGGTTGGGGATTTATGACACTGATGCCATTCTGCATACATGCCGATGAATATTGCAAACCCCCGGTGGATTGCTCGTTCCACACATCTGGTGGCCTGCCTTGATCAATTAACCAGCTCAGGAATGGACAGGTCCTGCTCTTCCTCTCTCTTTCTCCTCTCTGTCTCTTCTCTTCTTCCTTGCTGATGTGCGGAGGAAGTGGCCTCTTGACGATGGTCTCGGAGGGCCATGGAAAACTGTGGTGTGTTTTGTTTTAGAGCGTGCTACCAGGTTTGTGGCTTCGAGGTTCCACAGGGAATGTCCTGCTGCAGGTATTTCACCGTTTGTGTGTGTGTGTGTGTGTGTGTGTGTGTGTGTGTGTGTGTGTGTGTGTGTGTGTGTATCTTACCCTCAGTCATGCAGAAAACTCTGAGGAAGGCTAGGAGCTGAGCTGAGATGGGGGGTTCATTACAGTGCAGAGCAAAGATACAGGACCTGAAAACACAACATATTCACCAACATATTAACAACAAGCCAATAAACACCTGAGCATGTGCACAGTTTACATGTAAATCATGTCAAGGAGTATTGGAAGAGACTTCTCATACAGCACAATAAGGCTGTCAAAAACATTCTTAAGTGACAACACTCAACTACACACAGACCTTGAAGAACTATACTTCAACATTTAGGGAAATGTGCTACTTGCGTTCTTTTTGACTAGAAAAATGAGAGGACTGATAATAAACCCATGTCAGTGTTCAGTATAGAGCTTGGTAGTATTTAGTATTTCTCTAAAGAGCCAGACTGATACATGATACATATGGGGAAAAAACATTAAGAAGAGGTAATTAGAATTAAGTTTACTGTTACGGTGTTACATCGGATAATTATTTCATTATCACTATCAATTTTACGGACAGCTGCCAAATTATTATCCATTATTAGTGGAAGATGATGAGGACAACAAGTCTTGCTGATAATGACGGCACAACCAAGGAAAGAGGGTAAGCATCAGCAAACTCCTTGAACTCTATACCATGTTGGTTCTTTAGATGTTTGCTTGTGTTGAGCGGCTATTATTCATGATATGGTATCAGGTGTAGGGTGTCAGAGTAGTTTTGTGAATAGGAGTATGAGTACATGAGCACTGTATCAGACTGATCCCTAATGCCTCGGTGCATACCTAATAATTAGTTAAACATTAAATTTTATTATTAATATTAGCATTAGCCACAATAAATATAACAATACATTTTGAAAAGTAAGCTTAATTTAAACTCAAATAATCACATGTCCTTTTTATTGTAATTCCTCAAATTGAAGACGCAAATGTTTTTACTTGAATAATGATGGGAACAATTCATCAATTATCAAAATATTGGCAACTAATTTTCTTTCAACTGATTAATCAAATAATATTTACTGCTCTAGTAATGACATTTTAAATTACATACAAATCCTGAGTCATCACAATCAATCAATCATCCTCATCCTCCTGTTTACTTGTTTTGATGAATTATCTTTTTTCTTTGCATATATTTCCTGGACGTTTTAAGGGGTTGTAAATGTTTGTCTGTGAAGAATAATATTTTGTTTTTATTTTGTTTTGATTTTTAAAATTTTATTATTCATAATTTAGTAGTTTTTCAACAGCTAACAAAAAAGAAGACATAAAAGGTCAAAAATGCACCCGATTAGATAATATGTTTCTGGTGTGCTCTATACAATAAATTAGAAATTTTAAAAAAAGACCATTATTTCTGCAAAACTACAAAGGAAAAGAAGAAACAAATCAGAAGTTTGAGCTTTTATACACAAATAAGTAAAACAAGTATAAAATGTACGACTGAGTATGTTACCCGATTTCTATCACATTTAATTTTTGTCTTTCTTGTGTCACTCTAAACATAATATAAATGTTGCAGTTTTGAGTATTTCCCAGTTTGTTGAAAGTTAGCAGCGTGACACAAAATATATGAAACAAGTGTGATCCAGGACTCAGCAGAAACCATTCCACATCATAACATTACAAACTGAGGTAATTTGGGAGAGGACAATATTTCCTCCCTATTTCAGCAAAGTGATCGATGTGGCGATCTGTAGCACAGGGTCGACATTATTACACCACACAAACACATTATAGCCACCTCCACGCTCCTCCTATTAAATTACACCTCTGTCCACTGCTGCAGAAATACAGCATCCAGCTCAGGAAAGTTAACTCTTTGCACTTTTGTGCACTGTGTTTAAAGGTTTGGTAGCATTGGAAAGACAAGCTAATTACAAACTTGTAAATGAATAGTCAAACATGCTCACTTAATTCCACTTATCAGACTGTTAGAGGGATAAAGTGGAAGAAAAAGGAGTGATTTCCACATTGTACAAAAAGTGTGATGATAGCAGCCGCTCTACATCTCAGCGAGGCCCGACACTGAATCTGATGCTGTTTCCTTTGAAAATGATCTACGAGCATATCTGTCAGTTTAATAGAGCACTGCCGCAACAACGGGGATTGTTTCATTTAATTTCCACTGTTGAGATTTAGACTGTCATCAATAAGAGATTAAAAGGCGTCTGATTAAAAATGCCGAGCAGAGAATGCTGCATAAAATTAAGGGGCTAATGATAAAATGATTAAGCTTCTTGGTGATGAAAGTGTTGGAGCGGATGGTAAATTGATACTTGGTGGGGTGGGAGAGAAAAAAAAGAAAAGAAACCTGCTGCAACATTTATATTATGTGTTTCAATTATGCCAAAGGGGGGCCTAATTGAAATATCTACTGTTGGAAGACAAAAGCACACCACGGCTACATGAAAGGTGCGTGGAGTTAGTCAGGAGCCTGAAGCTCTCCTTGACCCATATTAAAAGCTTCAGAGTTAAATTCCTCAAGCCTAGTTTGCAGATTCAGATTCTTATGAGAGAAGACATTGGGTCTGATGTATGAAGATTTTCTTATTTTTCTTTTATATTTGTACTTATACAAAGCAGTACGAGGAAAATATGAAATCCAACATGGGATTCATTTAACATGAGCTGACAGCCAAGTCTGTTCTTACTCATGAGAATGTTAATGACCTGCATTTGATAGTAAATTGTATGCATGGCCAGGTAAGAAACTCACGAATGAATCCATATAAGGGCGCACTGAAGTGCTATATGCACACCACAAAGCAACAAAACATGAAATAAAATGCAAGGGATAGACATCAAAAAACCTCTCTGGGGAACCATCACCTTATCATGGTGGAGAGGTTTGCGTGTCCCTATGACCTGGGGAGCTGTGTGGTCTGGAGTCTAGTGCTCCTGGTAGGGACTCCCATGGCAAACTGGTCTCAGGCAAGGGTCCAGACTAAGAATGGTTCCTATGAAAAAACGAGGACGTAGTGCAGTGACCCTGCCCGAATGGAGCGTGGGGCCCCTGTCTGGAGCCAGGCCTGGAAGGGGGGCCCATCAGTGAGCTCTGTGGCGTGCCCCGCCAGGCATAGCCCGAATAAGCGACGTGGCAAACACTCCTCCATCCCGTGGACCCACCATCTCCAGGAGGAACCACTGGAGTTAGGTGCGCTGAACGATGGGTGGCAGTGAAGGTAGGGGGTCCCGACAGACCTAACTCGGGCGCCAGAGGCTGATTCTGGGGACATGGAACATAACCTCTCTGATGGGGAAGAAGCTGGAGCTTATGTAGGAGGTGGAGCGCTATCAGTTAGATCTGGTGGGGCTTACCTCTGTGCACAGCCTCTGCTCTGGAACCTTACTCCTGGACAGAGGTTGGACTATTTTCTTCTCCAGAGTTTCCCAGGGCGCCAGGCAGGTGTGGAGACACTCACAAGCCTCTGTCTGAGTGCCTCTATGTTGGAGTTCACTCCAGTGGATGACAGGGTTGGTTCCCTACACCTAGGGGTTATGGAGGTGGGAACCTCTGACTGTTGTCCATACTTATGCCTCAAACAGCAGTTCAGAGTATTCGGCCTTCTTAGAGACCCTGAACGGAGTCCTGCATGGGGCTCTGTTAGGGGACTCTGTAGTCCTACTGGGTGACTTGAACGCACAGGATGGGCTGAGATGTCAACTGATCACCATCTGGTGGTGAGTTGGGTCTGATGGTGGGGGAAGCCTCTGGACAGACCTGGCAAGCCCAAACGTGTAGTGCAGGTGAACTGGGAACATTTGGAGGAGGCCTCTGTCTGGGAGACTTTCAACTCCTACCTCCGGTGGAGCTCTCCTGTTCGGAGTTCAGAGAAGCCACGGAGAAGGACTTTCGGTTGGCACCAAAGTGTTTCTAGAAAACCATTTGGCACCTCACTAGGAGGACACGGGGAACCATCCAAGCTATCTGTAGCAAGGATGGGGCGCTGTTGACTTCAAATGTGGTGGTAATCTGGCAATGGAAGAAGCACTTTGAGGAACTTCGGAACCCATCTAAACCACTCTCTATGGTAGAGGCAGAGCTGGACGATGATGGGGGATCAGCGTCAATTTCCCTTGAGGAAGTCAAACAACTCAACAGTGGCAAAGCCCTGTTGATTGATGAAATCTGTCCAGAAATGCTGAAGGCTTTGGGTGTTGAGGGGCTGTCATGGATGACACAATCTCTTCAACATTGTATGGAAGTCTGGGGCAGTGCCTAAGGAGTGGCAGACTGGGGTGGTGGTTCCCCTTTTCAAAAAGGGGGACCAAAGGGTGTGTGCCAATAATAAAGACATTTCATTACTCAGCTGCTTTTTGCAGATGATGTGGTTCTGTTGGCATCATCGTTGTGACCTCCAGCACTCACTAGTTGGTTCACATTCGAATATGAAGCAGCTGGTATGAGGATCACTACCTTTAAATCAGAGGCCATGGTTCTCAGCAGGAAACCAGTGGATTGTCTACTCCGAGTAGGGAATGATTCCTTACCCCAAGTGAGGCAGTTCAGGTATCTCAGGGTCTTGTTCTCGAGTGAGGGGACAATAGAGCGTGAGATGGACTGGAGAATCAGTGCAGCAGGAGTGGTATTGCGTTGGCTTTATTGCACTGTGACGAAAAGGGAGCTTAGCCAGAGGGCAAAGCTCTCAATCTACTGGTCAATTTACTCTCACCTATAGTCAAGAAGGATGAGTCATGACCGAAATAATGAGACTGTGGATACAAGCAGCTGAAACGGGTTTTCTCAGGAGGGCGGCTGGCATCTCCCTTTGGAATAGGGTGAGACGCTCAGTCATCTGTGAGTCGCTGCTCCTTTCCACAGAAAGGAGCCAGTTGAGGTGGTTTGGGCATCTCATAAGGACGCCGCTTGGTCGCCTCCCTAGGGAAGTGTTCCGGGCACTCCAGCTGGGAGGAGGCCACAAGTCAAACTGAGGACTAGGTGGAGGGATTATATCTCCACCCTGGCTTGGGAACGCCTCAGGATCCCCCAGTCAGAGCTGGTAAACATATCCAGGGAAAGGGATGTCTAGGGTCCCCTCTGGGAACTGCTACCTCCGCAACCTGATTTTGGATAAGCGGTTGAAGATGGATGGATGGATGACATAAAAAAACAGCAAAGACTTTGAACAGAGCAGAGGTTTCTCTGTCAGGGTGCTGACAGAGGAATAAAAAAAGAGGTTGACAGCGGTTAAATAGTGGACATAAGGGCGCCTGCATAGCTCAGTTGGTAGAGCTTGCACCCCATGTATGGAAGCTGTGAGTCTTCTGCAGCGGCCGTGGGTCTGACTCCCACCTATGGCCCTTTGCTGTGTGTCATTACCCCACTTGCATTTGCAGAATGTCTTCCATAGTCCTTTCTTTATTTGGGAACCCATATAAAATCTCCTGGGACCCACCTGTGGGTCACAACCCAGTCTTTGGGAATGACTGGTCTGGGACACTCTTAAATTTTCATCTTGCCTTAGAACAAATTGAAAGTATGAAACTACTGATCAATGCCACAAAAGTTCTTAAATTGTTCAAACGCACAATTTAAATCTGTGTGTAACAAACAATTCATACATGAGACCCACTGTGTTTGTTTTAGAGAAGTAGACTGGAAAATAAAAAAGCTTCTGAACACTGAGAAGAGTTGGACGTACGCTGGGATGCCGGCTCGTGCCAGCACTTCGGCCTTCATGGCGTAGAGGCGTTCACTCTTACTGACGCCCAGCTTGATCTTCACTCGGTCGTGGGCATTGTCTTGGAAGAAAAAGCCATTGTGGATGACAAACTCAGCATTGGATCTTGTGCCATAGAAGATGTAGATCTACAGAAAGAAGAAATAATCGGCATCAACACCACCATCATGACCTGTCTTGATGTATGCATTGAGCCTACCTGTCCAATTTCCTCTTTGACAAAGCTTATAGTTAGGCCTGGCTCAGGTGGGGGACTTCCCATGATGCACTAAACTCTGCTCTCTTCCTCTCCCTTTCTCTATACTTGTACTCTTATTAGATTTGTCAGCCCCAACTAACACTGACTCAAGTAATATCATATTCATCAGTCCTCACACTCTGAGTTGGAAAATATGTGGAGTTCCCCTTTAAATGAAAAGGTTTTCCAGAAGTGAGCCCTCGCCAAGCCCTGCTCCTCTCTCCAGTAGTCCAACACTGGATGCAGGATCACCTTAGCAGAAAGCGAGGCAGTCATGGTTTCTTTCACCTCCCTACTTTTACTGTTAGCTGCTGACCAAAGTATCAGTAGAACAAGTTCACCTGCTCATCCTTCTTGTAGTCCTGCAGTGCCACACACTCACAGCGATCGTCCTCCAAGTTGTAGCCGGTGGTTATCTGCAGACCAACAACAACTTTTACTAATTCAACCTTTACAAAACCTCAAAAAGTCTTTTTTTAAACTTCATCAAAACAGCTTAGTTTGACATGCATTGTCATTCAGTGTAAGTGTGTATGTTTCCATCTATGAATATTTTCCCAGCTTTTCATTTTTATTCTTTTTAGTTTTAAGAGCAGTGCAAAAAACTAAAACTAAAATACTGAATACATCACTACTGAAAATGTACATTTCATTCATTTTCTGTGTTATAGCTGCTGAGTAAAGCTTAGTTATGTTGCTTATAAACAGCAGAAAGAATACTGGTTTTCTTTGGCTCCATTTCAGTCGAATGTATTATACATTTTTTTATATTTGTCTTTTTCTTTTGCATATATGTCATATTTTTGTTTATATTTTATCACAGTAGTGTCTGCAGAAAGTGTCTTAAGTTTTTTAACTTGCATTCTTTAAGGCTTGTGTCAGAAGTCATAATTCTTAGTCAAACTTTCCTGACAAATACAATACAATACAATTTGTATATGTAATGTACAAATTAGAGCTGCACAATATATCGTTTGATCATCGTCATCGCAATGTACGTGTGCGCAATAGTCATATTGCAGGTCCTGCAATGTAGGAGGCAAATTAACTAAACGTGTTCTCATCTAATTTCAAGGGTACCTGACACACACTGCGCGCAGCGATCCACCAATCACAATCGTTCTTAATCAGTTTGCCAAAGCAGACCACGCCCCTGCATATGGAGTGAGTTACAAGATCAGTGCAGGTTAATTGTCCACAAGATGGAAGCAGTGCAGCATAACATAAAGTGCTATTCAAGTAATCTGGTGAAAATTCCTGTATTTTTTCATATCGCAATATATATCGCAGTGTTAAAAAAAATCGCAATGTCAGTTTTTTCCAATATCGTGCAGCCCTAGTACAAATGTATGTCAGTGTGTGTGTGTGTGTGTGTGTGTGTGTGTGTGTGTGTGTGTGTGTGTGTGTGTGTGTGTGTGTTAGATAAAGTATTTACCAATCCATTTGTGTGGTTACACATGTCCCAGAGGGGTATGAGGGCCAGAGTGACCCGGCTGCCATCCTCAGTAGGGATCTGATTCTGACGGGTCATCACTGAGGACACCGCCCACCTGTCACACACAATCAACCAATCACTGTTTGTTTACTCCACTGACATCATGCACAGAAGCTGCTCCTGCTTCTTGAAGAGGAACAAAGTTCATGAGCTCTAACACTGGTGTTGCCAAAGAGAGCGAAGGCTTGCATCAGACAAGGATGGAGAGAGAAGGAGGGAAAATGGAGGGAGGGAGGTGGGGAGAAAAAGGCAGGGAGGAGCAGAGATTGGAGGAATTATTAATAACCAGCCCACTTTCTCTCATCCTTTACTATGCAATAATTTAGCTGAAAGTTATAGTTAGTAGGTGAAATCTGAAAACACTGAGTCACTGCTTCAATGTAGTCAGACCAAGAAACACGAGCAGTCAGGTTGTTAACAGTTATGTAAACTGGGCGTGAAAAGGTGTCAGTGAAGATTCTCAGTCATCCAGGTCATGGTATTTGTAGAAAAGGTTGTTGTATGCAACTGGACTTGGTAGAGTTCTTGAAGACATTCCGCCTCTCAAACAAGAGGCTTCTTCAGTTCTGACTGACTGGTTGGGAGTTCAAGGTATCTCTGTGGGGTCATTAACACTTTGAGAGGCACATGAGTCATGTGCCCACCCGGGGTGTGAAAAACAATTCACTCAAGAGTCACAATTCTGACAATACTGAATCACACATTCCAAAATGTGAGTACTGTACATAATGAATAATTTTATGGTTCCTCTGCATTCTGTTGACTGAAAAAAGAGCACAGCGCAGCACCTGACAGTGTTTTGAAGATGACATATTAGGAAATACTACTACCAATACTAACTTAAAGTGCAGTACCACACTGCACATTACAACATGAAAACTTCCAGCCAACTCAGCAGAGTGTACAGCAGTGTGGATACTGATGGATCTCACTTCCACTAGTGTCGCAGCAGAGGGCTGCGGACACAGTGGGGATGGGTATCATTTAAAAATTTTTGATACTGGTTGCTTGTTCAATGTAAAATGACATTACACATTACTGCATGATTTCACACTTCAGAAGAGGAAACTGGAAGACCTGCTGGAGAAACTGTTTTTACGTGCAAACTTTACTCAACCTGATAACTGAACTAAATGAAGACAGTGATTGAATATTTGTACAGTACTTGACTATAAAGATACAAATACATGTCCAAAGGAACATTTAGAATAAAGAGTGGTCTGCCTGATCCAATGGTGAATAAGAAGGGTAGAAGTTTGTGATGTTTGTAATGCTGGGAAATAGTGGCAGAGGAAAACGTCTCACTTTCTCTATGCAAACAAGCAGCTAGCTCAGTCTGACAACCGTCCACCATGTTAACTCTCCTTTTACCTGACAGTCTGTAAACAACACCATGTTAGCCATCAGAAATGTTTTATGTCTTAGCTACATGTTATTCACACCCACAGCACTCAGCGCTCAAGAAAGCTCTGGCTCCACACATATACATTCTGCTATAGAGGAAAAAATGCCCTGCCTTATTTGTATTTCTTTAAACCAATCACAAGTGTCTTGGGCAGAGCTAAGCCCTGGATACATGATAGTGCTGCTGCAAAATAGTAGTGAGGGAGAACTTGTTTTGGTGTGACATTTGCATGTTGGGACATGAGCTCTGGCATTAAAACGATTACATCACTGCAAAAGAAAAGTGTTTGTTTTGTTGGTTCTGGGCTACTACAGAAACATGGCAGAGCAGCATGGTGGATCCATGGAAGAGGAGCCACTGCCTCTGTACATATAGGGCTTGTTGTAAGGTACCAAATATGCAGTGCTTCTTATTTTCAGGTGATTATTGACCATTAATTTGAATTATTAACAATAAACAATTGTTAATAATATTTAATTTCTGTCATATTCTGACAATAGACCCTCCTAAATCTTACAGACTAGACCTTTAAGTGAAGAAAAGGTTGAGATCCCCTGATTTATTGTATCATGCACATACAAATGTTCAGCCTACATGGTGACATGAACATAACCGCTTCACTACAACATTACCTAAAACAACATAGTCTTCTGTCATAAGCTTGACTCATAAAATCTTACTCAAAAAGGCAGACTGAAGTCTTTCAGAATCATTAAACCAGAAGAACTTAATCCAGTGTCCAGTTATGCTTCATACTGAAATTCAGTGAACTAAATACATGAGTAATTGGTGTAACACACAGAGCTCTGAAGTAAGAGCTAGAGGACAGTATGCCCCTTTCTGCTTCCTTATTGGCAATTGATTGTAAATAAAAATTTGTGAAGCTTCTTGTCTGTATTCAGCCCTTATTTGGAGGTTAACCTACATGGTGCATGAAGTCAGTTATGGTCCCTCCTCATCACACAAACACAGTCAGTACAGCAGGTCACCACTGAACCAATAAGACAGAATGTAATTTGTTTAATTGACAGTTTGGGTAATAATTTTTACTGTCATGGAAGTCTGTTTACAACCTGTTTGATCATCTGCTCATGTTGCCATGTTCCCTGATATTATCATCCAGCCAAGTTGTAATAAACCAGAATGCTCCCTTTGCATTTGCTCCAGTTTATGGGAACAACATACCCAAACAACTAGATGATGTGAACAATCTAAAACAGCCCATTTTGCGTGCACACACGCACACACACGCACACGCACACGCACACACACACACACACACACACACACACACACACACACACACACACTGACCTGTAGTCATCAAATGTGAAGCTGTCCTTCAGGGGCAGTTTGCTGGCTGCTGGATGAGTCTGGGGATGGAGGGAAGGTGGGTGAGAGGAAAAAGAGAGAGAGAAGCAAAAACACAAATCAGAATGAGGAGTTTCATTATGCAGGTATGCTGGAGGGGGGCTGCCTGACAGGGACGCCTAACAAGAAGGACTGGGAGTAGGGGGCCACCACTGGGGCACGCCTGCATGTGTGTGAGTGCGTGTGTGGTCCGTTAGTGCAGTGTGACACTTACCCCCCCACATACATCACTGTCAACTTAATTTGTTGTGGCCAGCAGCCGTCATAAATCTGCCTCATCAATTTGGGCCTGAAACAGGGTGTGTGTCTGTGTGTGTGTGTGTGCTGGAGAGAGTGGGTCCGTCGATGCCGTGATCTCCATAAAGCCACAGCAGTCACCTACCAGAGCCATTTACAGACGGTCCTAAGCTCAAGCTGGAGAGAGACAGAGAGGAGTTCAGTGGAATGCATAATGAAGAGAAGGTGGAGATGGAGGGAGATGAAATAGAAGGAGGGGGCAAAGAATGAGAACTGAGTCAGGAGGGAGAAAAGTGAGAAAGGAAAAGAGGTAACAGGGGATCTTCAGTCAGAAAAGAGTCTTTGAGGATGAGGAGAAGCTCTCATTCAACTGTAAGAACGATAAAAGGACCTGACATTATCATTTATCATAGGACTGGGCAATATATCAATATGATAGTGTATCATGATCTGAGACTATATATCGTGATAGA
Source organism: Lutjanus erythropterus (assembly GCA_020091685.1). NCBI lineage: Eukaryota > Metazoa > Chordata > Actinopteri > Lutjaniformes > Lutjanidae > Lutjanus > Lutjanus erythropterus. The sequence goes on from CM034605.1 coordinate 37,402,350, forward strand.
TTTTGGATATCGTTGTAACAGGATATAGCAACATTTTAACGTTTTAAGACTGCATTACTGTAAAGTGATATACCTTTCTGAACTTAACAGACTGTTCTAGCTGTTTTATCACTTGCCTTTACCCACTTTGTCAGTATATCCACATAACTGATTATTATTAATCAAAAATTATCTTTGATTTAAAAGCACCAATAGTCATCCCTATAATACTGTCACATTATCTTTATTGGTCAAAAATATTGTGATATTTACTCATTTTATCACCTCAGCAGATTCCATCGCATGGAGTGCACAATATGTTGTCCATCACAACCTACATGATCAATAATTATCAGTATCAACTGATAAGAATCTTCACTATTGTGATTTTCAGCTGTATTCACCCAAGCCTAACTTATAATTTATCAATTATTTTAATTTACTTATCTAACATGACCACACAGGTCCCTTTGCTTATTAGAGCCACAGACAATATAACAAAAAGTGGATGCCTCTGTAAAGTCACCCGCAGGTGTCTGAAGAGGCACAGATCTTATTCACAGCAGACACTTTGACATGAAATAGTAGCGTAAACTAGCACTTTACTCGTGCCTAACAGTTGATAAATAAATATAGTCCAGTGAGAACCCACTGTGAGCCTGTGAAATATGCGAGAAATAAGGCCTAACCCGACCCAAAACATTGAGTCCCGTCAGGTTCAAGCACAGATCTTAAGCTCTAGAGTAAACACAGGTGTTATCAATGACACTAATTAAGGTTTAGTTCCATTCAGCTCACTGGACAGGCTCTGCTATACTAAATGGATGGCACCTTTATTAGCATCGTTGGTAACACCCGTGTTTACTCAACTTTTTAGTATCAGTAGGGATGCTGTGAAAAAATCTCAGCTCAGTGTGGTGGCTCCATTTTGGCAGTGCCCGACTCGGCTAACTTGTGGCTAATCAAAAACTAGGCAAAGAGATGGAGCGTGGGTGGAGCTGAGGCAGCCAAATGAAGTGGCTACCTAAAAGCTTGCCCTTAATTTTGGATAACTTTGACCCTTATTTTAAGTTTGATATAAAAATTCTGCACTGTACAATTTTCATGAATAGGAAAATTAGCTACAGAGTCCAAAAGATGTTTTTTGTTACAGGCTGTAAACATGTTTATTTCTGCTGGAAACTTGGACAATTTAATATGGGAGACTATGTAGATGAACAGCCTCAAGTGGCCATTTGAAGAACTGCGGTTTCTGGCACTTCAGAGCTGGCTTCTCTTTTCAGCAGCAGAGTTTGGTTTCAGCCCTTGAACTACAAACAGTGTTTGCTTTGTAATGTTACTGACCATTTTCCAAATCAAACAACGGATTTTTAGAATAAACGAATAGTTTGATGTTTTGGAACAGGTACTTGCTAGTTTTCTTGCTGAGAGACAAAAGGCTGGGCATTACAATAAATTAATTAGCTTTTGCATGATGTAGATATGATGTCTAAAACAAAGTTATTACAATGCATACAAAGATTTATTTTCAGTTAAAGGGTAGCATAAATGGTAGCTGTCTTGACTCACAATGGGCCAGTAAGGGCCTGTTTTGACTCCTGGTGGCTTGCCAGCTCTGGAAATGAATTTGAAAAAGACTGTACACACTGTTCTGAGGTCTGGGTCTGTGTTTGTGGACAAGGTATGATCTGTTGTCATGAAAAAGGAAGCCACAGGAGTGGACTGAACAGTGCACATTCTACTTTGCTTGGGCTGCCACCCTAACGGGAGATCACACACACTAACAGCAGGAACAGATGAATCTGTGTGAGCACACTTAACTGTTATCCTGCTGAAACCTCTTACCTGCACTCTGCTTGGTACTGAATGTCCCGTAACCCAGATTTTTTTTTTATCTACTTGCAGGTGGTGCAGCTCTTTTGTTATTCTTGTTTGACATGAAGTCCTAAAAATATGTTTCAATCATGTTTTATTTTCCTGAATTTGGCAGAAAAAAAATGAGGAAAAAATGCAAGTGATAGTGCTTTTATGTCAGTGTGTTTCATACAGAGTTGGAGTGAGGTCATGGTTAGCCTAGCTCAGCATAAAGTGAAAAAATACATCTACCGACATGTGTAAAGCTCAGTGTGGACATCTGTATACCCTCAGTCTCTTGTGACCACTACATATAGACGTGATCTACTGTGTGGAATGCATCCTCCAAGTTGACTCGAAAGAACAGTATAAGCATCTGTATGGGACTATAGTACAGCCTTAACCCGTACCCTAACCTTAACCTCTGACCCAAAAATCAGCCTTTTTGGGTGTCATTCCCACTTAGCTGGTCTTTAGTCTGAAATGTAAAAGTAAAAGTAGGCTAGGTCAGAAATACATACACACCAGCATTGTGTGTGTGTGTGTGTGTGTGTGTGTGTATGTGTGTGTGTGTGCCGAGCATCCGGCAGTTACACTGATTCATCCCTACAGATGAATGCGGAGGATCATACCCGTCAAGTGAAACAAAGTGACCAGGCTTCTATCTCACACACCTCACACAGAAATGATTCTCTTTGCTCTGTTTGACTCTCTCCTACTGAGGGTAGGGGGGTGGGTAGTGTTTGGAGGTTATCGAGGTCCAGGTCATGATTATCAGACTGGTAAACTGTTTCCTTCATCTCAATTATAATGGTGATTCCTGACCAGGCAGGAACATGAAATGCCATTAAGTTGACATCTACTTATTCATGGAAACAGAGAATGATTCTTACTGTATTTATGCAGGAAAAAAAACGCAAAGGCAGACAACTCTAAATACAATGACTGGAGCCTGCTGACTGGCCAATTTAAGCTCATTGCAGATTTATCGCCATCACTGCGCAGGTCAGCTGATAATGACAAGAAAGTGAAGCAGAGAAATGCCAAAGGTTCTGAAACAGTGACACCATTCTATAGAAAACTGTGGTCTTGGCAAGACTGAGGAGAAAATCAGACAAGCAGACATATTCAGTTATAGTTTCACTGAGGAGCCTGCAGGAGATGGACACATGGGTGTAAAAACCAGGTGAATGGACTACACACACACACACACACACACACACACACACACACACACACACACACACACACACACACACACACACACACAGCATGCTGAGCTCTTGATGCATTACCATCCAAAGACAAGTCATCCATCATGTGCCACCGAGAGAGAGAGAGAGAGAGAGAGAGAGAGAGAGAGAGAGAGAGAGAGAGAGAGAGAGAGAGAGTGTTGGAGGACACGGACATGTACACCAGTACAGATAAAGTCTTCTAAATCAATGAATGGACAAGACACCACATATTGTAAAAACTCATGGGTATTTTCCATCAGTGAAGACTGCTAATTGGCTGAGTGTGGGTGGCCAATCAAAGCCAAGATTAGAGACGCGACAAAGAAGAAATAAATGATTTCTGTGCTGTACCACTGTGGATGACCAAGAGATTAAAACAAGAGATGAGGGTACTTAGTGTGGTATTTATAGTTTATTGGAGTGCTATGGAGCAAAGTGCTCATGGGATGCACGTACATATGATCACGCCCACCAATGGAGTGCTGCAGGGATGACATCTTTTTGTAGGCCAAACCAGAAGTGAACATCTCTCTGGTTTCCCCTGCACAAGCCAAAGGGACTTTGGATTACTGCAGAAAAATATCTCTGTGGTGAACAAAAGTTTTTTTTCAGTTTTTATTCAGCAAGATAATCTTCACCACTTTTACGATTTTTGAAGCAACATCTAGAAGTAAAAAACACAAGTCACCACCACTAAACTAGTGTTCGACTGTTGTGTCATTCAACAGCTTGTAAGCAACAAACACACATGAAATTCAAGTTAGGGATATTTACTGACATTCTATGTTGTAAAACATAAAAATCTCTTAAGCTTTGTGTTCACCACAGACCTTATTTCAGACATCAAACCAAAAGACCCATTCAGAAGCTCTGAAGCTTCACAACGTTCCACTGATGAATAGTTGGTAGCAGCAGTCATCAACAAAAATGTGCAAGGCAGCTGCTACTTAGCAAACATGGAGGTAGAAAAAAACAGCATTTAAAATATATAAATCTTAAATATGAAAAATGTGTGCAAATGTTTTATTAAGTAGGAAATGCATTCAAAATATTTGTGAGACTTTGAAGATTCACACAATGTCTTTTAGGTCAGAAAGATTGAATGGAAATATTCACTCACTGGCCACTTCATTAGGTACACCTCTCCCGTTCCACAACATCCCAAAGGTGGAGTACAGTGAACTCATTGTCATGTTCAAAAAAACAGTTTGAGATGATTTGAGCTTTGTGACGTGGTGTGTTATGCTGCTGGAAGTAGCTGTCAGAAGAGGTACACTGTGGTCATAAAGGGATGAACATGGTCAGCAACAATACTCAGGCAGGCTGTGGTCTTTAAAGATGCTCAGTTACGGGCCCAAAGTGTAGCAAGAAAATACTGGCCACACCATGACACCACCACCAGCAGCCTGAACCGTTGATACAAGGCAGGATGGATCCATGCTTTCATGTTGTTTACACCAAATTCTGTCCCTACCATCTGAATGTTGCAGTAGAAATCAAGATTAATCAGACCAGGCAACGTTTTTCCAATCTTCTATTGTGTGAATTGTAGCCTCCGTTTCCTGTTTTTAACTGACAGGAGTGACACCCGATGTGGTCTTCTGCTGCTGTAGACCATCTGCTTTAAGGTTCGACATGTGTGTTCAGAGATGGTCTTCTATATAACCTTGGTTGTAACGAGTGGTTATTTGAGTTACTGTTGCCTTTCTATCATCTCGAACCAGTTTGGCCATTCTCCTCTGACCTCTGGCATCAACAAGGCATTTTTTTGCCCAGAGAACTGCTGCTCACTGGATATTTTCTCTTTTTCAGACTACGCTCCTCAGAACACCTTTAAGTTATTACTGCACTGAGCTGTGTTTGTCTTGACAGCTACTAAAAAATGTGTAACAAAATGGGTAGAATTAAGTTGGGGTGTGTTAAAAAAATAGATTCATCGATATGAATCAATTTTTCTTTTCATAGTCCAATATCGATTCATTAAATCTTAAAATTATTTTTTAATATACATCTTTTCTTCTGTGGATCTGTGGTACAGCCTGCAGTTTTAACCCTGTTAGTCTTGTGTGACCAGCCTTCGGAGCGAGACCTGCCACGGGATTTTGCTAATTTTAGTGTGTTGGTCAGATAATGTTTAATAAAAAGTACATGATTAATGTAACTGCTTTGGGCATATGCAAATCATATCAAATCGGGACCTTGTGACTTGAATCAGCTTGATTTGGGAAATCTGAACTGATACCCAGCCCTCTAATCAAGCAAAGCTTACAGTGTCCTGACCAGAGGGGTGTGAATAAAGGAAAAGCCTGGCTTATTTGATAAGTCTGGTTCATTTAAGTGAGACATCTGTTCCATGACTATGGCTTAAAGGAATCCCTGCTCAGTAACCATGGTAACTGATACCACTGAACTAGCCTGCTCCATGGTAGGTTGACTGTCAAGCTTAATTTAGCTGTATGTTAGTAACAGTTCTCTCAAGTCTTTTTGTGCTCACATCACTTCTGTCACTGCAGAAACACAAGTAAGTTCAGACCTTTTTCTATATGAATTTACATGTTGCTTTTTATAGTATAATTTATAGTATAAGAAAATGTGCCAAAGTTGTTTTGAAGTGAAGAAAAGAAGGAATGAGAGAAAGAGGACAACATGTAGGTCAGCCTTGGACTGGAATCGAACCTGCTGCTGAGGCCTCAGTACATGGAGCTGATGCTCTACCAAGTGAGCTATTACGACAAGGCAATGCACACTGCAATCACACTATGGTGGCATTTACTTTATCTGCAGATTTTTTTCATTGTCGCCTCATTCATTTTGATGATTGTGTCAACATAGGCCTTTTTTCATGATTAAACCTTTATATTCTTCATATAGTTTAACCTACAGAGTTTGTTTCATAGCTGAGAAGATAATCACTCTCATATCCTCTTCTTTTTGTTGCATCTTATCCTCTTTGACAATCAGCTGTTCTGGGCTGCTTCTGATCTCTATGCACACTCACAATGCAGCTTGTTTTAATCTGGCCTGAGTTAGAGTTAGTTAATTCAAACCAGGCTTTTTCCCTTAAGCACAGACTTATTTATCAACCTTGACTGAGTACTCCTCTGCTCTCTACTAACACACAAATATGACATTTATATCAATCTTGTCATCTCACTCGAGGAAAAAAATCAAATAAACTTCCATTTTACCAAAATATTGAATGAACTGAAAAAAAAAAAAGAGAGAGACATACAGGTAACTGCTGTGATAAAGAAGCAAAGATACCAGACTGAGTACCAAAGTGATGAAACCAAACATCTGAAATATAGATTATTACCAGTTTTTAACTTAAACGGTCACAAACATCTCCCGTGACTATCCCTGTGATAATAAATGGTCGGTAGACCAATCTGGACATGCTAGAGGCACATCTCTGTGTTTGGGAGAATGTCAGTAATGGCTGTACCTGTCTGTACACATCAGCATATATCAGTCTGTGTGGCTGATCATACATCCAACATATCGGACAGACAGAGGAGGGGGAGGGGCTCAAAACGAGAGAGAGAGAGGAGTTTTGAGGAAGGTACATTCAGGTCAATTCAATTCAAAGCCAATGTGACAAGCTAATTTTCCAGCCCGGTCATCTGAGGAGGGAGGGGAGGGAGGAGGTGGGACAGAGTGAGGGCCAACACGACAAAGGAAGGCTGTAAGTGTAAGAGAGTGTGTGTGTGTGTGTGTGTGTGTGTGTGTGTGTGTGTGTGTGTGTGTGTGTGTGTGTGTGTGTGTGTGTGTGTCTGTGAAGAAAGGACATGTATCAAAGATGAGGGGATAGGACACACACACCCTCCTTTCTCAGCCTCCATCTCAAGCCAAGTGCAACACAGAGCTGTGTGTGTATGTGATGAGAAAATCTCCTCTCCTTATAGACAAACTCAAACTCAGAGGAGGATCATTATTAAATAAAGCACTCATCCATCCAAACCTCACAGTTCAACACTTGATAAGTTGACTGTAAATATATACATATAAGGGTGGAATGATTTTGCAATAATGTGGATTATTTTGACTGATACTGCAATTGTTACATGATTTGCAATATTAGAGGAATCTGTACCAAATGAAGATGTTTTGTTTTTTTAAAAGTCTGTAAAGTCTGATTTGTAGGACAGGACATCTCTGCCTCACCACATTCATTCATTCATTTAAATGTTTTTTGATACATTTTGCCTTTAATAAATATTGCACCTCATGCAATTTGAAAATTGCAGAAAGCCACATTGCAATTTTGATAAAATTTCAATTAAATGTAAATCCCTAATACACATCTCATGCTATGTAACTATAACACAACAAAACTAGGTTCCGATCCCCCTCTATTACAAAAGACTGAGACTCCTGTAAACCAGTAAATTACAGGAGAATCATGAAGGATGGTATCGCATGAATTATCAATGATAGTGCAGTTCCCATATAGTTGAATTAACCATCTACAATCTAACCTACATAGCGCACAGAATAGTAACCTCAGGAGCACACACACTGAAAGTCACTTGTGTGATACACTGTTTTTTTTTTTTTTACTATGGCAAAGAAGGCAGAATAACACAGAAGGATGGTCATATACCTTTATCACATCAGCCACAGTCACTACCAAAGTCCACTCCTTAACAGACCAAGTGGTGCAACAACAATTGGCATATCAGATGAATACAGGACAAATTTACACCTGAGCTCTTCTGTACTTAAAGGGATAGTTCACCAAAAAATGTGGTCATTATCTAGTCACCCTTATGCCAATTGAAGGTTGGGTTTAGTTTTTTTAGTCCATAAAACACTGCTGTTGTTTCATAGAAAAACCAAACAGTGGAAGTGAACCAGTTTTCAAATGTGAAAAAAATGTCTCTTAAAGTCTCCTAAAGCCCTGACATGCCAAGTTGACTTGAAAAACATTATTTACACCATGTTTCTAGCCTGAATAAGGTGTATGTGTATGATGTGAGTAAGTGAACAGCATGTCAGGGCTTTAGGAGATGTGGATTACACCAGACGAGCAGTATGAAGGCATTTTATACTTTTATTTGGTCATTTTTTTTACATTTGGTCAGCATTCACTTCCATTGTTAGGGAAATTCTGTGATGCTGTTTTCCTGTGAAACTCAGTGTTTTGAGGACTAAAAACCTAAACCTGACCTTCAATCACCATAAGCATGAGTAGCTTAGCATGTTTGACTTTTCTTTTTTTCTTGTACACCTGCTTCAGGAAAGTCAACCTTTTTTAAGTAGGCTGTTTGTACTGTATCTTATCACCTGTTTCTAGACACTTAATGACACACAGACACAATCATAGAACATCACTTAAACATTCTTCCATCAATACTTTCTTTGTTCTAATGTCACTTATAAAACACCATTAATCCTTGAAGCAGGATGTCAGCTGTATATGACACATTTACAACTAACATTCACTGTAACGCATTGGTGGGCTTGAAGAAGTGGAGGAATAACCAGTGCACTTCTCCTTAGTTAGCCCTTGTTTTGATATAAAATAAACTATTACAAATGCAAAATATAGTGAATCTAAATGAAAAAGGCAACAAACTAATCAAACACACCATCTAAGATATTCCAGCAAATTTGTGTCTGAAAGAAAATATTCAGCTAAATCCAGATATCACGCCTGTTATCTTAACATGCACAACAAAAAACATTTATTCTGCTGCCTGTACATCATTCAATTCAAATAAACACTTGGTTGCTAACAAAAAAGAATGGATTCTTTGAAAAATATTTATTTCAGTGCTTCTTTGATATAGAAGAAATGTGTGACTTCAGAGAGAAGGACTGGTGAGCTGGGATCAAAGCTGAGCTGTCATTTCACCATGCTTCAGATTAATAATGGCACATTATCATATTTTCAGATTACTATCCCACTATCTGTTGTCTGGGCCTGTTAGCCAACATTTCATCATATACCATAATCACTGTCTCCGGATCTTTTAGGAAAATTACACTGGACTGAAAAAAAGTCTTTGTGTGATCACACAAAGAAAAGTTCACAAAATCTTTTCTCTAATTGAAAAGGGGCACTGCTCATTTTGAACATGTAAATTATTTTGTGATACATCAAATTATGATTAGAAGAAGTTTATATGCCAAAATCCAAAGAAGGTAAAGTGTCAGTGACCACAATCCTTAGTTCAACTGTAACAATAGATCAGACACTGGCTGCACTTCTGCTTCATACTTAAGGTGTTATTCTATATTCTGGCCCAATGTCTCCCCCTCCTGGTCAGGATGAAACATTTCAGGCTCAAAACTGAACTGCTGCTCACTGTAGAAATGTTGGAGACTGAAGCCTCAGACTGAAGTGCGCAAACAGCTGCAAATGTCTGTTGGCCAGGCAGGAGGGAGGACTTTATATCCTTTTCATGGAATACTTTTTGGAGATTATTTTATTTCTGCCTTTTAGCCTCCACTTGATAGGACAGCCCCAAGCAGCAACAGCACGCAGGCCAGAACCAAACCTATGGCCACTGCTGAAGACTCCCAGCCTCTGCACAAAAGACACGCGCACCACCAACTGAGCCACCAGGGCACCTCATTTTGATATGTGACAGTAGGAAAAGTACAGGTGTAAATAATAAAAGGAATGACGTTTGAGTTTCAGGGTTCTGTGTTGCTGCTGCCGACTCAGTGTCCCACTGGTTTCATTGGGACACATGAATGGTACACAGCCATCATTAATGCCATTTGTAACACCTGTGCTCTAAAAAAAGTCTGTAAAAGAGAAAAAATAAATAAGGACGTCCCTCAATGGGATCACATTTTCTCTTCTTCTCTTGTTGAAGATGTAACATTGAGATAACTAACCATGTTAAAGTATGTTTAAAAAAAACAACTAAAGTTGTTTAATTTAAGTTTATTAAAAAATGTCACTTTTAGGTTCAGATCTCCTTACCTAGCAGAGTTCTGAGATCATGCTGGTTTGAATTCAGCAAATTAAAAGAAGAAAAAATAGAGCGTACAGATAATATAGACTCGTTTGGAAGTCTTGTTTTAAAGTCTTAAGAGATTCTATAATTAGACTAACCATGTTTTGCATTTACTTGAGCTAAAGTACAAAATGCCGCTGAAACATTCTTAATTCCAAAGCCTACTTTAATAAAACTAACAAAGTATCAACAACTTCAGCAACTTCATGTTCTTCTGAGGCATGGTCTGTTAAGTGTTGATTTCATGGCCCTGTGAACCCACCAACCCAACTCCATCAACCAATAAGAATTATAAAGGTGCATCATCTCTCATCCAAATAGGTGCACTGGAGCCAGACAGATCACACACACACACACACACACACAGGTCAGAAATGTATGGATGAACACTGGACCTCAAACAAGATCATTTTTGTATGCTTATCTTAAATTTCTCCTACTTTTTTTGTACAGTGGGTTCGTACCAACATGCCATGTCAGATTCAAAGAATGCTCCTAACTTCAGATAAATGTGTGAAAGATCCACCTGTGTGTATTTGAGTACACGTACATGGCCGCGCTTCCTGCTTCACATGTCAGGAAGTGTTCATTCATGAAAATGACATCAGAGAGAAAAAGAAGAACTCTATTAGTTTGGAGTTTGACATCCTGCTTTCAAAGATCTGTAAAGGAAAATCTGTCATTTAAACAGCATCAGCAGTGGAATTAAAAGACTTGCTAAAGCAAAGAAGTGGGAAAAAAAGGAATGCTATAATGCCATCCAACAGGATCACTGTCACTGAAATAAAGAAGAAATGTCTCAATATGAAAATGACTTCAGAGGAAAAAAAAAGCCACAGTAAAGGTCAATCAATAACTGCAGCAGGAGGAGAGGGTCAGAGGAAGTCAGCATCATGGAGACAAAGTACAGAATAAGTGATTCTCACTTTAACTTTGTTTAGCTTTCCTAAAGAGGCAAGCACCAGGCAGAAGTGGAGTTGCTTTTTCCCGGCCAGCAAAAGAAAAATACCTCCGTGTTTGTCTGTCTACGGTACGTCACAGGGGACTGTTTTGTCAACACGGGCCAGTACGAAGCTGAATTAGCTGGTAGCCGGGCTCGGCAGCGCTCGCCAGCCCTTCGGAAGTCCTCGGGAGTGTGACCAATCACAGCGGAGTGGGCTCGACGGGAGGCGTACATGGAGGAGGGTTGGGGGGTGGAGTAAATTACACAGACCGTTTTCGCGGGATGCAGAAAATACAAGGAAGAGATTCAGCGAGAGGCACAGCATCCTGAAGATCTACAAAGCGTTCTGTGCGGGCGATGGTGTGTAGCCGCTCTATAGGAGTCCAAAATCAAATACAAAGGCCCAAAAATGAGTATAATAGGTCCCCTTTAAGTCCATTGCTGACGCCGTTGAAATGACAAATTTTCCTTTATGGATCTCTGCAAGCTGAATCAGACATGGCATGTTCATAAAAGCCCACCTTACAAAGAAAAGTGAGTGAAATTTAAGATAAGAATATGAAAATGTTTTTCGATGAGGCCCAATATTTGTAAGACTGCCCTGTTTGCAACATTAAGGTCCTCTGACAGTCACGGACTGTTTAAGTGGAGGATTTTGGAAGCGGTAACAGAAGTTTCATTCACATTTCAGGCCAATTTGAGTGGCCTACACCAAATCTTTCTACCTCTGTAGTACCAGTGTTATGTACAAAAAGAGGTAACATACAGACCTGCAAATTCACAACAAACATTTTTACCTGTCAGCAGGTGTAATGAATCACATTTAATAATGGCTTCATTCCATTTAGATTCACCAGGATCATGTTATTATGCAGTCTTACTCGCTGTCATGATGAAAAACTGGAACACCACTTGTCATGGCTAAATGTAAAAAATATGTCCAGTGTGTGTGTGTTTACAGAGTGTGTGCCTACCTGTACCAGTTTGTAGAAGTAAGCGTACTGGCGTGCAGTGTTTTTGTACTGGTTCATAACGTCCTGCATCGCCTGTGTGCCCAGCAGCAGCTGCACCTCGTCCTGCTGGTAGTACAGCGGTGTGTCATACTCCTGAGGAAGACTGCGGACGTACGGCTGCCAGAATGAAGCAGGGTTAGCCCGTTCACACAGCAGGTGGAAGGCCAGCGTCACGTTGCCCATGGCCTGTAGGATCCTGTCCTGGCTGTACAGAGGACCTGAGACATGGAGTATACAGTCAGTTACAGCAGAACAGAGAGCTACTTTATGCCGACTGAACCTCTTGTTTTATTGCTGTTGTATACACTGGAATTTAGACACAGTGAAAGTGAACAAATGTTCTACTAATCTGTGCTGGCAGAGACTGGACAAACAACAGCTCTCTGGGTACTCATTTGATGACTCGCAGTTTGTACATCTGGATGAGCAGGTTCAAACTTACAGCTACAGTATTTTTCCATATTAGGACAGTCTTCACATTGACATATTCATGTGAATGCTATTAACGGTCAATTCTTCATGTGAAGTTGAATCAAACATAGATGTTGTTTTTCCTGTTTGCTCCTGTAATGACACCGTATCCTCATGGAGTCCAGATAGTTTGATGTCCTACACTTCATGTGAAGTCCTTACCCAGTAAAGAGTTCTGAGCTGACTCCACTGTCACCAGCATCTTCCTGGGAATCCACAGGAACAGTTCTTCTGCCTGCACACATGCGCGCACACAGACATACACACACACACACACACACACACACAGTCAGTGTAAGTATTATTTGACCCAGTTGTGACAGCTTTGTGTGTGTTTATTTTTATTTTGTTTAGTGATTTTATTATTATTATTTGTTATTAAGATCATTTTTGGAGTGCCAGTCCGGTAAAAAACAGACAAAAACTGTTCAGTCACACACATGCAAAATCAACCAACACAAGGGGATTGCATGTGAGCAGAAATGCTCATATAACCTTGACATAAATAAACATTTTCAGCAGAAGACTCAAACACACCACTTTGCTTTTCAAAAAGTAACAAATGCAGTAATCCAAGAACAGTGGCACTGATTTTCCAATAGATAAAACCATAAGAAGGTGGATTTAAGAGTCTATTACTCAGTCCTTCTTGAGAAAAAAAAAAATATATATAGTGAAAAAACTAAAGTACAGTCTCTCCTTATTTGCAAAATATAGTCTCTCCTGATTTGAGAAAAAAAACAGTCACTCCCAATTTAGAAAAAGAAAAAGCCCACTGGTTGTGGGCTATAAACACCAAGGACAACTGTTGTTTCTAACTGCTCCAGACTGCACTGCAAGGAAGACGCCACGTGTGACGCTGTGTGACATCAGATTAATGTGATCCAGCAGCAGATACTGAGCCAAACGACACACAAAGAGGCTGGCTGAACAGCTCATCACTTTGGCAGCTTGGTACACAGTGCAGCTAACTTGCTCAGCCTCAGTCAAGTTACTACAACAAGTGGCGGGAGGGTACTTTCGTGTGTGCTGTGTAGCCAAAACTCCCCTTCTTTAACAGTCACTAGAAACAAATTCATGGCCTCTTGTAAAAGTTTATGTGTGGCAGGTTAGCTGTGTTATAGCTGGGCAAACTGTTAGCGGCTCAGAGAGGCTGAGAGGCTCTCTGGTGCACGTGTCTGTGGCCATCTCTGATTCAAGGCAGTTAACATCCTTTTTTTTTAAATATAAATCTCTGATGTAGATGGTCCCAAACAGTCAACTCTATATCAGCACTGGCCTTGCAAAGTTTAGGATGATTTAAATCAGTAGATGGTGTTTTGAGTCAAGAAATGTTAATATTAAAACCAGCACCGATGTCTTTCATCACACCAAAGTCATATAGTTTACAGCTCAAAAAACTCTTTGTTTTGAAAGTAACATTTTATGATTGATTTTGCATTGCGCAGTGATTAAGTGTTTGTCCTCTGCATTTAAAACTGCACCCTGTGTTTGGATTGTGTCGGGCAGCACTTGTGCAATACCTGGGGCACCAGCATGCTGCCTTGGTCAATGGCAGTGACAGCAGTATTAAGCTCATACATGTTTCTGATGGCAGGGGAAACTGCATATGTAAAATACATACAGAGAGGCCCTGACCCTGAACTATCCAGAGTTGAAGAAGAAATTAAATGTCCTGTCCTGGAAATCACTGAGGGTCCCAGCAGAATGCTCTTAGCACTCTTAGAGGGTCAACTAAGAAATTCTATATTACACAACAGCCTGCCCTTTCATATTGTGAGTAACTATTTAGTTAAGAAATGCACTTTCTCATCAGTCTACATCCAGCTGAACGTCTACTGAAGCTTCATGTACTTGAACTCTCTATGATGCTGAACATGTCTAATCATGTATGCAAGCTGCATACATGGTAATTAACTGTATACTGTATACATATTTGTGTTGCTGTTTCAGCTACAAGTAAGATTTGAACATCCCAATAAAAAAAAACATGAGAGAAGCAAGGCCCCAACCCTGACCCAGCCAGGACCCAAAGCCTGGCCCTTCTTGGTTTGCTAACCACTGAGCCACCGTGCTGCCTTGAGTCTTGGGAAAATTTTCAAATTCTTATAAATTACATAACAAGAGTGAGCACCTGTGGGTTGAGCTCACCTTGATGTCTCTGGTGGCCCGCAGGCCGTAGCCCTCCGATCCAAAGTTGGTCACTGTGAAGCCGTCACAGGACGCCCCGTTTTCCTGAGCCCAGGTCATCAGGTCTGGGAAGTAATCCTCTCTGCTTCCTTCAAACACTATCGACATACCTGTACACACACACACACACATACAAAATAAAAAAAAATAAAAACTGTAATAATGTCTGTGTCTTAAATTGATCATACTTTAATTGCATGAAAGTTAATACTTCTCATCACTTCATAATTCTTAAATCTTTAAATCTTTAATTCTTCTAAAAAATATTATGTCTATCCAAATTATTTACCCTTCTGTTTCTTGCGGATCTTCTCCACCAAACCTCTGATCTGGATGTACTCCTCCCACTCCTTACCAGCAGAGGGTGCTGCACTGCTGCATTCTGGGGAAACACATGTTGACCATAAACACCTCAACTCTATCACTGTGTAGATGAACCATACAGCCAAACACACCTTAACCACATGTGAACCCGAAAAATTCAGCAAAACATAACAGTTGATAAAATGGTAAGTGGCTGCTTTTATGCTTTACCATTTCGCTTCACATCCAGGTGCCGCCCCGACCACCAGGAGCTATTTTGAGTTCAGTTTCTAATCTTAAGGACTAGTGTAGTGACAATACTGACATTTCTAATTCTGACACAATACGGTCTAACTTCTGTGATTTATATATCAATTCAGTGTCAGAGAGAAGAGAGAGCGAGGAAGTGCAGCTCATACTGAAGTATTAGTAAATTAAAGATGTGGTTTGACTCAAACACTATCATTAAATCTGACAAAACCAAAATCATGTTGTTTGGAAAGTGAAAAATAAATACATTTCTTATGATACATAATTTTATTATTGAAAGAATGTATGAAAATAAATTTCTTGGTGTGATAATAGGCCACAGAATCTGATGGAAACCACATATAACATGTACAGACAAAGCTGGCGAGGAGTGTTCTGAGCAAAGCCAGACACTTTTACTTGGCTGGGAATGAATAACTCCTCAAATGCACTCTTATGGGAGCTGCAACAGAGGACAGGCCAGGTTGAGGAGAACATACCCAGGCTCAACACCCTTAACAGTTTCTGTTAGTTAAGGGGTCAGCAACATGCAGCTCTGGAACTGCAAGTGGCCCCTCTACAAAGGTTCCCTGTGGCTTCTAAAAATATTAAATGAAAATGAATATTAGCTCTTATTTTAACATTTTCATCATCATCAGTCATCATTGTTCTGGGCCTTAAGTGATTCTGACATTCTCCAACTGTAAAATGTGTAGACAATACACCAAATTTAAAAAAAAAAGTTTTAATATTCCTTACATTAAAATGTGCGTCATAGCCTACATCTGCGGTTCAGCGTCTTTTCCACTAAACTTAGCCAATGACTACTCTTGAGTCTCTCTAGCCCAGCTATGGATGCCAAATTTCAAAAAATTAAAGGTTTCCAAGGAAAATAGAGAATATTTGTGGCTCTAGACAATTACTTTTTTTTTTGACAAAAATGGCTGTTTTGACAGTAAAGATAGCTAACCCCTGTGTTAGTTCATTGGGATGGATGACAAAAAAAAAAAATGCTGCTTCATCCCCTTTAGCCAGATTTCACTTCCCTGAACATCAGAGGTCACAATAGACTTAAATCATGATCTCTTGTTACTTGTCCACAGAAATGTCAACATGCAGTCATTTTCTTCTGCCGTTTGTTGGTTCTCATACAGTCAGCTGTTACAGACTGTGTGTTTTTGTGGTGACTTGAATAGTTGTATTGCAGATTTGAGAGATTATGTTGATATACGAGACATTTATCAGAGAAATGTTCTCTATATCTTGGCAAGTTGGCCATCCAGTGCTAAATAGCACCATAATACTGTAAGCTGATTTGCCTATAACCCCTTTAATGCAGTTCATAAAGCACATATGGCATTGATGACAGACAACAGTACTAATATGTGCAGTAAAGAAAGCTTATAAAAAACATAGTCAACAAGTCAGTCAACTTTGTAAAAACAAATTTTCCCAGAACAACTGACAAATTGGTCTTTCCGTTACTTTCCATATATACGCTAAATCTTCTGGGTCTCAACATATTAATACAACTGACCATTCACTAAGCCCCTTGGTTACAGTTGCTAAGCCTGCCAAACTTTTAATTCCCACACTGCATTTATGCAGTTTATGGTGATAACCATTGAAATTGGGATAGCTGTTGAAACACAAGGTCTGTGATTCCTTAGAGACGTAAACAAAAGCAGCTTTTCATTTCTAGCTGACAATGGTGGATTTTGTCACCTAAAATAATGACTCACAAGCAGATTTTGTAAGTGTAGGTGGCTGATGTGAGCTAATACCAACTTGACTTGAGTCAGCTGGGAAGTCTCCAACTGATGTTTTAATGTTTCCATCTGACACATTTTGAAACAAGAACCATGTGAAAGTGTTTATGTAAAGTTACCTGACAGCTGTGTACATGATATAATATTCATGCTAAAAAACTGAGGCTAAAGCTAGCTTACATCTCAGCACAACACTGGTTGGATGGTGAAATACAGCAGGTATATCTACATAAAAGATGACAGAAATACACTCATTAACGTAGGAAAAGGAAGCACAAGGACTCGATTAGTGCAGTGGATCCTGAGACGGGTCATGCAGCCAGGCCGTGAATGTAGAAAAGAGCCAGGATAAAAGCTAAGCTAACCTGGCTTAGACCTGAGACAGCGAGTCAGAAAGAGATGCATCGTCATCGACCCACTTTGATTCTGCGTCAGCCCACATTCTCCTCCACAAACCCCAACAGAACAAATGCAGATGCAATGGGATCTGACAAGTTTGTCAGGCAGTAAAGTTACTGCAGCTAGTACGCTAGAATGAGTTAGCCTGACATGCTAATGTTCACAGCTTATGTGAGAGCAGATGAAGACAGAATTTAATCCATTCACCACACATGTGCTACTGTGTTTCATGGTTTTGAGAGACTATAAAAAAGACGCCACCATCCAGACTCATGCAACGCAGAGCATGGAGAGAGATGAAAAGCTTGACAGCCGTTTCATTGCTATCCTATGATGGACAGTTGCTGTTTGGAGGCGGGGGCTTAGTGAAGGGTCAAGTACTGCATATCCCTTCATTTATGTGAGTTAGCATCCAGACAGCTATCTCACTACTCTGTTGTTGTTTGGCTCCAGGGTGGACTGGGTGTAGAAGTTGGAGGTAAACGTACTCTGCAGCAGTTCAGAGATGAGGTTCATCATCTCCTTAGGGGAAACCACAGCGCTGGCTCCTGAGCCCGACTTTTGAGTCTTCACTCGACTCTTCTTTCCCATGGTGGTGGATGGACAACTGGGCTGAGAAGACACACCATTTAAATATTAGCATTTCATATGAGGACTTACTGCACGCATATTGTATGAGGCTCTCTGAAATTCAACAAGTCACATTCAAAGGTAAATTTGACACTGTGTATTTCTCAATTTTTTTTAACAGAATTAAGATTGTGACAGAATTAATTTTTCACCATTTCCTGACAATTTATAGACCAAACAACTGAATGATTATTCAATAAAATAATTAACAGATTAATCTGCAATGACAATAAACCTTATGTGAACCTGACAAGAGTGAAGGAGTGGGCCAAAGACCTAAGAGAAACAACAAAGCAGCTGTGTTGCGGAAAATGGGGATAAAAGCTGAGAAGAACTAAACATGTGCATGTGCACATGTACACTGTTCAAGCAGAATAAAGTAAGCAAGTAAATCCAGCATCTTTTGAACAGAATAAATTGACACTTCAATTATTGATTGGCACTCAATGCAGAGGACGTGTGCTGCTGCTAATGGCATTACAGATAAGGTGCGCCTCAAAAACGTTGACATTTATTGTCCGTTTATTGCTGTTAGTATGGACATTTCTCCAGTCAAATAATAACTGCATTCAATCCTTTATCTGCACAAATCTAGAAAGACATGACAACTTGTATAATTTTGCTCACAGTCAATCACAGCAAGCATTGTTGAATCGAATGCAACATGTGATCAGCCCACTGCTGCAGCAACTTCAACTCAGCACGAGCAGGCAGTTCACAGCTACCAAAAGATTTGAAAGGGTATACTGTTGCTTCTGACAAAAAATAAATGCGTTAAATGTAGAAGGTTCATTTCAAGAATTAGTTTACATTATGGGTACCACTGCATTGTAATGTTTTAGTATGTTTTTGGAGGGTTTCTTAAATTCAACTTAAGATTTACGTTTATCTAAGTAAGAACATAGTACAAGTACATTATCTCAACAAAAAATTAGAAGTTGGTAAAACTTTCAAAACTTAAGAATCTGAGTTGGGCTCAGAACTCAAAAATCTATATGTTGCCTTGAAATTTTGATTTCCTCATTTGTACTGTGTACATCTACAACAAGAATCATCATAATAATAATAATAATCATAATCATAATAATAATAATAATAACATTATTTACATTGCACCTTTAAAAACAGAGTTTGCGATAATAGAGTGCCATACTTTTACTCATTTATAATTCCAGATGAAATCGTGGCTAAAATCAACCCAATCATGTTAATGAGTTGAGCATTGTCCCTGTCAAATAAACAAATAAAATAAAATTAAAAATAAATATAGAGCTCCCCTACTTTGAAAGCACATCACATACTGAAGACGAAGAGGGATACTTTCTAAATCACATCAGGTTCCTAAGAAATATTTGTCCTGTGTGAATATGGCTTTTGTCTCTTTTATATTAGTGCGGTGCATGTTATATAAAAGAAAGATTGCCATACGGATAAAAAAGTCTAAGTGCCATCCACACCAAGAGCTATAATTGTAATAGTAATAGTAAAAATATAATTTTAAAAAGCAGAGTCCAGACTGCAACTTTATAGTTCGGGAGTTTTCCATGTTCACCAACTCAGTTTAGCCTGTTAGCATGCCAACATTAGCTACTTAGCACAGCTGAGGCTAAAGAAGGGAATGTCATTAGTTTTGCAGTTATTTGGTCATAAACTAAATTACTGGACAATAACAATTCTGGCCTGATGTTTTACAAATATCTGCACCAAATTTCATGGCATCCAGTAGTTTTTTCTGCTATGAATCCAGTAGTTGTTGATATATTTCAGTGTGGAGGTGAAGGGATCGACTGACACTGGCATATATAGATCAGCAAAAGGATGCCATCTTCCAGTAATACTATCTCTATGAATAAGATGAGGTGGTGAGTGTGTTTATGAGAGCTTGCAGTTGGACACAGAGCCAGATGCATCCTTAAATCTGACATGATGCTAGCTACAAATTCATAAGCAGCTCTTCAGAGTCCTGGTGCCAGATGCTTCGGACCAATCCAACATTTAGCAAGCGATCGTTTAGGCCAAGTCACGAATAAGTCTTCTGCAAGACTTGACGTCGATGTTACAGTGTCTTTGTCTGAGTGCAGCCCTGGTGGTTCCCAACCTTGAGTCAGGACCTCAAAATGGGTTTGACAGATACTTAAATAAATAATTGCTAAATTAAAATTAAATTCATCTTTATAATGTTAAAACACAACCTCAGCCGCCCAATTAAATATGGTGGGTTAAGAGAGCATTATAATATATGTTTTAACCAGATATAGCCTATATTTGATCACGAGCCAAAGAAGCCTGGGAACCACTGCTGTAAGGAGTACAATTCACAAACACTAGCTGATAGCATCAGGCCTAGGGGTGTGTATCTCACTGACTGAGACGATTCGTCGTATCAATACATGTTCAACAATACGATATATTTTATAAATCTTTAAGCGCCAAGCGATTCGGTTCGATCGATTCAATTCTGATACGATACAATGCGATACGATACGACGCAATACAAGACAATGCAATGTGTCAGTCTTTACATTTTGATTCAATTAATGCTATGTTTGTAGAGTGCTGTTAGTTGCCAAAAATCCTGATAGTTTTACTAAATATAGTAACAGTAGAGACAGAGAGGAGACTTTACAGTGATGTTTATATCTTATTATGAGTCTCATGTGTAAATGAGAAACTTTAGAACTGTTTAAAATATCAGTATTTTTGCAGTAAGATGATCTGCTGCTCTGTTTCATTTGAAGAGTGGTGTGGTTTTGATTAGTGTGGAGGAACAGTGATGCTCTGTGTTACCTGTTCTCACAGTGACATGACGTCTCTGTGGGTCAGACTCGTGGCTCTGTGCTTTTCACTCACAAAAAAGCGCTCCCTCCTCCCTCTCCTGTGTCTCCTCTTCATTGGCTCATAACAGACGGCGCTGAAAACAGTGACAGAATTGACATTGTACAGCGTCGCATCACCAAACTTTCATAAGACTCAAGTGTAGAATAAGTTTGGGTTTCATAAGAAAGATGAGAATGCTGCTGCAAATCATTTATGCAAAACGTGAAAGTAACCGTATATTAAAGCCATTATAAAGCCAGTAGGACATAGTATTCATTGGATTTTAGTCAGAAGCAAATACAGAATTAATATTTTAAGGTTGTAATATCCGTTAACTCAAAAACGTATTGCTTTACTCCCTGAAAAATCAATAATTAATTTTCTACCAGTAATTCATAGGTATACTGAGTTGTTGCCAATCCATGCCACAAGAGGAGTATGCCTTTAAGTGAGTGCTTTTTTTCTTTTTTTTTAAACCAAAAAATAAAAATGGGTAAAGAGAGCAGTTTTATTTTTGCTGGCAGAAATAAAAACAAGACAGGTTTGTAGCTTACATTCATGAATATGGAATTTACACAGTAGTAATATTAGATTAATTAAAAAAGCATCTTTTTCTCTATACTCAACACTTCCTAATATAATATTCCTCCTCAAGAGCAAAACCTCATCTTGTCTACTATATAGTCATACCAGAAAGATGTAAGTTTTGGACAAGACCAGAAAAGATGGCCTAGAGTACCATCACCTGACACACTTATCATAGGTAGAAGAGACAGAATGAATGACTTTAAACTGAATAATATAAAAAAAAATAAAGTCATCCTTTAGACATTTGATAGGTGGATTTGGCTTCGAAAATAAAAAGGCCATTAAAGAGGCTCCAGTGAGTAAGACTGCATTACAAGACTCAATCTCAGGCCATCTGAGACAGGCACTGCTCTCCTGTCTAGCAGCAGAATGATGAGAAAACCCATGATCTGGCATTGCAGGCCCAGTAATAATGTTGGAAGACAAGAAGGCCCTGGCCACCTTCGTTAGCCCAAATGAAGGGCATATTTTAAGAACGAAGATGTAAGAAAAATCGGACATGTTGAAAGAGAAAATAAATTTGGGAGTACTAGCATCTTAATAATATTAACGCGTCCGATTAAAGAAAGAGGGAGAAATTTCCATTTATCTATCATAGTTTTAGTCCCCAAATCCAAAAATTAAGTTTAAAAAGAAATGTAGGGTTTCTAGTGATATTAATCCCGAGATACACAAGGTGTTCAGTGGAAAATCTGAAGGGTAGATTGCCGAGAAAGCAGCGTCGAGACCATGAGAGAAGGGCATGAACAAACTTTTTCCCCAGTTAACACTAAAAGATCTAAGAACATCCCTGTCTCCCTTTTTGATATAATAAACAGCTTTGGGCAGCTTTCTGGGTTTAGAGACAAGATTATATCATCTGCGTACAGACCAATGGTACAATGAGATGTGCTAACTTATACCAGTGATTTGGGGACTGGGTCTAATAGAAATGGCTAGAGGCTCGAGAGTCAGCGCAAAGAGCATTGGGGAGAGGCAGCAACCCTGCCTGGTTTCATGGTGCAGTGAGAAAGGGGAGACCTGTCATGATTAGTCAAAACGGAGGATTTGGGGCAAGAATAGTAGCAAACATGTACTTCCATTCAATTTGATCAAATGCCTGTTGGGCATCCAGGAGATAACTGCCAAGTAAGGCAACTTAGTAGAGTAAATTATATTCAATGAACGCTGGGTGGTTAGAAAAGGAAAATCTATCTGGAATAAACTCTGTTTCAATATTTTTTCAACTTTTTGCATAAATATGTTAATTAACCTCAGTTCTGGTCAAAACTACTAAATATTTAAATATTTTTAGAATTTTAAGATTTTAAATGCCAATTTTATAAGCGGTGTCACCGACACCAACAAAATGAAACAGAAAACCAACCATGCACCCTCAATATGCATTTGGTTTTCTGAGTTTTGTTTTTCAGGAAAATGAAAACTAGTATTACTGAAGCATTTAGAATTTTTTCATACTTGCTTTATGACCAGAATTTCATTCATAGGCCTATAGTGGGTAAATGGTGTCATGAGGTGGTCAACATTAAAATGACTAATTTGACCTCTTTCCTACAGACCAGAATACATCTTTTTATACTGTAATGGCTGTGCGATCAAAGAATGTGGTTATAATGGAAGTCGATGGGGAAATTTCATCCACCAACAGTAT
Organism: Lutjanus erythropterus; assembly: GCA_020091685.1. Classification (NCBI taxonomy): domain Eukaryota; kingdom Metazoa; phylum Chordata; class Actinopteri; order Lutjaniformes; family Lutjanidae; genus Lutjanus; species Lutjanus erythropterus. The sequence goes on from CM034605.1 coordinate 37,425,412, forward strand.
GAAAGGGAGAAAAGTTCAAATCTGATGGTGCACAAAAACTAATAATGCATCAAAGTCAATGTTGTACTTATCTTATGTACATCATGCATGATGCTGCACAAATAGTTTTATTACTTTGTGAAAGCATTAAAACTTACAATAACACGCAACATTTTTCACTTTTATTTCATTTATTATTTTGCAGGAAAAGATTAAAAATAACGTAATAAAATCAGAATTAAACAGCTCTGACTCACTTAAAACTGGTTTACAGCTAATTCCTGTTCTGCATCACATAAAAGACAAAATCATATAACAAAACAGAACAAACAAAAGATCCAGTACCACAGAAATTACTACGTACCTTGTTGAATCAATTCAAAGATTTCATGAGATGATCACAAAGTAACGATGGGATTGTCCTTTGCCAGTGGTTATTTCTCTGTGTTTTTGAATGTTTTTTTATTCCAAGGAATTATAAAATTGCTTGTCCTATATTATGTTTTTGGCATGCAGTGTTTTGTGTCACCATGTTTTTCACTTTAACACTCAGTGTGTATACTTGTGTTACAGGACTTTGCTGCTGGGTGTAAAATACAGAGTGGCAAGTGCATTATCACTATTAAGGTAAGCTGCTTCCATGTGGTATAGCGTAATAGGAGTATGACTATAAAAGTATTGGTTCTTTCTTTGTCAGACCTGGCTATTGGCAATGTATGCTCAGGCCTGGAATTAAGTCATTTTTAGGAGAAGTCACTTTGGCCTATGATGAATTCACATTTATTTGGGCTTTCTGGACAAACTGTAGGGCACAAAAGTGCACAAACAATAGGTGATAATTACACTGTATGAAGAAAGGAAACAGAAACAGTTTTAGCTGATAATTAGCCAGATGAGCTCCTGTAAGTAATCAATACAAACACACATCATTAGACTGTAAACCATTATTTAAACCAATAAATAAATGCAGTCAATCAGACAACATAAAAGCTCATTTTATATTTCACTATTATAAAAATATCGGGTTTTTATTGTGTTGTGTACTTTCAGTAGTGAGTGACAGGTAAACACACACAAGGGCAACCATTTATTGCATACTGCAGTTAGAAACTGACTATAATTAGCTGATAATTAACCTGATCAGCCACAAAGTAATTGATACACAAATTATTAAACCATTAACCAACCAACATTATTAGACCAACTGTATGATTAGAATTGTATAGATTGCAGTGTCCATGGCCAATTCCATTCTATTTAAAGTCTGACCTTTGCTAATTCAAATTTTCTTTCTTTGTAAGACCTGTAATCGGCAGTATACAAAAACATTTAGTACATTCATAATAAATCACTGGCAATGAAAACTTTTACATTTTCTTCAAAAGTGCTCCAGGTCACTCTTAGCCTCAGTCTTATCAAGTTTATATACCAGAGAAAGCACAGTCTCTTGTGATGGTAGGCAGATGTAAACAAAACAGAGGCTGACTTCATGCAACAGTTTGCTGTAGTAATGCTTAGCAGTGAGAAAAAAACAAAAGAAAGAAGAAGTCTGGATGATGTTTGGGGATGTTTGCTGATATAAACATCCAGAGTTGCAAAGTCAGACAGATGAATGTAAACTGTGACAGAATAAGCTGATATGTATGCACTCAACTGGAGAAATGTGCCTTAAGAAGTTACACGGACATAAATCTGCAAGCCAAACTGCTGCTGCTAGCATTACTAACATTAGCCACATTGTGTGTCAGGCTGGCAGCTAACATTAGCTCTGGGTCCTTTACCCGCAGACACTGTGACCCTCTGGTCTGAAAAGGTGAAGCGTTTAGTGAGTTGTTGTCATGTTTTGTACAGCAATGTGTGAGGCTTGTATTGCACAGCGCAAAAATAACGTGCATTTCAGCGGCATTTAAAGTACGATTTGGCGATTGTAGACTGTGATTAACATCTTCAAATGTTAATAAACACAGTATTTTTTCGGACAGTGTTTAACATTATAAATCAATAAATTTTACTACATTTTAGCAGCTTTCTGAGTGTTTTCTTAGTGTTAGACCAGTCGATTAGTCTAAATTCAATTTTGCCTTAATCGACAGGAAATTAGTCACCAGGAACATCCCTAATGGTGACTAGGGATGTAAACAATACATTCAACTCACGATTCGATACAATTTCTGATACTGGCTTAATGATACGATTTTTTTAACATAATGAGATTGCAGACAAATTATGACTAAAAATATTCCTGTAATTATTTCTCAGATAAAAACACAACATTTCTGAGGTAGGGTGTAGCTGCAAAACACAAACTATGCGATGAATGTATATTTAATAGGGCTGTCAAAGTTAACGTTAATGCTTTAATGTAAATTTCTTTTAACAACACAATTTTTATTTTAAACTTTATTTTTATTATTTTCTTTTAAACAAAAACAGAACTTAAAACAGACAAGGTCATCACAGGTGTAGAGAAATGCTAAACATACAGAATGAGGATTGAATGAACCTCGTTACATTCATTGTCGAAAAAGTCCTTTATGTCCATGAGTGTTATTTGAGGTCCAAAAAGTTTTTATGATCCTTGGCTCCATTTAATGCTAGTCCTCAGTGTTTCCTACAAAGTGAGATGTCTCCCATTCTTTCTTAACTTAAAAGTCCACTCTGTTTGTGCAAAGGAAAAATACATTACATTGTTTCTCCAACCAAACACGTATAAAGAAATCACTACAGTTTCAAATAGGACTTCCATTTTTTCCAGTATTTTCACATTTCTTGGTAGCATGTCTCAGGGAAAGGTCAATCGTTCCATAGTATAAATGTCATTAATTATTTCTATCCACTCAAGGATTGTAGGAAGTTCTATGCTCAACCATTTTCTGGTTATTGCTTTTTACTACCTGCTAGTAGTATTTGTAACAGGTATCTGTCCTGTTTTTCAGCACAGTTGATACATTGATCTGATCTCTGTCACCACATCTGTCCAGTAAGAAAAGATTTTAGGGCACTCCCAAAAATGTGAAAATGACCAGCAGACATTTTACCACACATTCTCCAGCACCGACCTTGTTGGGGTTGTGACTTTGTGATTTTTAACCTTTGGAGTTACAGGTGTCCAGGTGTATTCCTCTATAAATCTGAACTTGAAGTTGTAGACATTGTCCTACAAATATTTAACCAGTCATCTTCAGTCAGTGTTATGTTAGCTTCTTTCTCCCACCTTGATTTAACATACAGAGTGGAAAACCCTGTCCAGTTATACAGATGAGTAAGTCTTTGAGATCAATTTCCTATTAGAGTTACCTTTGTATGCATCAGTGAATATCTTAATCGATCTCAGTCCCTTCTCACCAATAGTTTTAATATTTGTGTCAAAATAATGTCTCAGTTGAAGGTACCTGTTACGATGATGATTATTGTGGGAATAAGAAGAAAGAAGAGATGACACAGGTGTACCGAAAACAATGTTTAATACGAGCTCGGGTTCTTCCACATCATACAGCATGCAGAGTAAGAAGGAATAAACCAAGAACACTCCAACAGTTACAGCTTATATAGGGTTGTCTGACTAGACATAACCGGTTTATTTTGGACCATGCAAATATGCCAACGATGGACAGAGTCTTGTCCACCAGACTTTCTGGCACCCTGCCAGCCATATATCTGTCACCATACATCATCATGTAGGAGCGTAAAACATACGGTCACAGAAATACATCCTGACAGTACCTAAAGCAATTGCATTTCTCTATGTTATATGTTTTGAAAGACTGCATTTGTCCAGAGTTTAAATCTGTTGTCAAATTGCTGTGTGAATTCTGTGTCGTATGCCACCCAGCGTAATATTTGTGCATTCCTCTCAAAGTTCAGGTCTTTAAATTCTTTATGCCAAATGTTTAAGGACTGCAGTCCATTTAGATAATTTGTCTAAATATTTCTTCTGAAGGATTTTTCCCAAGTACAGATTGAAGAGGTATGTTTGTTTGACTTTGTTCTATGTCTTTCCATTTCGCATCATATGTAGGATCACACCAGCAAACCAGAAAACGTAACTGTGCTACTTTGTAATAATCTTCTAAGCAGGGTGAAGCCCTTCCTCTTCTGTCCTTGGGCAATTGTAATGTCTGAAATCGAATCCTAGGTCTTTGCTTTCCCTGAAGGATGAAATCATTCAGTTCCACTCACTGAATTGCTTGGGAGGGACATCAACAGGCAATGACTGAAAAAGGTAGAGCAGCCTGGGTAATATATTCATCTTTATAACATCTATTCGATTATACATGTTCATTGGTAATAATGACCAGCGATTTAAATCGGCCTTAATATCCGCTGTTATATGAGTATAGTTATGTTCATAGATGGCAGTTAGATCTCTAGTTATTTGTACTCCCAGGTATTTAATTATGTCACCCTTCCATTTAAAATGACATAATCTGTAAACTTTTTCTTGTGGTTCATAGTTAAAAGTAAGAGTTTGGGTTTTCTGTAAGTTCAATTTGTACCGGAGTATGAACCAAATACTTTAAGAAGAGACAGTAATTTAGGCAAGCTTTCATTAGGGTTGGTAAGCGTCACAAGAATGTCATCTGCGTACAGACAGGTCTTGTGTTGTGTATCTCCAATCAATATGCCTGTTATGTCATTATCTTCTCTGATTGCCTGTGCTAGTGGCTCAATAAAGAGGCGAAAAGTGTAGGGCTGAGGGGCATCGACATCCCCTCTCAAGAGATACTGTTTTAGATAAATTCCGTTTATTTTAATTCTGGCTGTGGAGAGCAATGAAGGTAAAGATTTCAGGCATCCAACTACCTGGCTGTTAAAACCAAATCGTCTAAGAACCAAGTATAAATATTCCCATCGAACAGAATCAAAAGCTTTCTCAGCAATAGATTCTCTATCCACTGTTTCTCATATACTCAATGAGGGAAGCCACCTCGCATTGTCCTGGGTCTGCCTGTTTTTACAAAACCAGTTTGGTCTGTATCTATCAAATCCAGGATTATATTTTCCATTCGTTTTGTGAGTATTAATGCAAATAATCTGTAGTCCATATTTAAAACAGATATGGGTCTGTAAGAACTAGACTCTGTCCTATCTTTACCCGTGTTAGGAATTACTAAAATTACTGCTTGTGTCCAGGACGATGGAGTCTCCCTCGAAGAACATAATTAAAACATTCCTTAATTCCGATGGGTAGCCATCTGCACCTGGCATTTTATTCATTTTTAATCTTGATATAGCCTTGTTTATTTCTTCTTCTGTTATCTCCTGAGTTATTATTTTATTCTGCTCTGTTCCTACAGATGGTGAGTCTAAAGACATTAGAAAATTTGATATGGCGTTGACTCAGCTGCCTGAGGCTGAGCAAAATAATATAATTTTGTGTAGTATTGTTCAAAGGAAATTTGTATGTCATCCAGTGTATGATACATCTTATTGGTTTGCGGGTCTCACTTTATGTATAAATCTCGGCCTGCTGTTTGCGTATTCTCCAAGCAAGTCGTTTTTTGATTTAGAACCATTCTCATAAAAATTTTGTTTAATTAATTTAGCTCTCTTCTCTATTTGATTTTTATAGTTTGTTTAAAGTCTGTTTTATATCCTGAATCTGGTTTAGAACATCAATGTCATTGTATTCCATATGTTTATTCTCCAGAGACTTTAAGTTTTCAGTCAAATCCTTGTTTCTCTTTTTCCTTCTTCTTCTGAGCTGACCACATGATAAGTTTACCTCTAATAACAGATTTTGCAGTGTCCCACAGTGTACTGGGAGACACTGTGCCATTGTCATTATGGGTCATGTATTCTTGAAATTCTCCCTTTATGTATTTCTGACACTGAGGATCATTCAAAGAGTGTTAAATATATCCTGCATGATCAGAGATATCCCTTACCCCAATGTTACATTTGGTAATCCTGTGGTGATCTGAATTAAACATAAAAATAATCAATTCTTGAATATACAGAATGAGAATGAGAAAAAAAAGTAAAGCATCTATCAAGTGGGTGTAGCTCCTCCACACATCTAGCATACCAAATTATTTAAGCAATTTTTGATATATACTGCTTCAGGTCTTATTATTTTTTTGTTTTGTTTTGTTTGAGGAGTCCATGGAGGGATAAAGTTGGATATTCCAGTCTCCCCACATACCAACACACTGACACTATATCACACACCAGATATAAGATTAAAAACTTTTTGATCAGCTATTTATTATTTCCTGGTGGTCTATAAACATTCAATAATGTAACTTCTTTGTGGTCAATTAAACCTTTGACCATTAAGTAGTGCCCTTCTTTATCGTTGATCTGTGAGGAGAGCTGGAAGTTTACCTTGTTTGAAATTAGTATCGCTACAGTGCAGTGCGCAAAGCTTCAATTGACTTAAGTATTGAAGTTTGAGGAAGGCAGATGCAGCTGGCAGCTGCGAAAATAAGTACAACAGTATACATCGGACAAATGTGTCTCGTACAAGTTCTTGCATTGAAAGTGTTTTTTCACCACAGACCCGCTCAGATAGGCAGTTTTATCTCTGTCAACAGCATGCGCGTCTCTCTTACTCTTCACTTGCTCCGGGCTGTGTGTGAAATCTCACGGGATCTTTGCTTGTTACTGGGAAAACAGAGGAGCCAACTTGTAAAAGTCAGTTGGTTGTCCCATAGTACAGGTGAGAGTTTACTAGGCCGACTGAAGTGTCATGGCTAAATATTTACCTGATTTGGAGAATGTAGATGAGACCTTTGATTTCAGTGGCTGCCAGTATTTGTTTGAGCCTGAGTATACGGATGAGGAGTTTGAGTTCCTACAAACAAAGAGCGGATGAGAAAGAGAGAGGGGCAACGGGCAGACGAGGTGAAGGCTGCTGCATGTCTGTGAATCTGTGAAGACTGGTTGTGCTCCTGTGAATGCTGTGACTCTATGCCCACAGAGGAAGAATGTTTGTGTTGTAGTGGGACCTGTTGCCCAGTATTTATGGTCTTGCGTGTCCAGGGATGATACAGAAATTACCCAACACTGTGTAACCACTGTGGTGGGAAAATTATCGCCGAACTGGTCACTGTTGTTCCTCTTAGTTATTTCTCATGTTCTGTCAGGCACTATCTGGTTACGTCCTTGAACACACAGCTTTTCCCTTTGGAAGAACAACTTCTGATAACACAGTCACATCCCGACTCTCCCAGTAAGCAGTTCAGGTCCATCCTGACCCCTCCTTCATCTCCTAACCCTGTAAGACAGATTTACATTCTTGACTTGATTATTAGTTCCTTTTACACTTTGTGTGTGACTGTGTACTGATCCTTTGCAAAGCTCTATTAAAACACCACAAAGACAATCTTGGTCATGGGGTCATGGTCTTTTCAGAATTTTCAGATTTTCAATTTACAATTTGGTGTCAGAAGTGGGATCGCTTGTGTGAGGTTTCTGGACTCGGGTCGACGGTGGTAGTGCACACCTGAGGAGATATTCCTTCAACCTCAACCTCCCACAAAGAAGGGTGAGAAGGAGGGCCTTAGACCTGAGACCAGACTCACTCAGCGCTGCGATTCAACAATTCTGATTGGTGAGAATCTGAAAATTTATTTAATTGATTTTTAGAAAAATAAAAAAGGGGAAAAATCAGGTTACTAAAGATGTCACGATATAAGAGTTGAGATGGGAAAGCAGTTTTGGTCTACCAGTTCGGAAAGAGTCCCGACAGTTTTAACCAAGGTTTAGTAGAAACCTGGAAGTGCTGTTGAGTCCAACTTAAAAGAGTTTACTAAGACCACAATACTGTATGGGAAAAATTATCACTGGTTAATTGTCGTATTGTGCAAGTAAGACTCAGAGTTTACTAAAACCACAATAGTGTATGGAAAAATCATTACTTGCTAATAATTATATTGTGTGAAGTAAGACTCGAAGCATGCGTAGAAGAGTAGAGAATTCTCTGTACTAATCACTCTGATTTTTGATTATCTTGTGAGAAAAAGACAAAAGGGGTGAGAGAATTTAGTAAGAAACAGCAATGCATTGAAATCAATTATATTATTTTGAGCATACTAATATTGATCAGTTCTGATACTTTTGTATCGATCGTAAATAAGTTGAGGACACAACTATCTTCTAATTTTTGTCGTTATTCTTCAGTTTACCAAAAATGGGTATTTGTAACAGCAAAAATCAAACCAAAAATAAATAAATAAACAGGATAATGTGGATTTGTCTGCTCCAAACATAAATTACATGAACGTGAACTATGGTGATTCATTTGTGAAACAGATAAATTTTTGGGTGACTGAATGTAACTTTTTGAACACAGAAAGTTTCAGTGTAAGACAGCTGAACAAACTGAGGGATTGCAAGAAAAAGTATATACTGAACATAAGAAAGGTAAGAGTAAGTTCACAGCAGATTGAGAGCATTTAGTTTATGGAAGGACAAAGCACAAAGGAGGGACAGAAAAACTGGCAGGGACAGACAAAACCTCATCTGTGTCTCAATGTGTCAAAAATGCAGGATTCCAACCTCGACTGTGCCACCGCCAAGGAGACACCGTAACATGCCACGAGAGACGGTTGGACCACACCCAGGGCACCACCATCATAAAATACTGACCTCCCTCATCTACTGGCCTCCCTCCATCTCCTGTTCCCCTCATCTAATCGGATACATCTGATCTACAACAACTTCTGAATGGGAAACAACAACAAAGTGTCTACAGGGCAACCCTGCCTCTCCTTCCCACACCAAGTCTGGTCTGAAGTTCAGAAAATCTTCAAATCATTCATCTCCCTATCACCAGTGAGATCTGACACAGTGGAAACGTACACAAAGCTCTGAATCTCCTGTGATAGAGAAAGCAGAGGCTGGTGGACATCTCATCTTGATCTGCAGACCATGGACTATGGAGGACATTAAACAGACATTAAACCCACCTCCCATCACTATCAGATTGAGGTGTAAAGGTTGTCGCTGAACTGACTGTTTTGACATTTCACAAATGGTGAAACAGACATGGGACTCAGGCAAATTAAGCCTGATAAAAGGACACGCTGTGCATGCTTAAGACTCCTCAAAGAGAGAGAAAAAAGAGAAAGATCTAAACATGGCAGCATTGACTATGTTCCAAGGACGTTCTGTGGAGGTCTGCGTACAGCTGATCCAGATGTTTGTTTCCATTGGCAAAGAGGACATTGAGCCAAAACTACCCAAAGACTGATCCAACTCAAAAGATGACTGACTCGGGCGGCAGCTCAGGAGGAGAGGAATCAGCATCTTTAACTTTGACCCCACTGACGCACGATGAGAGACAACCTACACATCAGACTGGTGATCACACACACACACACACACACACACACACACACACAGATAAATGATGTGATAGCTCAATTAGAAGAGAAGAAGGAAACAGCAAATACAGAAACAATAGGCCTGCACTAAATATTTAGCTGATGCAAACATGCCAACTCACACACATCCCTTGTACATGGCAAAGATGTAACATTCCTTGTTGATTCTGATACAACACACTCAACACATTGTTATTTAATCCGACACTTTTCCAACATCTCCAAAGGTCAGCAGAAGATACAGGAAATTTATAAGGGCATCAGGTGACACACATCTGGAGAAATACACAACTCTATTATCATGTACTGATAATGTCACAGGTAATTTAAACATTTGTTTTTGGTTGAATTGTTGTTGTTGTTGATATACTGTGTATTTTGGGTCTTATTTTCACACCAGAGGGATTATTGTTACTCAAAGAAGTGAACTGGGTCTCTCTGACAATTACATATTTGTGACATATAGCCCTGACACACTGCCTTATGTGTATGAATGGAAGCTCTGCACATCAGCTGTGACTCCTGTAACTACTGCTATCGCTGACAACACACACACACTCACACACAACACAGAGACAGATTACATGAAATCACATGACTTATACTGCACTGTAGACTTCACAGAGTTTGAAAAATGATTTTTCAGAGAAGGTCGCCTGAGAGAAAAGCTAACGTTAAGTTGAATGTTTTGGAACAAACACATATGTGCTGTCTCAGTAACTACCAAAATTGACAAAACCAAAGCCGACTGATGAATTGTCACCATATTTCTCCTTCAGTGAATCAGATTCCAACTTTCTGTTTGATGGTCTTAGTTCATATCCACACGTGTCGCTTGCCAAATACAGAAAAGAAAGATGGCAAGATTTGGATCTGTGGGTAAGAAAATGTGTCAGTGCAGAATCATGAAATCAACATTTGACCCTAATGTTAATAATAATATAATAATAATATAATCCTGTTTTGAAGGTTTATCGACAAAAATTCACCTGTGTTGTCCACACATTCAGATCTGTTCAACCGATACCAGACACACAACACATTTGCCTATTTGCGTAAAACATGTGACGTCACAAACACCCAGCCTTTCAGAAGATCCTAAAACTCTGTGGGCCCAAGGCAAACAAGATATTGGTCTAATCAGAGGCATGCAACCAATTGTGATCTCACCAAAATCTAATTAAAGGCCCTGTCAACCATAATATCCACTCTGACGGTATTACAGTCTTTATCACTTGATTAAAGGCAGGTGTAATCATTCCACAAACAAAACAAAAATCAGGTATGAAATTCAAAACAAAGTTTGAGCTCATTAAATCTGTCACCAGGAAGTGCATGATTACAATGTTGATGATCAAATGATTTGTGTTCCAACTCAAGCTCAGTGTGAAACAGACACATTTGAAACATTTGGATGAAGAAGGTCACAAAGCTAGCTCGTCAAAACTGCAGTTTGTCCAACAACAAGTGACATTTTGGGTCGTGTGATGACATGTGAGAAATCTCCTCTCCCAAAAAGAGTAAAAGCATTTTAAAACATTTTCAAACCCAATCATAAAGAAACAAGTTATGCCTTTTGTGTTCCTGTTGCAGGCCCTTCATTCCCACTGGTGTTTTCACTGGTGTCCTCGAGGCCCCTGAGTGCAATCGCACCTGGGTGAGGCCTAGAAGCACATAGTAAAGTGACATGGACTGCTGATGCAGGATGAACATTTGTTGACTTAAAACTTGTCCTTGGAAGACTCTGACTCCAACTCTTGGTTACCAGATCCAAACCGACCTTTTGCTCAAACTGTAGACAAAGAGTGTTGAGTGTTACTCAGGACCACGGAGACAGACAGAGACCTGTAGCCTACTTTTCAGCTAAACTTGGACAGCTACAGGAATTCCTACTTTTAAGGTGACTGTAAACTAACTCTGCTCGTTCCACATGTTGTTTCATTGATTTTGCTTTAGCAGAAAATCTTATCTTTCAGCAGCAAGATTGCTCCTTTATAACACTGTTCTATTTGAAATCCCTGATATCACTGTGAAGACATGCAATGTCCTTAACCCTGCAACTCTTTTCCCCACAGAAGGTGATGGAGGAGAACACAACTATGTTGTTACAATAACTGAAGATTGTTCCCAAGATCAGATTTGCAAGAAACACCATTGCAAAATCCAGATTTTGAACTGTTTGTTGATGGCTCAGCATCATGCAACCCTGACACAGGAAAAAATAAATCAAGTTGGTTTTGCTGTGGTAACCAGGGTGGAAGTAATTAATTACAAATACTCAAATTACTGCAATTAAGTAGTTTTTTTGGGTAATTGTAATTTTATGAGTAGATTTTCAAGTCTGTAATTTTGTACTTAAGTATTGATTTCACCATGTAATCTACTTAGTTACTTTCAAAATCACAGTTGAGTACTGAGTACAATTTGAATTAATATCCAAAGCTTTCATCATTTTTGAGGCCAATCACATGATACAGTCAGTGCCAAATGACTTCCTGCTTCACATCACCTGGCAAACCTATAGCACATCACGCTCTTGTTTTACAACTGCTGGATGCTGTTCTGCTCCCAAAACAGGTTGCTGTGTGTAAATGTCATGCTCACACTAACAATGACCAAGTTTCACAGGAGAACACCAGCAGCAACCAAGGCACAGCACCCAGAATTAACTATGTCTGAATTCTTTCCATATGATGACCCTCAAACTCCCACTCCTACAGCTGTTTTATCTAACATTCACCACCAGGTAAAGGAAGTTGTTGAGCTCAGCGGCTTCACTAGCGTTGAACTTGGGGAATCAATTTCGGAGGCAATATTCTCTTTGGCCCTTCTGGCATTTTTATTTTGAGGCTTCTTCATAGTCATGAACTTTGAACTTCAATGACAAAATAAAACTGGGCGTGGCCTAAACAGAAATGTGACTTACAGACCTGCGACCCTGCGGTGAAAACAAAACACTGCATCTCATTAAAACAGCAGCATAATCACACACTGTATAACAACTGAGAACAGCCAATGAAGGTCTCTTAACAGAAATGCTACCAGCTCCAGCCACAGGACCTCTTCATGACCTGCTGCCTGGTGACTGGGTAGTGGTGAGAGACCTGAGGTGGAAGACTTGATGCTCTAAGTGGTGGACGGGTCCATTCCAGGTGCTGCTGACCACACAGACGACAGTAAAGTTTGCCAAAATCACCTGAATCCATGCCAGCCACTGCAAAGGGTCCCACTATGACAGAATAGGTCATCACATCGCGGACGAGAAGACGAGGTAACAATATTGGCATACTGTCCGAGAACTTCCACAGCTCCAACTAAGTGGCGTGCTGAGTGAACCTCAGTGTCACCATAATGGGATCAGAGATGGAACTCCAACAACAGCCATGGCATGCATTCAGACACGCTGGATGGTGTGGCCTGCGAGGTTCAGTGTGTGCTTTCGTTTGTGAGTTCATTCTACAGTTGGAAAAAACTGTTTTCCATCAGATGACACAGTTAAGAACTTCTGATTGGCTCCCACCATGCAATGCTGAAAGCATTCCTGATCCTGTTGACAATCTGGATTTTGACATTTATGTGTTCATATTAGGGTGCAACGCATCAAAAGCTCACGGTTTGGATCGTATCACGGTTTTGAGTCACGGATCGGATCATTTTTCGGATCAGCAAAAAGAAAAAGTGGTGGGATTAGGTTAAATTATTTAAAAATGCACTTGTCTTTGATCTTTGTCTGTCTGTAATTATCACCATAGTTATCCAATGTAATAATAATGATAATAGTAATGATAATGATAATAATATTAAAAACTTCAAACTTATACAGTGCTGTACTATGTATATACTATACATATATTAGATCATTATATACTGTACAGTATAATACACAACTACGCTCTGTAGTCTGGCTCAATGTCCCACCTACAGCACAGCACATCTGATTGGTTAGAAGTCATGATCAGTCAATCATCACCAGTGTGTAAGAGAGCTGTGTAGAAGTTAAGACAGCTGATATCACCAAAGTTTCAATGAACATCACAGTTTTATGATCCGTTTCTTTGGTGATAGTATAGTTACATCAGTGAAAAAAAGTTATGGTCTGGATTTCACTCAAGGCGATGTGGGCATTTAAATCAGTCACTCTTGGCAGAGATGCGCTGCACACAGCAGCATCTGTCCCGTCTTTTCACTGCAACTCTGCATTGAGATTTCAGTTATTATAACTTATACAAAAGTAACAGTGACAGTAAAACTATGATGCTCACATGTAGTCCGCGGATCACATGCGTGCGAACTGTAGAGGGTGATCCGTGGACACGGGTCAACTGCGATCCATTGCACCCTAGTTAATATATATGTAACTTTCCTACCTAAGTTGCTTGCATTTGTTATATTGAATTCTCCCATCTGCAACAACAGCATCTTGCTTTTCTACGGGTAGTATTTTATGGAGTAATGTTTTAAAATCATAATTGACGTGACATTGCAGATGTTTCTTCACTCTCTTATACTTTCCTATTATGTTACCATATGTAAGGATTATTATTTGCAGTGAAGGTGTGATCTTTTATAGTCTTTTATAATTTTCTTTTACATGTGATCACATATGATCAAAAGGGGATTGTAGTGGGAAAATAATACACTGAACTGGTCACTGTTGTTCCTCATAGTTATTTCTCATGTTCTGTCAGGCACTAACTAGGTACTGTCAACACACAGTTGTTCTCTCTTTGGAAGAACAACTTCTGATAACACAATCACATCCCGACTCTCCCAATAAGCAGTTCGGTCCATCCTGACCCAACCTCCTTCATCTCCTAACCCTGTAAGACAGATTTACATTCTTGACTCGTTATCAGTTCCTTTTACACTTTGTGTGTGACTGTGTACTGATGCTTTGCAGAGCTCTATTAAAACACCACAAAGACAATCTTGGTCATGGGGTTTGTCTTAATTTTCAGATTTTACACCACACCATCTTACAGTATTCCCACCCTCTGATCAGCAGGACAGTGCTGGATACCTTCTTTCACGTGCCCAAAATAAATTGGAGGAGGCAACCAAAACCACAGGGACCAAATGGTCAACTATCCATTGAGTAAGTATAAATGTCTTCATGCATGTAATATCTATGCCTAGAATTGTCTGACAGATGCGCATTTACTGTTGCATATATTAGTTTGCCCTCAGACATTTCAAAATCATCTTGACCCTTTCCTCGTCCAGCCAGCACAGACTTGCGGCCCATCATGTGGTGCTGGAGTGGGCTGTCAGAGGAGAACGTCTTGGTTGTGGTAACAGAAGAGTGCTGCCAAGCTGGATCATCACTGCTATCAGGAGCAAGTACCCATTACCCACTGGCACTTACAGCAGGTTCAAGGAGGCAGATGATGTTCAGAACACACCTACCGATGAATTGTACTCTTGACTGCACTGCTGAGTAGTCTACAAACTGTTCCAGTCTTTAGAGACACTAGCAGAGCCTACATAAATCCTGCACACTGTAAATATGACTTACACTCCATTTACATTTCAAAGACAAATACTGTAGTCTTGACACCACTACATTTGTAGGAAGGTTGTCATTATCCGTTACTTTTAGTCTAAGCATAGCTTTGAAGTCAGCTGTTGCTGTTTCTTCTTTTCTAAATGCGACTGGCCACATGCTGTGATCCTTACAGAAAACCAATTACAGTACCGCTCTCAACTGGGATTGATGTAAAAGCAGAAGCGTCATCCAGGCATGCTCTGTAACAAGCACAAGCAAGCTCTCCTCTTTAATGTTGTGGCAAAATTAAATCTCAAGATGTTATTATCATTAGAAAAGAGAAATAATTTCAGGTAGGCTTTTAATGTTGGATTGTTTTATTGGGGTGAAAAAACACATAATTAATGTATATACTGTCTCTAGGGGCCAGAAAGAAATCAGTTATTTAACAGACTTGGAGAACTCCTTACAGTTGGTTTCAATCTAATTTTCTATACTTTTATTTAAATACAGTTATGTCAGAAAATGACAATAGCTGTCCTTTTATTTTTGACTGTATTTCTATGCTGAAGTTTTATATAGGTATTTCTATAGGTGTTTCATCGTGGTTCTACAAGCAAGTTAGTGCATCATTAGCGGTTACAAAGTTTCTGTAAATTCACAGTGAAAACAATACAACAATGTGTTTATTAGAAATGTACTTTGTAATCTGTACTTTTGAATACTTGAGTATTTTTAAAGCGTGTACTTCTGAACACTTAAATATTTTTAAAAACAAGTACTCTAGTACTTTAACTCGAGTAAAATTTTGACTGAGCAACTTTAACTTGTAGTTGAGTAATATTTGACCAGGAGTATCTATGCTTTGACTCATGTACTGCGGTTGAGTCCTTTGTCCACCACGGCATATACAGTGCTAAACAAATTTATTAGACCACCTGTTATAAAAACAAGAAAACAAATATTTTAGAAGTCTTTCAAAAACTTGTTTAAAATGTAAAATGTTATTGTTTTTATTTGGCAAATAACAAACTGAAACAACTAAATAGTCCTTTCCACACATAATAATCAAAAATGTAATATTTTGTATGGCCTCCTTGGCCTTGACACGTGGGAAATAGAACCCATTCTAGTCAATGCTGTAATTTACACCAGAAGCGCGCGGTCGTCTCAGCAGCGTCCCAGAAGCGGCTCGCTCCGCTTCACGGAGAATATGCAGCGGTCGGAAAACAGGAGAATCCGGTTGATTTTCAAAATAAAAGACCCTGCAGACTCGCGATCATAAAGACAGAAAATAAACAATTTAACTACGTAGCCTGCTTATCCATGGTAGAAGCACAAAGAGCAAGGAAAGAGGACTTAATCAACAAAATCAGAGCAAATAACATAATCAGACGGGCAAAACGCTCCACTGCTGAAACGCTTTGAAAGCTGCTGGTGTAAATTGGTAGTGTGCATGACGGAGCAAAACAGCGCCTTGGTTCCGTGGCGCAAGCGCCTGGGTGTAAATCCTGGGTGAGAAGTCAGAAATTAATCAAACATAGCATTCAACCACTAAAACGAATTTTTCTGTTCAGGAATGCAAGTAAATAACTATAATTTGACATCTTAATCAAGAAATAATAATGTGCTTTACTATGTTTTCTGGGTTTTTGTAAACAGTAAATTTGAAAATTCATGGATAACAATAATAATTACATTTTAGCATTAGAAATATTTGGTTAAATTCCTCTACATACTCGTGTATTAACCATTACAGAAACATAAAAAAATGATTTTGGTATTTACCAGTGCTGTTAATTTAGGACACCTGTGGCATAAACCTTACATTCCATCCTTACCAGAACCTGTTTGCCATACATTTAAAATATTTTCACACTGCCACTCTAAAACAAATCCAGCCCTCACACTGGGGTACATTAGGTTTGAGGAGGGAGAAGATAATCCTCTTAATTATTTTTTATATTTGAATTCAATTTTAATTCAGAGGATGTTCTTGCCTACTTGATTTTTGTTACTGTGCATTTTTATATATTGATACTGACATTCTAATATTCCATCATATACAATAATAGAAATAGTCACATGATAATTCGTTTAAAAATTGTATTAAAAACTGAATCTAGTCCATTCGGCATCAGTGTCAATCTCGAGGAATGTCAAGCTAGTGACTCCTCTTTCTCAGGCCTGGGTAAAGGAGCATTGTTGTACAATAGTCTTCTTCTATGTGGTTTGATGGGGTAAAGGCGCTGAGAAACATCAGTTTGGTTTTAAGAACACAAATTTTCTCTCAGAAAAGAAAAAACAACAACAAATTACAAATTACTGTCTAATTCTAGCTGACCATCTCATTGACAGGTGTGAATTCACAGGGTGATATTAGGTGAATGTGGTTTTTAGGGAAAACTATAGTGGTGTATAAAAGATTTTATACATTATTATGAGCACTAGTTTTTACACCACAACATCACTGTGGCTTGTATTACTGCCTTGTGATGAACAACATTCAGTTAGATCTTTTTTTAGATTTTTCCCTATATTATACACTAAAAGATCAAAGTTTGTCAAATCTGCCTTTTAAGGTCTTTCCCAGATTCCAAACAAAGGCAAGAACAATGCTAAATATTTCTTCTGTATATTACAGAAACTATACAGTGCTTTTACAAGTCATGACAGGTTTTACTGAGCTCTGTCCAGAGTAAATTACCTGCTAGTAAAAATAACTAGATCACATTACACTTTGGACTGTGCTTGATATATCAGTACACAATCCCAGCAATTTATTACATCTTTACCATCTTTAGTGGTTGCCTGAGGTCTGCCAACGTTGGTGTTATGGTCCCCGATAGCCAGCTGGGTATTTTCTTTAATTTCAGGCGTCAAGTGATGGGCACAGAGCAATGAACCAACCAGAAGTTTCTGGTCCGCTTGAGGAAAAATCTGTCACAAACTGACACAACCCGCTAATCCCTACCTACTCATAGCTCACACAGCACACTAAGTCCTGTTACTTTTGACACACCTCCTAAATAACATACATTAAACAATCTATGAACGTTGATAATCATATATTGTAAAATTGTATATATTGTAAAATCTCCTGTGTTGTGAGTGTTTGTTTAAAAATACCCTCTATTGTGATTGGCTGTCATGAAAAACATCTGTGCTGTGATTGGCTATTGTAAAATCACCCTGTATTGTGATTGGCTGTTGAAAATACCTCTTTATCGGATTGGTTACTGGAAAATCCACCTGTATTGTGATTGGCTGTTGTAAAATCCCCTGTAATGTGATTGGCTGTTGAGAAATACCTCTTTATTCTGATTGGTTGCTGGAAAATCCCCTGTATTGTGATTGGCTGTTGCAAAAACCCTGCATTCTGATTGGTTGTTTGAAAATGACCCGTATTGTGATTGGCTGTCGTGAAAAACATCTGTGCTGTGATTGGGTGTTGTAAAATCCCCTGCATTGTGATTGGCTGTTGTAAAATCCCCTGTATTCTGATTGGCTATTGGAGAATCCTGTATTGTGATTGGCTGTTGTGAAATCCCACTGTAATGTGATTGGCTGTTGAGAAATACCTCTTTATTCTGATTGGTTGCTGGAAAATCCCTGTATTGTGATTGGCTGTTGTAAATCCACTGTAATGTGATTGGCTGTTGAGAAATACCTCTTTATTCTGATTGGTTACTGAAAAATCCCCTGTATTGTGATTGGCTGTTGTAAAATACCCTATGTTCTGATTGGCTATTGGAAAATCCCCTGTATTGTGATTGGCTGTTGTAAAATCCCACTGTAATGTGATTGGCTGTTGAGAAATACCTCTTTATTCTGATTGGTTGCTGGAAAGTCCCTGTATTGCGATTGGTTGTTGCTTAAATCTCCTATATTCTGATTGGTTGTTTGAAAATGACCCTGTATTGCGATTGGCTGTCATGAGAAACATCTGTGCTGTGACTGGCTGTTGTAAAATCCCCTGTATTCTGATTGCCTGTTTGAAAAAAAAAAAAAATACTATATATATAGATGCCTCTGGGCGCCTCCTGGGAGGTGTTCCGGGCATGCCCCACTGGGAGGAGGCCCGGGGAAGACCCAGGACACGCTGGAGTGACTATGTCGCTCGGCTGGCCTGGGAACGCCTTGGGGTCCCTCCGAACACCTGGAGGAAGTGTCCAGGAGAGGGAAGTCTGGGTGTCCCTGCTCAGACTGCTGCCCGCGACCCAGCCCGGATAAGCGGAAGACAATGGATGGATGGATGGATGGATGTTTGAAAATCCCCTGTATTGTAATTGGCTGTTGTAAAATCCCCTGCATTCTGATTGGCTATTGGAAAATCACCCTGTATTCTGATTGGCTGTTGTAAAATCCACTGCATTGTGATTGGCTGTAGTAAAATCCCCTGTATTCTGATTGGCTGTTTGAAAATCCTGTTTTGTAATTGGCTGTTGTAAAATCATCCTGCATTCTGATTGGCTATGGAAAATCCCCTGTTTTCTGATTGGCTGTTGTAAAATCACCCTGTAATGTGATTGGCTGTTGTAAAATCCCCTGATGTTCTGATGTGGCTATTGGCTAAAAATCCCCTGTATTGTGATTGGCTGTTGTAAATCCCACTGTAATGTGATTGGCTGTTGAGAAATTCCTCTTTATTCTGATTGGTTATTGGAAAATCCCCTGTATTGTGATTGGCTGTTGAGAAATACCTCTTTATTCTGATTGGTTACTGTAAAATCCCCTTTATTGTGATTGGCTGTTGTAAAATCCCCTATATTCTGATTGGCTGTTGCAAAATCCCCTGTATTCTGATTGGCCGTTGCAAAAACCCTGCATTCTGATTGGTTGTTTGAAAATGACCCTGGGGCGATGGAGTAGGCTGCAGGTCGGAAGAGCTCTGTTACCACTCGACATTTATTTGATACCCGTTGAATTATTTGCCTACTTAGAACGTGGTGAACCTGTTCCTAAAGCGGACTTCTGAGTTTGTGTCATGACAACATGGGCAAGACGACCACAACTAAAGGTAAAAAGCCGAAAACAAGCGAGAGCAAACAAGATGGCAAATTAGCTTTTGAGCCACTTGCTAGCACTGACCCGCACATTTGACAAAGACCACCGCCGGCGGTGTCTTTGATCATCCAGAAACTGCTCAGTGGTATGGAGGAGAGGATTATTACAAGCCTGACGGCACAAATTTCAGCCAACCATGCCGCCATCGCCAAACCGACCAGACACTCCAGGCCATTGAAACTTCAATTAATGATTTCCACAGGAGGATGGATCCAGGCGCAGTTCAGCTCCCGGCTGAAGTCGCTGCTTTTTGGAGGACAAACGACCGCCAGACGAGACCCATGAGCAAACGTAACACTATCATTGAAGAAAACAACCGGGACATTGCTCTCTTCCAGCTCAGCTTTGTTGAACTGACTGGTGAGTGAATTAAATTGCCGACTTAGACTAACTAAGATGGTTGGCAGGAAGACTGAATGATATACTATGGCGGCATTTACTTTTGTTTACCGTGCCACTAATGGACACTATCTGACCAGTAAAGACACATATATCCCTCAGATACTATAAATTTATGTGGGGCTTAAAATACTTTATCTACTGTGTTATTACTATTTGTGTTAGACACACTCAGAGGTTTGCTTCTGCCATATGCTATCGCTGACATGCTGGGGCCATGACCCGGCGCCTTTCCTTTTCTCCCCTTTTTTTTTTTTTTTTTTTATCTCTGGTGTCATAACATTAGCAGCGCCGGCTGGCTTTGCCCGCTGTCAGCTGTTAGCCCTGATGACATTAGCTAGTTAATGTCATACTGTACTCAGCTGGGTGAAGAGAAACGCTCTTTTCTTCTTAACGCCGCCAGTCCTAAGTTAATTTAATACCAGTGATGCTGTATTAAGCTTGTCACCCGACAACTGGACCAAACATTATGATTGTGAACCCAGTAGTTTTGATCAGATAAATTAGAGCAAACGATCATTATGTCAGCTATTTGGATTTGTATAATCTTTTTCTTTTATTTATTTATTTTTCTTTTTATTTTATTTTTATTACCTAGTTTTCTATTGCTCAAAAATCATCCTTATAGACATCCAAGGGCTCACATTGAATGTTTTAAGGGATTGACACTTTGATTTATAAAGAGCTGACTACCTTAGTTTGTAAGTTTAAGGGCTTCCTAGTATCCCAGTTCAACCTTTATTTTTTTATTATTATTATTTTTATTTATTTATTTATTTATTTATTTTTAGTTTTTACTATTTATTCATTTATTTCTTGTTGCTGGGCTACCTATAAAAATTTCAGTGTTTCAGTGTTTTGTTCACTGTTTGAAGATTTAAAACAATTAACATAGCTAAAAATTATTGAAAGAGCTGCCATGACTATGCTCTCATGCCTTAATGATATTTGATGACACACACTATTATTATTATTGCTTGTTGATTGCTGTTCTTCCTCCAGCTCAGGCTGTTAACATGTAGAATCATTGCTTACTGATGTGTGCACTGGCTAGGGCACTGTATTATATACCAAGGTTGGGATACTTGTGAAGTAAAGGTTCATCACGTTTAAATTCATTTTCTCTGTATTTAAAAAGAAAGATTTACATAACGACAGAAGTTGAAGTGCAGGGTAAAACACAGCACAAACTGTGTAACGGCACAAGCCAAGAGATAGGTTTGCAGGTTTATGTACATGTGATTGGAAGTGTCTTTTTTTTTTTTTGTTACTTAATTTTTTTTTTTTTTTTCTTTAGTATTAACTTTTCCCCTTCCCTCCCCAGTGCTATCTGCTGTGGCACACTTTTCAGACAAGACACCATCTTGCCATCATTGAACTATCTTACCTTACCACCTGTTTACTCTCCTAAACCAGTATGGGTGACCACAATAAGGTAACGAATAACTCCACCAAGTTCATATCCTGGAATGTCAAAGGGTTAATAACCCAGTTAAAAGGCAAAAGTTATGTTTCACTTGCAAAACTGAAGGCAGATGTAGTATTTTTACAAGAAACCCATCTATGTAATGCCAGTGTTGTCTGCCTCAACCAAGCTGGGTTGGTCAAGTGTATCATTCCAAATTTAATGGAAAAGCAAGAGGAAGGTATATTAATAAACAAAAATATTTCTTTTCACTCCCAAGAAGTAATTAGTGATCCTAACGGGCGATATGTCATTGTTGTTGGACAACTCTTTGCCAACCCTGTAATTATGGTGAACTTATATGCACCAAACTGCGATGATAGCAATTTTTTGAAAGACTATTTCTGATGATACAAGATTGATCATGGTTATCTCATAATAGGAGAGACTTCAATCTTGTTTTGGACGTCACTTTGGACAGGTCCTCAACCAACCCTCAGACTCCTTCTAGATCAGCAGGAGTCGTGAATGATTTATGTGTCAGTGTGGCCTTTCAGATATTTGGAGGTTTCAGTTTCCCCACGAGAAACTATTCCTTTTTCTCAAATGTACATCATACTTATACCCGTATAGATCATTTTCTTCTTGATAACAGGCTTCTACCCAAGATTGGGAACTCACTGTGTCAATATATCTGCTGAACAATGCACTCCTACATTTTGGGGATGAATGCGTAAATTGAAGGGATATGCATTTGTTCTGTATTTTTCATCTCTGTGGGATAATAATTGTAAAAATCAATAAAACATATTTACAATGAAAATGACCCTGTATTGTGATTGGTTGTTGTAAAATCCCACTGTAATGTGATTGGCTGTTGAGAAATACCTCTTTATTCTGATTGGTTGCAAAATCCCCTGTATTGTGATTGGCTGTTGTAAAAACTCCTTATATTTTGATTGGCTGGTGCAAAAACCCTGCATTCTGATTGGTTGTTTGAAAATGACCCGTATATTGTGACTGGCTGTCATGAAAAACATCTGTGCTGTGATTGGATGTTGTAAAATCCCCTGTATTCTGATTAGCTGTTTGAAAATCCCCTGTATTCTGATTGGATGTTCTAAATCCCCTGCATTCTGATTGGCTGTTGGAAAATCCACTGTAATGTGATTGGTTGTTGTAAAATCCCCTATATTGGCTGTCATAAAAACATCTGTGCTTTGATTGGCTGTTACGTACTGTGACAGGCCTAATGAAAACCCATAATTTCATGTTCAGTAAGCCCTCTTATTATCCGTAACTCAAAAACACTAACTTAAAACTTAAAAAAAGATGTTTTTCTCTGTCATACAATATTATTTATGTATAAAGGAAGTGGGGAAATGTACTCAAAAAGTGAGGCAGTCAGTTGGTAATTTTTGTTTTATCCTAAAAAAATTATAATTGCAGAGAAACACATTTGGCCATCTGTAAACTGTGCAGCAACTGAAAGCCTCTGGAAATCTGGTTTAAAATAAAGTATCTATCAATGTCATGTAACTAACAATATCAGGAAAGTGTGCAAACTATACCTTTAACTACAATATTTCATATTTGTATTAAAACTAATTTCTAACAATTTTCAGGTGTTTATAAAGAACCTAGCTTGTATGAGACACTTACACCTGCAGTAGATGGATGTTGACACGCCTCCAATTTTGTAGAAGCAAAGATGCGTACCAGCACAGAAGTGTAGCAATGCTGGTGAGAAAGGGTCAGCAACAACATATAACATATTTTACTTACAAAAATTTGTATCAGTTTAAATGTACATTATATTTTGAATATTTTCTCAGCTTCACCTTGCTAAGGCAGCCTTTTCTCATGGTATACTGCTGTTATATAAGCTAAATATCGCTCTCTTCAAACCAACCATGTATTAAGTAATTAGTGCTTCTGCTAAGACTCGGGTGGCTTGGAGATATGATATTTGGCTTGTATAAGCGAATCCTGTTAAAGGCTGTGGAAAAAGGAAAGCAGTGAAAATATTTGAAATATTGCATAAAGTTAAATACTTTTTGTTGGGAAGAACACTTTCAAGTGGTTAAAATGTTTTGCTGCTAACCCTGTCTAAAGCAGTACACTGTTTAGCTCATCTACATCGGTACTCCTGCTGCTTCTCCAAACCAGAAGCAGCCAACTAACATCTACTGTGGGTAGGCATGCGCGATTTTTGAAAAAATCGATTTAAATCGATTTTTAAATACGATTGAATCGATTTAATTAAACCATGAATCGCGATGTGGCCTCCAGGCCAGCAGAGGGCGCACTCGAGTTAAACTACGTTCTTGTTCAACGTCACTATATGCGCGTGCGTGTGGCGTGCTAGCGCCGCTCAGCTACAACAGGAAGTGAGTGCTTGGCGTGCCTATGCAAGTCACAAACAAACAGTGCAGCAGCCAGCGAGCAGAGAGCGGCGAGAAAAAGAAAAGCGACGCGTTTACACTGCTCCGAAGAATACGCAGCAGTCTATTTTCGACGGATGGCGCGTCAATTGCACAGAGCTGGTCGAACGGGCAGGAAGTCAGCACGGAAAACAGGAAGAATCCGGTTGATTTTCAAAATAAAACACCCGTACAGACTCGCGATCATAAAGACAGACAGAAAAGAAACAATTTAACTACGTAGTCTGCTTATCCATGGTAGAAGCACAAAGAGCAAGGAAGAGGACTTAATCAACAAAATCAGAGCAAGTAAACATAATCAGGCGGGCAAAAGCGCTCCGCTGCTGAAACGCTTCTGAAACGCTGCTGGTGTAAATTGAAGTCGTGTGCATGACGGAGCAAAACAGCGGCGCAGGCGCGCCTGGTGTAAATCCATGGCGGGGTCGAACTTCAGCGAGGTTGAAATTGAGGCACCGAGCAATTTCAAGTCGAGGTGTTAAACATTTGGCTTCCCAAAGACAGTAAATGAAAAAGGAGAAAAGATAATAGACAAGACAAACACAATTGCAAACTATGTATAGAAAAGAGCATAAGAAAAACACTACAGTATTTTTAAAAGGAAAAGGCTGGAGAAATAAGAGAAATGTAAGAAAAATAATAAAGATAAGAAAATCAGTCATTTGCCTGTAAATCAATTTTGTGTTGTACATGATTGAATGATTCGAATTGTATCGTGAACCCTGAATCGTGATTCGTTGTATCGTGAGTTGAGTGAATCGTGGCATGCTAACTGTGGGCAATACACTGACTATGGATAAGTACCTTATACAAACACACTTGAATGTACCATCCTCTTAACAGTTATGAAGGTACTGTGTGGCATACTTCTGACCATTTAGTGTAAACTAGCAACTATAAAGGCACATTATGCAGTTTTGGAAAAGAAATTCAAACTCAGAAAAGTAATAATACAAACGCAAATATTGATATATTTTCATAACTGAATAAATAAGGGATCCTAAGAGAAATGAGGTCCTAAAACACTGTCTGAAGCCAGAAAGTTGGGTCCTGCAAAAAGAAACAATATGAAAATTATGCTCTTTGAGGAATATTTGTTTATTCTGTAATTAATTATTTATTCAGTCAGTCATGTATGTATCCGTGAATACTCTTTTTGATTCAAAATTCTTTCCCAAAACTACAAGTGTACCTTTAAAAACAAGATCTTTAAAATTGTCACATAACAGCTTATGAACACTACGTATCTTTTAACAACGGTTCAATGCAAATTTATTACATAAACAAGTTAAATGTGTACTGAAAGCCTGTAGACTACATTAGCAATCTGAACAAGATGAGCTAAACAGTTGTCAACATGGCATATTCATGTCGCAGACCATGCTGTAACTGAGTGAGCCACTAAAGTTCACTATTCCTTTTCAGAATCCACTAATCTTGTTTAGATCTTGAGTTCTAAAATTGTGTCATCAAGTCATTCTTGAGTCTGCAGCTGTGGTTTGCAGCTCTAATTTGCAGCTCTAAGTGAATTTAAAAGTGTTGGTCAGTCCTTTGGGATGCATCAACAATCTGGTGAGGTTGATCACCACATCACCTTCTACAGTGACAGATCCTTATAGGCTAGTAGTGAACCAGAGTCCCAGTGATGCACCCCAAGATCTGGCTGTGGCTCAGAAAGACAATGCACTAATCGCATCCAGTGAAAACAATGGAAACTAAGGTGAGCAAAGAATTTTGATCATGGTTGATTGTCATAAAAATGCTGTATACACAAGTCCGATAGATCTGTTTTCATTCTACTGTTTAGTGCTCTTGATTGCAGAGAAAGTAATTGTGCCACTACTGGACTAATGACATTTATTTGATTTGTTTGGGGTGGTGCTGCTACTAACAATTATTTTTAATATTTCATAATTTATTATTTCAGAATTAATGTATTGATTAATCAATCAGTTGGTTGGACTATAAAATGTCAAAAAAGTGTGAAAATCACTTGATCAGCGTTTCTTGAAGCCCAAGATAACGTCCTCAAATGTCTTCTTTGTCCACAAACTAGATATACTCAGTTTACTGTCACAGAGGACTAAAAAAACAGAAAATATTCATATTTGAGGATCTAAAAACAGAGTATTGAGACTTTTTTCTTTAAAAATGACTCAAAGTGATTAATCAATTATCAGAATTATTGGTGATTAATTTGATAGTTGATTAATTATCTATTAACCAATTACATGTTACAGCTCTAGTTTGGGGTGGCTGTCATATATATATATATATGTATGTATATATGTGTATATATATATATATATATATCAACACAGCCCAAGTGGCCAAAAAATACACTTCACAGGTTTCAAAACTTCTCACCTGCAGTTGAAATTTAGCTAACTGTTTGTCTTGGCACATTTACAGAAATGCTGATTAGGTTATCCTTGAAATAAATGAAAATGAGGAGTCACGTGGGTATGCTGAGCAGGATGGCAGCACTGTAGGAGGGCTCAGACCACTCGCTACTAATTTAATTGTTTAATCCATATTTATCTGCCTACCATGAGCTAAATATTGATAGACTTTATCCCAAAAAGTTCTTAGTACTTTGACTACATTTTTGGTGGTGAGAAATGGGACAATGTCGAAATATTTTAAGGATATGGGCATATAGCTACTCGGAACAAGCTAGCTGAGGACAAGTCTCCGACAAAGCTGCAGAACAGAAAATAAGTATCGAAAAATTTTTTGCTGAAATAACCAAACTGAGTACTAAACTGACAGAAGTAGCTGCTGATGTAGTGACCATTAAAGAAACCACCACCGAGCTGAAAAACTCTGTCAGCGGGCTACAGGTACAGTGGAGGAGGTGGAGGAGCGAATCTCCCAGCTGGAGGACACGACTGAGGGCCTTGTGACAAACACTGGTACCATGGGGAAAAAGGTGGATATGCTATGGGACCGTGTGCAAATCCTGGAGAATCACTGCAAAAGAAACAACATAAGATTGGTAGGACTGGTGGAGACATACGGGACAAATGGCACTTTTGAAGAATGTGTCAAAAAGTTCTGAGCGAAGGGCTAGGGATAAACGAGGCGGAGTTTGAAATTGAACAAATGCACCGAATGCTAGCCCGATGAATGAGGACCAGCTGCCCAGACCCATATTGATCCGCTTTCTGGGGCAGTCCGCCTGCGAGAAGGGAAATGGGATGGACAAAGGCTGTCGATATTTCTTGATCTAACCAAGGAGTTAGCGGAGAAGAGGAAGGAATTCCTGACCACGAAGAAGGCACTAGCAATGCAATGTGAGATACACACTGGCCTTCCACGCCACGCTGAGATTCAAATGGAAGGGCAAGAGCCATCGTTTTACAAGCGTGGAGGAGGCTGAACACTTTATCAACCAGAATTGCAACAACGCTTGAAACATGTGCGGGATACATATTTATTTTCAACTGGACTGAGGATCAAGGGACAGGTAGATCATGAGAGAATGTGATGGGTGGGTCGAACACAGGCTGTCATTAGAGCAGTTGGGAGGACACTCTTAGTTGCTAAGGGAGTACCCCACGGACCTTGTTTGTTTGTTTTTCTCTCAGGGCATTGTGTTTTGTTTATTGTCATAGGACTTTAAATGGCTAGAAATTATGTTGGACTATAAAAGGTTGTGGAAGTCCTGCATAAAGAGGAAAATATCTTATCTTAAACACAATAAGGCTGATATTGCATTTATTCAAGAGTCACATTTTAAGTCACAGGAAGCTCTGAAACCAACATTTGGATGGGTAGGACATGTTTTTCATAGTTCATTTTCCAGTAAACAATGGGGTGGTTATACTTATACATAAAAATATGGCTTTAAATTAGATAGAGATAAAGGATAATAAGGGTAGAATGATTTGTTTACAGGCTAATATAGATGGCAAAAATATTATTTTGTGCAATATTTATGCACCAACCACCAATGTAACCCAAACTTTTTCATCAAGTAAATAAAATTTTGGGAGAAATGGAGGGTGATGTAATTCTAGCAGGAGATTTTAATCAAGTCTGGGATCCATTTATAGATCGAGTACTTTTACAGGCCCATCTTGGATACCTAAAGATAGAGCAGCTATACACATGTTGAGTGAGGATAATACTAGTGGATATTTGGCAGTTGACAAACCCACGAAAAAGAGAATATACTTTTTCTCAATGTCACAAATCATACTTGAGAATTGATATGTTTTAATATCAAACAATATAACCAAGCAAGTTGCATATTGTAAAATTAATCCAATGGCTCTATCTGACCATGCAGCTGTAGAGCTGGAATTGATATAAATAATGACACAGAGAGAAGAGGTAGATGGAGATTGAATGCGTCACTATTATCTAATGAGGCTTTTAACTTATTATTAAAAGAAGAATTACAGTCTTTTTGAATTAAATAAAGGCAGCACAGACAGGAGATCAACAGAGTGGGAAGCATCTAAAGCTTATATTCGAGGGAAAATTATAGCATATGCATCTAAAAGAAAAGGGAGGACATGAGTAAGATAAAGGAATTGGAAACTAAAATTAGGATGTATGAAAGGAATTGGCAGACAATTTCTCAAACCAGTTATCAAAACATTTGCAAGCTTAAATTTGAACTTTGCCATATAAACTACATCAGACAAATGGTACTAATAATGTAGCTGTATAATGTGCATAATGCAATACATTCGCAAAAAAATAAACCCACACACATTTTAGTGGCATTTTGTAAGTTTTCAGTGTCTAACGGTGGAATTTCAGTGTCCATGAAGGCACCTCGACTCGACTTGGCTGTGTGACGTCGTCGGACCATTAACTTCTCCCGCGTCTGTTGAGGTGAGTGGCTGTGTGTCGTTCCTGTCTCTTTAATGTCAAAAACAGCAGTTAAATAGTCAGAAATATGTAAACTGACAGTAAATTGGCATGATAATCGATAAATACGAACAGGAAATGAAGCCTCGGTCGATAGGCGGTTAGGGGAGGGCGGGAGAGGGAGGTGCGTCGAAATCCGGCGGTTTAAAAACCCTACACATGACCAACGGTCGCTTTGCGCTGGCTGTCATATTTTCCTATGGAGAGCGGTGGCGCCGACCTAAAACAGCCTTTCAAAGTGCAACCAATGAGATAACAGCTGAATGTGACGTGGCCAGCGACACATACAAATAGAGGAGAGAAATGGAAGAAAAACTCATTCTGTGTTTCCGAGTTCCCGAACTGTATAACACATGATACCACGATCTCGGCAGGAAGAGTATTGCTTGGCGAAATGTCAGTAGTCAGATCGGGCTACCAGGCTTGTGATTAGGCAGAGTTCTGAGCCGTTAAGTTAAATACAATACAATGCTAACGTTAGTTTAGCTGTTTGTTATGCGTTACTATTCAGGCAGACACAGTGACAGGATCAGTGTAGCTATATAAACTGTCCTTTAGCTCAGCAACAGTAAATCCTATCATGTTGTTACATAGAGCTGTGGTTAGTTTTGCAGAAGAAGTCTGCTTTTCCTCGTCCTTTTTCTTTCCGGAGTGACAAGTAGCGTTTGGTGTTGCTTAGCAACGGTGAATAGCTCGCACTTCGATAGCGTATACCTGAGCGAAGAGCAATTTTCTTGTCATGACAATTGAGCTAGCTAACTTGGTGCTGCCTGTTAGCTGCAGTAACATATCTGCAGTAACAAGCGCCTGTCTCCCCCGTTCTCTGTGTGTATGAATGTAGCCTAGCTTCAGTAAAGCACAGAGCACAGGTGAAGAGGGGAGGAGACAGTGTGACAGTAAATATTAATAATAAATAAATAAATAAAGCAAAGGGCATCTTGAGGAAAGACTGAATCTTATATTCAGTATACTTAAGCATTAAGTCAGCTAAGGTATATATAGGCTAATTGTTGTGTTTATGTTTAATTATGTCTCATGTGATTGTATTTTTATTTGACAATTATTAGCTGATAGCTTTATTACGTAAAGATTGTTGGTTATGTGTGAACTTTTGCTTAATGTAGTGTGTGTAGAAGTGCCTAGAATTTGAATATTTATTATGAATGTACTTTCTTGCAAACCTATGGATAAAAACAGTCATAACTGGTGCTGCATAGTTTGAGCAGACATACACACAGACAAACTGAGATACATAAGATGAGACTAATATATTGTTTCGAGGCAAAGAAATACGTTTGGAGGCTGCGCTTGAGTGGTGAGTGAAGTAAAATCTGAACTCAAAGTGACAACAGAGTACATTATTTGACTGTGGACTGTGTTTAGCTGCCTTAAATGGGACAGAAGAACAATGGTAGTAGGCAGCCATGTATATTAGACTTAGAGCCAGACATTCAGTTAAACCAATCACAATCAGCTTTGACAATTTCTGCCCAGCAACTGTGGGTGGACATGTATCCACTGTGTAGGCAAGACATGCATGTGATGAAAATCGATTTAAAGAACTGGGGTCATCTGCTTTTCTCCTGAAGGTATTAATCTGAGTTAATATGGGTGAATGGGACAGTTGGTTGGAAAACTTGTCCTTTTGACCTTGCTGAGCCAAAACTATAAGTTCTTTTGTTTCTGTGGTCACATGTTGCAACAACACGCTTTTCCTACAATCTGATGTACAATTTGTGTATGTTGAGAGAACACTGAAGTCTGAATCTGAGAAGGTGTGTAAGTGAGAGAAGAACAAAATGGCTGACAATAAAAATGGCAGTAGGCAGTGATGGATATTAGCCTTAGAGCTAGATATTCAATGGCTGCTATGGCCAGCAGCTATGAGTGAACATGCATCCAATGTGTAAGCAAGACACACAGACACGCACACACTCACCCATACACATACAAACATGCACAATAGTGCATGCACTGCGATGCACGGACACACGCACACACGCACAACTTCAATGATACATTTAGTGCTATTATTACTGCTGGCAGTATGGTGGAAATACTAGTTGGCAGTGAGCATAAGGCACACTCAAAGTTTTGTGCAAAATTTTCTAGCTATAGTTAGTGATGCCTATGAATTGTACATCAGGCACATTGAATGACACTTACACTGCAGCAATTACAGTGAACATGATGCTGAAGCATCCCTTTAATAAATTTAATTGTTTTACTGTAATAAATTCATCCCACTGCAGTTGAAGTAAATAAAGGCAGACTTAAAAGTGTAAATGTTTCTTTTATGTCAGTCTGCTTTCTTTAAGTTGCATAAGTTAGTCTAATGTCATGCTTTGTTGAAGTTGCATAAGTTAGTCTAATGCCATGTTTAGGTCGGAGGCTTAAACTGCATTTTCTCACAAAACATGTTGATATACTATTTGTTGGTAAACAAAAGCCAAGTGCCTTTAAAACAATTTTAATAGCTTTTAAAGGGATAATTCAGCTTATTTGAAGTGGGGTTATGTGAGGACCTTATCTATAGTCAGTGTATTAACTACAGTGAATTTGAGTCAGCACACCCCAATTGGGACAAGCAGAGAGGAGCACCATTAGGGAAGCTAGCAGTGTACTACTGTGGACAAGGTCAGTAACAAAACATATTTTAGCCACCTGAACAAGGTCCACCTAGAAAATAATTATTTTCCATTGTAAATGGCCCACTGGTAATCCAGAGTTTTACTTATGTCAAGATTAACTAACTGAGATTTTTCACTAAACCTAGAATACACCCCTGGTCTTAGCACAGTGCATGAGGAGATGGAGTCCAGCAACCCACCACTGCTGTCCTCACCGCTAACCTAAAGCATCCATGTACCTGGGAGTGGAGTCGGCACACAAGAGGCCACTGCTTCACCATTATTTGACCTGGAGCACGACCTGGACCTGGTGGGTAACTATGTTTGTTTTCTTTGATTCTTTGAATGCTGCCAATAACTTATAGTTATACTTATGGACACAGTAAATTCTGACCACGTACATCATTGGTTAATGTCATCTCTCTCTTCCGCTGATCTATAAACATGAAATAATTAACATACATAACTTTCAACATCTTGAAATTTTTAATTATTTTCATTTGCAGAGGTAAACATGTAAATGAGTGTTGATCTGTGTTTGTGCACTTGTTCTTAACAGGAAACAAACATGTTCCAGAGATGGAGAGACAAAACTCACAGGAACACACCACTACTATCTGCTCTATAAATCGACCTGTGCCAGGTAAATAAGACCAGCCTCCTCCCATGCATGATATGTGTCTCTTTTTATTGTGTATTAGTGGTATATAAGCATGTAATGTACACTGTCTGTATTGTGCTTTTTATATGCATCAATGGTGTAACATTTTCTCTTCCTCTCACAAGGCTCTGACAAGATGTGAAGTTGGACACATGTCAATGAAGCAACAAGCAACATCAGCAGTCATCTTGAGCTGAGTCAAACATGCTGTAAGTCAACTTTACAGTTCATAGATTATGCATACCATTAGTATGAGCAATAGTTATAATGTGAAAACATTTAAAGGTTCAGTCACTGCTCCTTCTGTTTTGCTCTGACACTCAAGTGTTAAACAGAGATTTCTGTGATGCACATGTGCAAAACCACAGACTGTTATGGTATATGCCAACTGTCATATCCTTTTTTTGTGTTTGTGCTTGTGTCCTTCATGAACAACAAACAGAAATCAAGGAGGGCTCCAGCAACATTTGACCGTGCTTTTCACAGCTAAGCCACACTGAGAGGCTACAGCGAATACACCTGACAACTGCCTGACCTGTACCTCGTATGCGACTGTGTTTTTCTGTCAGTCATAAACACTGTAGACAGACATGACTCTGAAAACTGTTGATTTCAGACAACAAATAACTGTGGGTTGTTTGTGTTGGCCGTCTACATCATCAGTCTTATAGTGTCCTCTCCCTCGTCACATAACCAGAGCCATCAGATGGACCCAGACCATCTGTAAGTATCCTGTATAGCAGGGGTCCTAACAGGCGGACGCGGTCAGTCCGGACCCACACGCTGTCCTATATGGACCTGGACCTATAACCAATAAATTCTTAATAGATTTTAAATTTTGACGGGATGCTTCTATTTTAACTGGCGCAACTATTCTAGTCTTTCGGCGCTGGTTTAGCTGATCAGAAACGCACAGACCAACTGCAGAGAAGCACGTGTGGAGAGACTGTTGTTAATGACAAAGTTTATTACAACAGTCAGAACTAACGTGATGGTTAATGACATCGACACCAACCAGATGCTCTTATAAAATTAAACAACCGTATAAGGAGGCCTATCGTAAACGGGAGAGTCTGTGTTTCTCTGTGAGAAACTTTGAGATCTTCTCACAGCAGAGTGAACAGGTGAGGGGAGGAGGAGGCACATTGATCACTAATCAATCACTGATACCGTCGTCATCTCGGACTGATTAAAAATAAAAATGACAAAATTGGTGACAAACCAAACCTGGGTGTCCACACAAATAAAGTCTTTGTGTGAAACACTGCAGAGTGTAACATCATGCTGTTTACAGACAGTCTGCTGTCATTAGTTTGACAGAGAGACAGAGAGGGTCGTGTCTAGAAGGGAACCTAGACCTGCGAAAGATTGTGCGAGTTTGATTATTTTAGTAGAAATAACGAACACAAATCTTGCGAGAATTGTGCAAATAAAGAGTTAGAGCTTCTAGACACGACCGAAAAAGGTGCACAGCTCCAAAAATAGAAAATCATATCGTGGTGTCGATGTTTTTAATGTGGCGGGCTGCCATAAATAAAACACTATTCACTGAAACACTGATCACTGACCTGCTGTGATGGAAAAAATACTCAGATTCTTTACTTAGGTATTTTTACATTGTGGTATTAGTGTTTTTACTGAATTACAATTTAAAAATTTTACATGTTATTGTTTCCTTTTTGAAAAATCAACATTTTTATTGCTGTTGTTGTAACTTTAATGGTATTCATATTGGTATTTTGGATGACTAAATACAGACCTGCAAACTCATAAGAGGAGAAAAAGGTGGCATGTTGGTAAACCAGTCCCTGTCCCTGGGGTCTGGGGCGTCCTGCTCCAGAAGAAAAATGTTGTGATTTTAACATTTGAACAAAACATTCTGGTGACTGTTTCAGTTAAAGAGTTAGTTCCATCTTCTGTTTGTGTTTTCTGCAGACATTACTACCTTTTTACTTTTACTTTTACCTTTGTACTTGGAAAAGAGTAGAAAGTAAAGTAAAAACAGTAACAAATCTACAGTAAAAGTAAAGTTACTTTACTGAGTATTTTACTTTAGTAATTTATAGTTGTTCATTTAATAGACCTGTCTTATCTTCTGTTTTGTATATTACCATTGTTCTTAAATAAAGCAAAAGTAATGTAATAGAAAAAATGCAGAACACGCAATATTTCTTATCTGATTACTCAATTAATCGCCAGAATAATTGATAGATTATGCTTTAATTTTACTGGTCCGCCCACTTGAGATCAAATTGGTCTGTATGTGGCCCTGAACTAAAATGAGTTTGACACTCCTGATGTAGATTGATGATAACTACTACACTACTTCAGTATATATCACTCTCATAACACAAGTTAGACATTATGATGTTCGGACCTTTGCTTTAGAAATTTTCTCTAACTGGACCTTTTGAATTTTAGTTGAATACCCTGTTTTATAGGTTTGGTTTTGAATAGAGTTAATACTTGTTTACAGTTAAATGTGTACTTGTTTTCCAAATCTATTTGTGATGATGTGCTTCATGTTTTTCTGTTTGCCCCATTATAACATTTATAATGAGATTTTTCTTGTCTAGAAAGCGCTGCGTTGAGAGAGTCTGAGAGTCCTGAACGGCCAGCCGAGTGCGTCTTGTTTATCATCAAAGGAACCACTGACAATACTTCTGGTAATAATAGTTTGAATGGTAGTAGTAGTTCTGTTAGAGCAGTGAAACTGAGTATTTTTATGTGTGGGAACCTGTAAATTTAGAAATGAGTTGATAAGAAATTCGAGTAGAGACTCTGTTTAAGCATTTAACAATCTAGATCAATTAGGACATGCTGGTTATGACTTTTCTCATTCATAACAGTCATTGTTTTTAAATTCTTAAGCAACAGACAGTCAAATGTTGTACATAATTCAAACATTATTATATCATAAAGGTAGCTATTGAGTGTTCATTATTGCACTAAATTAATGTTATACTGCTTTATAAAAACATTAGTGTGTGTGTGTTTCTGTTGTTTCAGAATGGCTCGACCAAATAAGCAGTTTGTAGCAGAAGCAGAATTCAAACATTGTGATATTATAAAGGCAGCTATTCAGCGTGGGGTCAGCTTTCTAACAAACATTCAAATATTCTACATAATTCAAATATTATATTTACATGGCAGGTATTCAGTGTTGCGTCAGGTTTTTAAGTAATATTCAAATATTCTACGTAATTCAAAAATTATATTTTGGAGGCGGCTATCAGTGTGGCATCAGCTTTTAACAAAAATCCAAATATTCTACCTAATTCAAATATTACCTTAAAAAGGCAACTATTCAGTGTGGTGTCAGTCATTCTACAAACATTCAAAAATTCCATGTAATTCAAACTTTATTATATTTTAAAGGTAGCTATTCAGTGTGGTGTCAGCCTTTCTAACTAATATTCAAATATTCTACATAATTCACGTATTATTACATTATCATGGCAGCCATTCAGTGTGGCTTTAGCTTTTAACTAATATTCAAATATTATACATTCAAACCTTCTTTATCATTCACGCAGCTATTCAGTGTGGCGTCAGGCATATTGTTGCAGCAATGCAGCATTGCAGCGGCTTCAGCTTGTTGCATTCACAGCCGTAATTTCTTTAGAAATTGCTTTTCTAGTATCTCTAGTATCCTATTTAACTCGACCTAAATTCCTTCAGGGTCCATCCTCTTTGTAAGAATGAGCAGTTTTGAAGCAATGTGACCTTCTGACCTTTCCTGAGAGTTGGTAGTTAAGGTTTGTTTCATTACTTGAGGTGTATTTCACCGTCAATATTATTATTTTTATTATGGTTAATAGTGATTTTGAGGATAGTTTTGCTCTAATTTTGGTCTGAATGCCTTCCTTTCGATATTATTTGGGTTTATTACATTGACACCAGGCCTTTTCTCTGTATTTCAGAATGGTCTGGTGTAAGTGAACCTGAGCCGGTGCAAGCTCGTCCCCCAGCAAGGTGAAAGGACTGCCACAAAGGAGGTGAAACAGCACAATAGCGAGTTATAAAGACATTTTTTCT
Source organism: Lutjanus erythropterus (assembly GCA_020091685.1). Lineage (NCBI taxonomy): Eukaryota > Metazoa > Chordata > Actinopteri > Lutjaniformes > Lutjanidae > Lutjanus > Lutjanus erythropterus. Next base: position 37,461,730 of record CM034605.1, read on the forward strand.
TTATTCTGTGAGCCATATGGCTCCAAAATTCAACTTCTCTGGACTAATTTCATCTTTTGTGACTCTCTTTTAAAATAATTATGATATTTTATTTTACTATTGCTTTAGAGGCTTTGCAGAGGCTGTAAACTGACTCTCCATGTGCTGCTGAATTGTTTGACGGTTCACTTGATAGGCCGTGCAGTGACTCTTTTTGTCCAGCAGATGGAGCCAAGCTATCAGTAACCAGTTATTTGACTTTTGCTCTTTCTCATCAAACAGCTACCTGACACAGTAGGACGTGCTTTTTTCTTTTTCCCTTCTTTATAAATTTTATTTAATACTGAAGGTTTTTTCAATTAGGAATTAGTCTCCATTCGTTTTTTTTTATTAGTTTTTATTTTAACATTTATTCTAATATTTTTTAGTAATAATAATATATGTATAATAATAATTTATTTTCTTTGCATTTATATTTTAGGGATTTATTTGTTTTTAAGAGGATAAAGTTTTCTCTTCCATAACACCCCCATAAAGGGTTTTATTGTGTGTGATTTTGGATCATTGTCCTGACCTCTTCTCAATTTGATGTCGTCTAGATATTATCACCTCACCTGAGATATAGGTGTGCTGAATAATTATTGGTGCATACAACACTGGATAAGAAGAGGTCAGGTGACGATCGTGGCTGCTCAACCATTTACCTTTTATTTTTAACGGAGCCTCAGGAAGGGCCATCCAATTAGAGATTTAATCTCACCACACGTCACAAATGTGGTGTATGCCAGTGTTCCCCAACCCTGGTCCTCAGGGCCTGTTTAGGTCGGGAGGCTTAAACTGCATTTTCTCAAAACATGTTGATATACTATTTGTTGGTAAACAAAAAAGCCAAGTGCCTTTAAAACAATTTTAATAGCTTTTAGGGATAATTCAACTTATTTGAAGTGGGGTTATGTGAGGATATCTATAGTCAGTGTATTAACTACAGTGAATTTGAGTCAGCACACCCCCAATTGGGACAAGCAGAGAGAGCACCATTAGGGAAGCTAGCAGTGTACTACTGTGGACAAGGTCACTAACAAAGCATATTTTAGCCACCTGAACAAGGTCCACCTAGAAAATAAATTGTTTCCATTGTAAATGACCCACTCGTAATCCAGAGTTTTACTTATGTCAAGATTAACTGAGATTTTCACTAAACCTAGAATACACCTGGTCTTAGCACAGTGCATGAGGAGATGGAGTCCAGCAACCCGCCACTGCTGTCCTCACCGCTAACCTAAAGCATCTATGTACCTGGGAGTGGAATTCGGCACACCAAGCCACTGCTTCACCATTATTTGACCTGGAGCACGACCTGGACCTGGTGGGTAACTATGTTTGTTTTCTTTGATTCTTTGAATGCTGCCAATAACTTATAGTTATACTTATGGACACAGTAAATTCTGACCACGTACATCATTGGTTAATGTCATCTCTCTCTTCCGCTGATCTATAAACATGAAATAATTAACATACACAACTTACAACATCTTGAAATTTTTTTATTATTTTCATTTGCAGAGGTAAACATGTAAATGAGTGTTGATCTGTGTTTGTGCACTTGTTCTTAACAGAAACAAACATGTTGAGATGGAGAGACAAAACTCACAGGAACATGTTGTGACAAAAAGACTCAGAAAATAGGCCAGTAAGGTCTGGGCTTAAGCCACAACACCCTAAAACCTTAATAAAAAACACTGTTATCACTGGAAAAATCACTGGAAGAACAACAAGTTCTGCCACACAAGGTTTATTGATCTCTCTGGTAGAAAAACCAACAAGCCTGAGCCAAACCGGGTTAGACTGAAGAAAGAGTGCAAAACACCTTGTTATATACTGTTTAGGAGGCTCTAGGAGCCTCCTCCCACTGAACATTTTGGCACATTCAAACATATTTGTGTATTAAATGTTACCTTATAGGATCATAATGTCATTCATATTCTAACAAATTGCTGCTTCCCTTAGATTCACATGAATTAACCTATATTTTTTTAAATAGTTTAATGAATCAATGTTTCAAATGAAAAGAATAGGTGGTCTGACAATTAGTCTGAATGCTGATCACCAGCGCTGAAATTACCTCTGGAAAGTGCCTAACAGCACTTCACATCAGAACTGTGTACGCGATCATAGAAAGCACCAAACAGCACTTCACATCAAAACTGTGTACACTTGCGATCATAGAAAGCACCAAACAGCACTTCATCAGAACTGCATGCACTGTGATCGGAGTCCTAACATCACTTGTGATTAAAGTGAATGAACCTCATGAACCTAAAGAGAATGAACCTTATGAACCTTATGCTGGATGGGCATTACATCATGTTGAAAATTTTACCACTACAGTCCCCGGGACTGAAAGATCCTACACCTAAAGTTTTCAACATCCAGACAATCATCAGACCATAAGAGCAATAATGGCAGTAGTATGGCATATTAATATGAATATATAGAGTATAAGTGCAACTCAACAAAGTAGTAGTGAGACATCAAAGGTATCTGAGTAACATACTTAAACCCAACCCTGAATACAAATTAGGCTTGAGGCCGTACCATAGTGCCGAATATGCTTGTTGTTTATGTGATAATCAGTTATCTTTATGATTATACTATACTTATGCAAGCAGTTTACTGTAATCAAACATATATAGTGATCATCTAAATAGTTACCAATGTATAGAGAATGATTAATAAAGGAACACCAATACTCCAGTGCTAAACAATCAGGTTGTAATCAAACAGTGAGCTACTAGAATCTATTGTTTAGGAGGGAAAGCATCATAACATGATTGAAAGTCTCATCTTGATAACCATGATAAAGTAGATAAGTAAATACACTCTAACCTCAACTTCAACTCAAAAATGTTTCACATGTTGACACTTGTGGGGATACCTCCTTTAGTTTTTATAAAGGTTTTCTAACTGTTTTCTACCTTAACCTCGTCAAGAGTCAGTCTTAGCGTAAGTAATGGCAATTGGTCAGAGGTAGCGCTGACCACACTTCTAGTGGCAATTACCTGCCTTGTCATCATTCATTATTCTAAACGATAAACCTTAATAATCAACATCAGACTGCTGAAGCAGCATGTAGTAATATCTATAAGGCATAATTCATCACATCATAGAACCCACAGTACATCATCAAATGAGCATATAGAAACATAACTCATGGAAACTTAGTGAACATGTTTCATTTCTCCAGAATATTCTCTAACCAGTCTATTGGCAGTTATATCTTCTTCAAAAATTGTATATTGTCTTTGAGTTCAAAAATGGTTCAAAATCTTCATTGGCGTGTTAAAGACAGTTCTTGTCACAACATGGGCTGGGATTATCATTGTCTCAACTGGGCAGGTGTAAAAGGCATATGCAAGTGTTATTCACAGCGTTGAGAAAATGTCCAGTCTCTGGGCCAACTGACACTTTAGTTCAAAAGAACATCACCACCTCTGCCAGTGCACCTCAACCGTGATAATGTGACAGTGTCAACAGGAATTTGTCACGTTCTTTCTGCAACACTCTTTCTTTGATCAAGGTCTCAACTCTCACGAGTCATGTACCTCTCTAACCCTGGTATGATAGTGTCTCTGCATGTACAGACACCTGAGATAGCGGAGACAGTTAGCTGCTGGCCTGGCCAGGTCTTAATGACTTTCTTGTATCGGTGGCCAGGCGCCAGATGTAGATGGTTGTGGATCAGGATCTGAATCAACCAGGACTCTTGGTGGTTGATATGGAAGTAGAGGTCTGGATGTCGTTGGATGGAACAATAGTGCAGTAGTCACTGGAGCGGTGGATGTCATCTGGTGGAATGTAGGGACCCTTGATGTCATCTGTGGAGGTGGTGGAGGAGCCAGCGATGTCATCTGCGGAGAGTGGAGGAGCCAGTGATGTCATCTGCGAGCGGTGGATAGTTGTCTAGCAGACTGGGGTAACATGTCCTCTTCTGTTGAAAGCATCTGGTGTGCTTGTAGGTTGACACACACTGGGTGGACAGTCTGGTTGGCTGCAGCAGGGAGTAGTCAGTCAGCACTCAAGGTATGGGTCACCGTGAACTGCTGTTGGGGATAAGGTAGTGGTGGTGCTGCATAGGAATGGTCAAGGCCCCATCTGTCCCCTGTAGGATGTGTCATGGCTATATTTGTGGATTATGAGAGCAGAAGGTTAGTGCAGAATATTAATTGCCAGTGCGTCTGGTCGTATCCCCCTCCTCTGGTTGAGGCAGTGTTCGTGCCTCAGGTGACGGGAAGAGGGCCATAAACCCATGGTTAAAGAAGTAAGAGATGTAATAACCTGACTTTCCTCTATGGTGAGTATATGGATCAAGAAGGTCTAAACCATCACCACGACCTCGAGGATCTGCTGCTGGCTATCCTTTCGCACTCCTCCTATCCCAAGATGGTGCATGACTCTATCAGTGCTAAACAAAACATCGTCGCCCCAACGGATAGTGATTATCTCCTTGATGCATCAGTGTGAACTGGCATGTGCCCATCTAGCATGTGTGATTTTTGCCATATATGCATTCTCCATATCCCTTTATTAACTGTGCGTTGCAGGCAGCGCTCTTAAAGTGGTGTTACAAATCTTTGTGAACCATGTCTGACGAGATTGTGTGTGTATAATCTTCTCTCCTGCCATGAAGAGATGTTTTATATTTGATGTGTTAATCTCGGTGTCGTCCAAATCATGAGTTATTTCTCCTGTGCGACACAAAATGGAAACACAGTTCCTTTAACTAGTTTAACTGTTGGTGGAACTTGATATTCTTCCTCTTTAGTTGAGTTTTGCTTCTTTGCAATTGCAGGGCATATATGTGTTATTAGTGTGTCTCTCTTTACCAGCCGCCATTGTCATTACACAATTCAAAAAGCATGTGGCTAAATGTTCACAATTCTCTCTGGGAGTGGTCTTATTTTTGGTATTCCTTTTCTTCTGTAGCAGGCTACATGAAGCATTACTATCTTGTTTAGCTGAGTACTCCATCCATTGATAAAACATGTTATTTTTCAAGAAGATTGTCTTGATAGTTTCAGTCTTGTACATGGTAGAGTCTGCACATCTCTCTTAGTCCTGTGATGAGTCAACCTCAGCGAACGGACGCTACTTTAACGGTTAGAACTCTTTGGGAGTTCTCCTCTTTACATCCTCTGTGTGTACACTGTATTCTGGTTGTCACCACCCCTTCACCTGCACATCGCACTTGTGATGATTCCCATTAATTCTGTCCCTTTTGTTTCCCATTAGCATGCAACTTTTGCTTTGGTTTGGGCATATGTTATTCTTAGGGTTTCTCTATTTGGCCTTCCCTTGTTTGGTGGCTACAGCTCCCATAGCTAACGCATAATCAATCCGTTGTTTGTTGTGATTCCCAGTATTACATTTATCTCTTCTGGTTTTTCAGGGTTGTTTAAAATGAGAGTGTGACACCTAATAACACAAAGGCAAAAATTGTAAGGGTTATGGAGCTAAGGTTCATTGTATAGTCTTCTGGGGATCTGAGGACCCTTTTTCTTCTTCATGTTGGCTTTGGGTTTCTGGCCCTTCCTGCAAAACTTGTGAGGTTCTCTCTTCTGCACTCAAAGTTGATTCTGACTCACTTAGAGTTAGTTCTCCTTCTGACACTAACCCTGGTTCTTGTTCTTCTTGGCCTCCTCAGGATCACTGTGTGGTGAACTAGGAGAGCTAGGGTACTAAATTCTTCAATTCTTTCCCTAATGACCCACTACTCTCAACTTCTACTTCTGTTCTGGCTCAGTCTCTGGTGTGGATTCTTGTGCAATCGTCGTCTAGCAGCTATACGTGCTGAATGTCTTATTCCTTGTGGCGTGGAGGTGCTGGTCCCGCTGGGTCGTCGCCCTACAGCAGTGGTTAAGATGGAACAAACGTCCTTACCGTCTACTTTTACAGCGGTAGGGGTTGCTAGAGTAACTCTGAAAGGTCCCTCTCTGCGGGGCTGATCCACCTTCGTTTGAACACTTTAACATACACCAGATCACCTGGACGCACCCTTTGACCCTCGTCAGATTTCACCTGTGCGATTCTCAGTGGCACCTTTACCTGTTGATATTTTGTGGATATGGGTTAAATGTCTCAGATAATCAGACAATTAATTTTCAAGTTGTGCAAGTGGGGTCCTCTGTGGGCCTAACCAGAAGTGATGGCATAGGTCTTCCTGTTAGCATTTGTGGTGTTAGATGCGTGGTTCTGCTAGCTTGTGGCGCCAAAGCCATTAGTGCCAAAGGCAAGCATCCACCCAGGTTAGTCTTCCACCACTGTCACACACAATCTTAATCACTGGCTTTCACAACACCATTAGCTCTTTCAACAGATCCTTGTGATTGTGGATGATAAACATTCCAAACTTCTGTTTAATACCTAGTTGCTTGATTGTTTCCTGTACTACCCTAGACACAAAGCTTGGACCATTATCAGAAGAAATAGTGTCTGACAGACCAAATCTCGGAAAACTTCCCTACAAAAATTTAACAACTGTCTTATGATCCTGTTTTGCTGTGAGGAGCAAGCTTCCCCATCTACGAACCTACAAACAACAACAAAAGATATCTGTATCTACCAACACGTTGTTCAGCTCCCATGTGCAAAATCCATGATAAGATGTCTAAATGGACCATCAGGAACTGGAATATGAGCTATTAGGGCAGTAAACACTTTCTGACATTGTACTTTTATATTTTATCACTCAAAACTCTATCTACTGTTGCTGCCATGTAAGGTGACCACCATACCTGTTGTAGTTTTCTCAAATTTCTCCTCTTGAACAATGATCAATACCATGTGTGGACATAATTGCATGACACAACAGAGAAATTGGTAGTACAAAATGACCATGAGAACTTCTCCATAACCCATTTGCTGGTCCTTGTTCTGTTGTCCTAATTGCCCTTTTTACCCATAACCGTTTTTCTTGTTCTGATACTCTATTTTGGGCTATTCAATGATTCCAAAGTAGTAATAGAATATGTCTTCAACAAATTGGAGCCATTACATTACCTATGGCTGCTTGTTTTGCAGCTTCATCAGCAAGATTATTTCCTTTAGCAATGATATTATCTACTTTTGATGTGCTGGACATTTGATTATTGCTACAGCGGTAGGAAAGACATAATGCTTGTATTAGTGTGAAACTGCTTCCCCATGTGCTACAGGTGTTCCATCAGCTCTAAGAAAGCCTCTTTGTTTCCAGATGTTAGCATGTACATGGCACACCATAGGCATATGCAGAGTCTGTATATACATTGACTCTTTTTCCAGCAGCAAGTTTACATGCAGCTGTCAAAGCTTTGATTTCAGCTAATTGGGCGAGCACGGTTGATCAATGTATTGTGACTGTATTGTTGTAAGGTATTATCATTAGCATTTAGTTGTATAATGTGTAACCAGCATGCACCTGTTTCATCAAAAAAGATCCATCAACAAACAGTGTAAGATCAGCTGAAATTGGTTGGTTATACAGGTCTTCACGTGCATGAACTTATCTGTCTTGGACACAATCCTGAGGTGTTCCATCTATTGGCATAACATGTTTGTAGCTGGTTTATGATATTGCACCGCTGAATAGTTAATTCAGGGCAGCCAAAATCACTTAATAGCCTGTACGCCTGGCTTGAGTTAGAACAAGCGTGGACTCGTGAGCAGAGCATGTAACTGATGGGATGTGTACAAGGTTACTGGATGTCCATAGTTAAAGATGATGCTTTTGAAATGCAAAACTGCAGCTGCCAGTCCTGATAACAGGTGGCAGTCCTGCTTCAATGTTGTCCAGTTTTGTGCTATAATAAGCCAGTGGTTGTTACCTGTGGTGTATCCTGCATTAACACAGTGCAGGCATATCCAGCTTTCTCTGCAACATAAAGATGGAAAGGTTTAGTGTAGTCTGGATTTCCCAGAGCTGGTGCTGATTGCATATCACTTTTGAGGGCTAGAAATGCCTTCTGCAGCCTCAGTCCAGGACAATTGAGCTTTATTATTCGTTTGTCCTGCAGCTTTATCAAAGCTCTCAGTGGACAGTTTTGATTGCATAGTCACAAATCCAAGGTCTACTGAACCCAGTCATTCCCAGAAAAGATAACATCTGTCCACTGTTTCTGGTTTTGAGCTTTTGACACTGCTTCAAGTTGTGAGGGGCTATGAGCCTCTTGTCCCCACAAGTTGTCTACCCTAATATTCAACTTGCTGTTGGCAAAATTGAAGTTTGTCTTTACTCACTTTGTGACCTCCACTGGCTAATGCAGTTAAAACAACAATGGAGTCTTTTTCACACTGTGATTTTGAAGAACTACAGATCAATAAATCATCTGCTTACTGTAGTACAGTACTTGGGACATCAAGGCCCTGCAGATCTTCAGTCAGTACTTTGTTAAAGACTGACGGGCTCTCAAAACCTTGTGGTAGATGGTGTATGTATATTGTTCACCTTGATAGGTAAATGCAAACAAATGCTGAGAGTCTGGATGTAATGGTACTGAAAAAGCAGAACATAGATAAATTACTGTGTACCAACAAGCATCTGGAGGAATATTTGATAACAAAGTATGTGGATCTGAAACAATTGGTGTCTCAGCATCACAACAGCATTAACAGCTCTTAATCATGCACAAACGATAATCATTAGAGTGTGGCTTTCTTATGGGAAAGATAGGTGTGTTACAGGGGCTTCTGGTCTTTGTTAATACTCAGCTTTTAATAACGCCTCAATTGTGGGTTTAATTCCTGCTATAGCATGTTGTTGCAGTGGGTATTGTCTTTGATAGGGCAACCTGGTGATTTCAGTTTTACATGAACAGGCTGAGCAGATTTACCAACCCACATCTGTTTTATGTTTAGACCATAATTGTTCTGGAACTTTTTAATAATTGCTCTTGTGTTGTTGTTACTGTCATTTGGAGGCTTGGTCTTTCTTCTAGCACAACTTTTTCTGCTATTGCTTCATCTCCTACTTTCATTGATATTCTAATGAATTGTTTGTCAGTTGAAATATGAATATATTTATTGTCTGTAGGGTTCAACTGACACTTCTAGAGCTTTTAACCATAGGACCTAGCTCATGAGATTCATGACCTTCTGCTATCAATAAGGTTACATGTGGTGAGTTTGATACTTGAAACATTCTTGTATTTCTTTAGGCAGTTTAACTGCTGCTGCAACACCTTGAGGACCCAAATAAATGTCTTCACTCTCAAGTAAAAAGGGTCTTTTATTGATCATGTCATCAACATTGTACATAGTCCATATTACTCTGATCAGCATCAAACATCAATGTGCAATGTAGGGTAAAGTTGGCTCAGCTGCTGGTCCCATTTTGGCTTTGATCCATGGTTGCCATGTTCTCCATGTCTGCCTCAAGTGAGATTCTTCAGGTGTCAGTTTCAGCCAATATACAATAGGCTGTGTAATTGGATCAGTTTGTGGTGTTAAGGTAGGCATCATTGTTCCAGTGGAGTCTTCAGGAAAATCAAGATAGAAGTCCATCTTGAGTGCACATTATTTTGGCCTTCAGAGGACAAATATGTCTCTTCAAGTAAACTGACAGGGTATTGGCTGAATAGAGCAATGGTGCAGTACAGTCTTTCCAGCAATCAGCATTGGAACTGGCTGCGTCAGAAGTGTGCCCAGTGTTGAAGCCTATTGTCTTTATGGATGAATTCGAGAGAACCCTGAGCCTTTTCCAGTGCAAGAATATGTTGCACCTGTGTCCTATGAATGGATAATCTTTTCTTGAATAGTTACTGATACAGTGGGCTCATCCTGTGGTTGGGATGATATTACTGGTGACATTACCTCCTCAGGCTTCTCTGAGCATCCGTGTTGCCATTCAGCTGCTGGTCCCATCCAAGGATTGACTGGATGGCCTGGTTGATCATCCCCAGCAAGCATCATCTCTTTGGTGTTGTGGTTGAAGTGCAAGGTGTGGTGTGGACTGTGGCGGCCATAATTCTGCTGAGGCAGGCCTCCTCTTCCTCTGAAGAGGCCTCCTCTCGCGTGTTTGCGCCAAGGATAGAGTGAAGGAGCCTTTTACTCTTTCTATTTCTCACAACTCTCTCTGGGTACAGGCCTGCACTAGCTGTGTGTGTAGGTCATAAGGGGAGAGGGTATGGGCGCTGATGGTGCTGGAATCTGTCTCCTCTTCTCCTTTCTGCTTTGTTGCAGGATCATATGCTTGTGAAATCCTTTCTCTTGAACCAACCCAGGACTTCTCTTTCTTTACTTCTCTAGTTTTCTTTTTCAGCCTGGTCATGGCATCCTTTGTTTCAACATTTCTCAGTCTTGCTTCCTCTTCACAACATGCTATATCAAAGTACCTTCTTCAGGCCAGAATTTACCACGGTCTTCTTATGCCACTTATTCATGCAATGTTGAATTCTTTTACGGCATTCGGATGTCTTTTAACAATTATGTCTGCAGGTGTGGGACCCCTCATGGTGGTTTTACTGGTTGGGCCCCATATAGCCTTGTCTAGCACTGCTGGCAGAGACCTAGGAATTTCAGGTTGATCATCGTCTGGTGTAGTTCGTATTAACACTATTATCTTACCAATAGTAATAGCATCCTTATATTTATCTCTCTATGAGGATTACATTTAAGCCTGTGAGACCCGTCACTTTCCCACTTTACCTTTCTTGGAACGACAGAGAAACACAGCCTTGGCAACAATTCTTCCCCATTTTCCCCTCTTAATTTTAGGTTTGAGGCAGCGGAAGGGTTATTTGAGACTCAGGATTATTCAACAAAGGTTCTAATTGCTTTCCTAATGCAGGACCCCACAACAATTGCAACAACGCTTCCCAGCATACGTGTGAAATTCTCTTCTTTGTTCTAAGTTATGACAGGCAGTGATTTGCCACAATTTTAAATTGATCAACTGTGCATCCTGCCACCTTTCTACTCCATTCTTATCAATATATGTTCTTTCTTCCCAGAAATGTGTTCTTATCCTTGAGTTTCCATATCCCACCCTCTATATAATGATCAGAGTGATTATTTCATCTTCACTACTATTTCCTTGATCCATAAACTTTACAATTTATTATATCATTTACTTATTTTATTCTTTCTACTCACTATTGTCATTTAATTATTGTATTTATTAGCTATTATCATCATAGATATTTAACTATTTAACTTGATTGTTATTATTCTTTACTCATTGACTGTTTCACTTTATTAACACCACAGATTATTTACAGAGCTCTTTAAATTTATTAGTTCATTTACACATTTAACACTACTTTTCCTAATTGATGGCTAAATTGTTCATGCAATTATATTCCTATTCACCCTTTTCGCTTATTTACTTGGCGTTATTAACGAGCATTATTTACACTGTGATCACCTAGCGGCGCTAGCTAATAGCATTCAGCCCCTTTCCTAACAAATATGTCAGCACTCAGCTGATACACTTCAGAGACGATCGCGGTATCCGCTATTGCTTTCTTAACTAGCCCGTTCAGTCCTCCTATTCGCGAGACACCCCAGCACCTAGCTGAAATGTTTCAGCAACCAGGAGAGCGTAGCCACTGCCTTTGCCTCTCTTAGGCATTCTATTTTTAGCCCACAGCCCGTTCAGTCCTTCTTCACTGAAACACGCCAGCACCTAGCTGAAATGTTTCAGTAACTAGAAAACAGTAGCCACTGTGGCTGCTTTCCGGTCTTTAACTCCTTCCTACCTCTGGAACCGTCAACAGATCAGGTTTTCTCAGATACACTTCCCAACACTGAAAATTGCTGGACCTTCACTTCCTCAACATTAAGGTGCGGAGCTTTTCTTGCAGATTCAACTCTTATTTCTAGTCTCCTGACTTGTGCACACTCTATACACCTCTATTCCTATTTTTAACACACATATAACACACAAACACTACCATAGTGCTCCAACACAAATGTTACCCATTAAAGTTTTACACTCCTCTGGTTCTGCCTGATGTGATACAACCCAACACTAGATAAGTGCTCGAAGGTTATATGGACTGTCACTATCAAAGAGTTATTACCACACTCAGCAGGCATTCATCCATTCTTTCCACCATGGTACACTTAGGTTACACAGAACATGTAAAACATATAGACACTTAAAACAGACTCATGACAGACTTATGACAGAACTCTGCTTACTCCAGTGATATTATTCATGTTTCAGTACTTAGTGGTGAATTTGTATAGTTACAGCTTTAACTAGGTTCTTTGTGAGGAAAAAATTAAATACCTGAGACCTGGGTGGAATCCTGCACCCCAAACACTCAGATTACTGCAGAATTTATAAAAAGGCTCTGCTTACCTTTATTGTGGTGGCCACCCGGTGTGGTTGTAGGGTACAGGGATCCTCCCGGTGTCAGGCTTCAGGTTATCTTGATTTTCACTCCTCCAGCAGCGGGCTCGCCATTTAATGTTGTGACAAAAGACTCAGAAAAATAGCCAGTAAGGTCTGGGCTTAAAGCCACAACACCCTAAAAACCTTAATAAAAACCACTGCTATCACTTGTATATTTTCAAAGTTCAAAACCATCAAAAGAAGAATCAGGCAAAGTCTGGAAAATCACTGGAAGAGCAACAAGTTCTGCCACACAAGGTTTATTGATCTCTCTAGGTGAAAAACCAACAAGCCTGAGCAAACCGGGGTTAGACTGAAGAAAGAGGTGCAAAACACCTCCACTTTGAACATTTTGGCTTACATTCAAACATATTTGTGTATTAAATGTTACCTTATAGGATCATAATGTCATTCATATTCTAACAAATTGCTGCTTCCTTAGATTCACATGAATTAACCCTATATTTTTTTAAAATAGTTTAATGAATCAATGTTTCAAATGAAAAGAATAGGTGGTCTGACAATTAGTCTGAATGCTGATCACCAGGCGCTGGAAAGTACCTCTGGAAAGTGCCTAACAGCACTTCACATCAGAACTGTGTACACTTGATCATGAAAGCACCAAACAGCACTTCACATCAAAACTGTGTACACTTGCGATCATAGAAAGCACCAAACAGCACTTCACATCAGAACTGCATGCACTTGTTGATCATGGAAAGCTCCTAACATCACTTGTGATTAAAGTGAATGAACCTCATGAACCTAAAGAGAATGAACCTTATGAACCTTATGCTGGATGGGCATTACATCATGTTGAAAATTTTACCACTACAAACACACTACTATCTGCTCTATAAATCGACCTGTGCCAGGTAAATAAGAACATCTCCATGCATGATATGTGTCTCTTTTTATTGTGTATTAGTGGTATATAAGCATGTAATCACTGTCTGTATTGTGCTTTTTTATATGCATCAATGGTGTAACATTTTCTCTTCCTCTCACAAGGCTCTGACAAGATGTGAAGTTGAGACATGTCAATGAAGCAACAAGCAACATCAGCAGTCATCTTGAGCTGGAGTCAAACATGCTGTAAGTCAACTTTACAGTTCATAGATTATGCATACCATTAGTATGAGCAATAGTTATAATGTGAAAACATTTAAAGGTTCAGTCACTGCTCCTTCTGTTTTGCTCTGACACTCAAGTGTTAAACAGAGATTTCTGTGATGCACATGTGCAAAACCACAGACTGTTATGGTATATGCCAACTGTCATATCCTTTTTATGTTTGTGTGCTTGTGTCCTTCATGAACAACAAACAGAAATCAAGGAGCTCCAGCAACATTTGACCGTGCTTTTCACAGCTAAGCCACTGAGAGGCTACGATGAATACACCTGACAACTGCCTGACCTGTACCTCGTATGCGACTGTGTTTTTCTGTCAGTCATAAACACAGTGAACAGACATGACTCTGAAAACTGTTGATTTCCAGACAACAAATAACTGTGGGTTGTTTGTGTTGGCCGTCTACATCATCAGTCTTATAGTCTCTCCTCTCAGTCCTGTATGACCACATCAGATGGACCCAGACCATCTGTAAGTATCCTGTATAGCAGGGGGTCCCTAACAGGCGGACAGCGGTCGAGTCGGACCACACCCTGTCCTATATGGACCTGGACCTATAGCCAATAAATTCTTAATAGATTTTAAATTTTGTGGGATGCTTCTATTTTAACTGGCGCAACTATTCTAGTCTTTCCGGCTGGTTTAGCTGATCAGGAAAGCACAGACCAACTGCAGAGAAGCTTGCGATGTGGAGGAGACTGTTGTTAATGACAAACTATTACAACAGTCAAAACTAACGTGATGGTTAATGACATCGACACCAACCAGATGCACTTATAAAATTAAACAACCGTATATAAGGAGGCCTATACGTAAACGGGAGAGTCTGTGTTTGTCTGTGAGAAACTTTGAGATCTTCTCACAGCAGAGTGAACAGGTGAGGGGAGGAGGAGGGCACATTGATCACTAATCAATCACTGATACCGTCGTCATCTCGGACTGATTAAAAAATAAAATGACAAAATTGGTGACAAACCAAACTGGGTGTCCACACAAATAAAGTCTTTGTGAAAACTGCAGAGTGTAACATCATGCTGTTTACAGACAGTCTGCTGTCATTAGTTTGACAGAGAGACAGAGAGGGTCGTGTCTAGAGGGAACCCTAGACCTAGGGCTGTGCGATGCCTCTAAATTTCAAATTGTAGATTGTCATTGCTCTAGATTGCCAATACCGCGATTAAATTGGCAGGGGCAGGGCAGCACGTGTCCTTGGCACGTGTCGTGTCTGCGTGCTGACGGCTGCGCCGCGGTTTTGCTCCGTCATGCACTTCAATTTACACAGAAGCGTTTCAGGCGGAGCGTTTTGCTGTCTGATTATGTTTACTTGCTCTGATTTTGTTGATTAAGTCCTCTTTCCTTGCTCTTTGTTGCTTCTACCATGGATAAGCAGGCTACGTAGTTAAATTGTTTATTTTCTGTCTGTCTTTATGATCGCGAGTCTGGGAGTCTTTTATTTTGAAAATCAACCAGATTCTCCCCTGTTTTCCGTGCCTGACTTCCTGCCCGTTCGACCAGCTCTGTGCCAGTTGACGCGCCATCCGTCGAAAATAGACTCGCTGCGTATTCTCCGCGAAGGCGCCGAGCCTTCTAGGACACTGCTGAGACGCACCCGCGCTTCTGGTGTAAATTACAGCATTGACTAGAATGGGTTCTATTTCTTTGCGTGCCCAATGGCGCCAGCCGCTGCCGGTGTAAATGCGGGTTATGTTGATCGCTACCAGTCAGCAACACTGCAACACTGACACTGCTGTGGCTTTGGTGGCAAAGAAAACGCCACATCTCCAATTTGGGAGTTTTGGGTTTATCCCAGATGCCAGAGGTGAGCCGACGGACACAACAAAGCTTATCTGCAAAATATGCAACAAATGTGTGTCCGTGAAAAATGTTCAGACAACCAATTTATTTGCGCTGTCGTCTTCATCATCCTGCTGAAGCCACAAACTCGATCCCCCAATAGCACTTCAAGCACTGCAGGTTTATACTTTTGTTATAATGACGTTATTTTTAATGTTTTGCATCACATGCAAAAGTGAAGCGACCGCTGCGCGACAAGCCGGAGACGTGTTGCTCCTCCTCACTTCAAGTCGCTGTCATTAACTTTTAACCTGCAAAGGCGGCAGTGCCGCAACACTGTAGGAATTTATGAAAGCCCTTGTGTGAACATTTCAGTAGTTACACATTAAAACAATATTTATTTGCAATTAGCCTACTCTGTTGAACGACCCCGAAGCATGAGCAAACGGGCTGCGTCAGTTCGAATCAAAGAGATGCGCCCTGTCACTGTCACAGGGCTGACAGTGTACCCTGCGCTGAGAGGAGACAAGAGAAGAGAAGAGAGAATGTGGATTGTAGGTCTGTTTGTAAACGGGGCTTCTCTAACAGTCATGTTTTTCCTCCAGAAACATCTCTTAATGCACAGTAGAGCGCCGTTTTTTTTTTTGTTTTTTTTTTCAAAAATCGCCTTGATAAACAGCAAATCGCCTGGCAACCTTCCAATCGCCAATATATGATTTAATCGGCGATCGTCCCAGCCCTACTCTGCACCATTCAAGTGGCAGTCTGATATTTCATTATGAAGAACAAGCTGCAGTGTTAGGCCTGTGGCTTTCACGCCAGCAAAATAACACCTTTAAATAGACCAAGTGTCAATGTCCAGTTTACATGGACCAGTTCAATTTCCTACAGGCCTTAGCACGACTAATATGAATTCCTCCTCCCTGTGCAGCTGCTCAGCCCTCTTGGCTCTCACTAACTCACACATACACAGACATTCACACACGCACACACCATTTTACAAACCAGACAGTTTACCAAAGCAAAGGAAGTGGCTCAGGCCATTTTTGGTAGTTAGGGTCTTTTACTATGTAACAGAAAAGCCCATCCACCACACAGCCCATCTGTTTTGACTCCCTCCCTCACCAACACTCATGCACAAGACAGCTGCTCAGTGACATTCAGTAGCAGTTGTCTCTGTGGTCCAAAACCAATCTCTAAAAACAATTGTTTAAACTGTCTAATTGCCGATCTACATTCTACTCCCTGCTGCTGCCAGAAATGAAATGGATGAGAGCAGAGATTTGGGGCAAAACGACGAGCTACAACAGGTTCCACAAAGCTGAGGGGAACTGCCCTCAAATAGTGAACCAATCAGTTAATGAGAGCCTTACTAGACCCAGTTTCCATTTATCAATCAATCACAGAAAGAGACCAAAACCAAAACTTCACTCTCCATTCGAGAATTGAACCTGGTCAGGAAGGCCACAACTAAAATATTGGGGAGGGTTGCAATGCAGACTTTTTCTCCTGTAACATGGAACTCACTAGCAATATGTGGCACTTGCGCTTATCACTATCCCAGACTGGGGAAGAAGGACCCAGCAAGAAATCCTGGGGGCTGGGAACATTGCCGAAATGAGCAACAGATCTGCAGCCAGACAGGCTTCTAGTGAACAGACTAGGACAGAGCACAATCTCTGAGATGAACGCAGGCTAGTTTGACGGCTGGGACTACAGTACTGGCGTGATTTACAGCTGCACTGACCAGGACTCTGACTCCAGAGACAACAAGGACATGCTGGCAGGCAGGAGAGACATGAAGTCGGAGAGGAAATGTAGTATCATCATTCATCATGGTTATATGTCTGCGAGTATTTGTTCTTGTGAAAGTTTATTCCTGGTTTTTGAATGAAACTTGTTCAATGTTATACTGTTAGCATTGTTGTTAACAGCCAGTTTTTTAAAGGCTTAAAATTATATTTTTGCATTTCTCTGTAATGCAGCACAATGTTATGGTAAATAAACTCCATTTATAGAAATGGACTGCATTTATAGGGCACTTTTTCTAGTCTTTTTAGATCACTCAAAGCATTTTACAACATATGTCACATTCACCCATTCATACACTAAAGGGACAGTTCACCCAGAAATGAAATTTCAGTCATTATCTACACACCCTCATGCCAATTGAAAGTCGAGTTTCATTTGTTAGTTCATAAAACACTGCTGGAATTTCACAGGGATACAGCGTTGAAGAATCTCCCAGACAATGGAAGTGAATGTTGACCAGTTTTCAAATGTGAAAAAACAGCTGGAAAAAAACCATAAAATACCTCCATACTGCTTGTCTGGCACAAGTCAAGTCTCCTAAAGTCCCAACATGCTGTTCACACACCATCACACCACAGATACACAGTGTGCATGCACATGTCAATGTGTCTCTTAGCTAAGGATCTACAGTGATGATTCAAGCTAAAAACATGGTGTTAATAACTTGGCATGTTGGGGCTTTAGGAGTTTTGGATTGCATTGGATGAACAGTATAGGGGCATTTTATGTTTTCATTCTGTTGTTTTTAATGTTTGACCATTCACTTTTGTTGTTTGTGAGATTCTGCAACACTCAAGCAGATTTTTTTGGACTAAAAAACCTGACCTTCAATCGACATGAGGGTGAGGAGATAATGACTGAATTTTCATTTTTGGCTGAACTATTCCTTAATGGTACTAACCATCAGCCCTTCCGTAATTCTGGAACTCTTTTTTTGATGTTCCAAAAATATATACTTTTCAATAATTAAATTAATATCATAAACATGAAGATCGGCTGATTAGGATAATCTCAGCCCTGATATATTAATGCAAGTTCTGTAGCTTTAATCTCTTTTCATGCATGTGGGCTGATGCTCTGTTTAAAAAATAACTTGAAAAACATGAAAATAGTCTGGTGGTCAGATGCACTTTAAAAGGATTGTAGGCTGGATCAGTGATGAGAATTAAATTACACCAACTTAACCTTAGAGCCAATTCTACTGTTGTGAACCCTGAAAAAAAGTGAGACATGTACAAAGTAGAGACACCATTTCTTAAAAATGCATGGATCTCTAATGAAGTCAAGCAGACAAAACTTTTAGGTTTCTGTCCAGACCTAACTGAACACAATTCAATTCAAGTGAGATAGCTAAACCTGCAGGACTGACCAGGGCACTAAAATAAAACATTTTGCTGCTCCCACCCTCTAGGCTGATGACACAGCGGGGTTTGTCACGAATGCCCCCCTAATGCCAATTTCAGCTCCTGTCTGGCAGGTCCTCCGTGCAGCCGCATGTCAGCAAACTGAACAGTGAAATGACTCAGTTTGAACAGTGAACACTTCCTATGTTTTTAATCACACCAAGGCAGCCACGGGGCTTCATTTAAATAGTCCACAAGTGATGTATTAGCGCTGTTTTATCCTCCAACCAACTACAAGCTGACACCCCACGAACAGTAAGCCCCTAAGGTTATTTGTAGGCCACCAGCTAGTTTACTAGCACTGAGGAATCACGCCCATCCGCGCTGCGACGTAATTGGAGTGAACAGAGCTCATTCATGTCCACTGGCTGCAGCTACTAAGCTAGCTGTTAGCTGTTAGCTGCTAAGCTGTCAAGTGATAATGGATCAGCCTGAGTTTTAGAAGGGGCTAATCTGCAGGGTTGGCTGGCTAGCTAGCCCTGCCTGCTAAAATACAACTGCCTCTACATCACTTTCACACACTCATACAGAATAACACTGAACACCAAGTCACAACTTTACTAAACCAAACTAGAAGCATTTTCTCCGATTTACTCATACCTTTTCCAAAGTGACAGCAGCAGTTCCTCTCTTCCTGCACTGAAACCAACCTTGACTGAGTGGCGCGTGTGATTGGGGTAGTCGTGAAAAACGCCCACAAAAAAAACCACTGGATTCTGGCATTCTGATTGGTTGTTGGGAAGCACGCTCGCGGAACACGACAGCGACTGGTTACCCTACTGCTTAAACAATTCCCCTCCCACCGCGCTTTGCAATTGGACGCTTACTTTTAGATGGCTTAAATAACCATAAATGGTCACGTTTGAGCTACAATGGTTGGTTGAAGGACAAGTCAATTATGAATGTGTCTCCTGCGGTGTACGATGCTCTTTGTTTGGATGGAGTGGCTCGCTTGCAAGTGGAGTAAACGGCTGCGATCACAGCAGATTCACAATATTTAACTCTTTCTACATCCCTAGCGGTCCTCTCGTAGATATTTCTCTTGTGTTAAAGGCCGTCCGTGTTGTGTGGGAGCGGCACTAGGCAGATTGAACACACAGTGACACGGTTTGGAGTACCTTAACTGTTCGTCTGGAACAGCAGCATCTCTGACTGGAACAGTCGCTCGCAGGTTAAATGCAGCTTTCTTCATCACAGCGGAACAAGGACATTCACCTCCAGCCTCCAGTCCTGCTGCTGGTGGGACAAACAACACCTGTCCACCCTGGACCTCATCAAACCCCTCTTACTGTGGGACAAGAAGGAACCGGCCGCCCTGGACCTCATCAAACCATGCTGGTACTGGGACAAAAAGGACCTGGCCCACACTCCATCCCAGTCAGAGGGACTGGACCCTGCCACTGAGGCCCGGTACCGCAGAGAGGGGGCCCGCTTCATCTTTGATGTGGGCACACGGCTCGGCCTGTATCCTTTTGTGGGAAACGTATGGCTAACCCACAAAGAACCTTGTAGCTATAGCATCTGTATGATTGATACTTAAATCCATAACCACCACCTTACACCGTGAGTAAGAGTGCTTGGATGGTTCATGTGTGTGGCTGCTGGATATTTTGTGCACATGGAGCCTTCAGTACCTACAGAAGAAGAAATTAACTCAAAGAATCAAATAATAAATCATTTGGGAAAACGGGACGAGGCAGTAACGTGTATTCAAGTTAAATATTGCAGCTACCAATCATGAGCTGTAAATGCCTCATTTAAATTCTGACCAGAGACAAAAAGTATTAGGATAATCTTCCTATAAAGCCTACCAAATCCACTGATTTGTCCAGACATGTCCAAACATGTGAAAACATTCCACCTGCTTTCATTGGTTTTATTTCCTTTAATCAGGAAAATGATGTAGAACATTTTAGACTACTGAATTGTAAGAATATAATTAAGATACTACTAAATGTCTTCTATAGTTGAATTGTTTGGCGACCCAAATTTCATGTGACCCACCTGTAGGTCCCAACCCAGTGTTTGGGAATGACTGAGCTAGACAGTGTTATATGTTATATGTATAAACCATCATGACACAATTCACAGCAGGTCTCCTCAATAAATCTTGGGAAGAGTTCATTTGTGCATAAATGAATGTTCCTGTCCATTTTTACTGCCACTTTCACATCATCTTATATTATTTGACACATGCATGGACATGTTAAATACTTTTGAGAAATTAATTGAGAATTGAGAAATAAATGAGTTTAGGCTGAGTTGCCAGGACATCTCATTGTTTTTTCTCATCAAGAAAACAAACCTTTAAGAAAAAGAGACAACTCAAAATTTCAAAGCAACTCACTGAATAGATATTTGAGCTTTGAATCAAATTCAAACTCTTAAGCTTTGAAATTAACTTAAAAAAGTTTTGCCATCCTATAATCTTTAGTTGATATAATTTGTTTTTCTTCTTTAGATAAACTTGAATTATTTTCCCAAAAAATGTATGTCAGAAATTGTTCACAGTGAGCTGTGAACCTGGTTTTTCATTATTTGGGTGTTTGAAAATGAAATGGTTTTAAATGAAAATCTTCAAATATTAACCTTTCTTTATTTTCACTTTGAATTTCTTAAGTATTTTTTTAACCTAAGAGTTTGAATTGGACTGAAAACTCAAAAATATTTCAAAGTAAGTTACACTGAAATTTTGAGTTGGCAAACTTTTTTTTCATCTTACAGTGATGGATATTTTCACCAACTTAATAAATGAGACAAAATAAGATGTCCTGCAGATATAAAACTTAAATTTTTAGAATTTCTTTCAGTCTTTTATTTGATTGGTGACCCAAATAAAATCCTCTGTGTCACAGAATAACAGAATAGTAGTATAAACTACATTAAGAAATGTAAACTGTATGTGCTTATCATACTTTATGTCATTATATGTACAGTGCAGCTAGTACTGATCAGCATGTGGTCTGTTTGCCAGCATGCTAAAACTCATGTTTTGATTTCCAAAGAAACAGTGGGCCTCATGCAAGAACCACTCGTACAAACAGATTTAAGTGATGTATATGAGTGATTTAAGAGAACTTGTTGCATTCACCAGTTTTCTCGTATTTTGAATTTTCTTTCAGATGCAAACACAGTTTACGAGGTCCAGACCTGTAACAGAGTCATGTGCAGTCAGTCTGCTGGTATCCAAACCAAAGCATTTCACTAATGACTGTATATTTTTTAGTTTGAAGACATTTTGACTTTGAAAACTGAATTATAAATTACTCCTCATAATTATGTTGACATTCTGTTTGAATACATTTCAAATTATAATATAATTATAAATTTACATATAAGGCCTCTCATCCTTTATTCAATGATGTATTATAACCTGCTGTCAAGTGTATTGGTCGTATATCTGTACATGCAGGTTCATGAAGTGTCTGTCCTCACTTATTCTGTCCTCTGTCTCCATGATGGAAACTTCAACTTTACTTCCTCCTGCTGCTGTAGTCATGATCGCCCCTTACTGTGTTTTTTTTCTTAAGTAATTTTCATATTGAGACATGCCCTCTTTTTTCAGTGACAGTCTGACCCTCTGGTAACAGGCATTAACAGTATTCACTTTTCCCGTTTCTTTGCTTCAGCAGCTCTTTTAGTTCCACTGCTGACGCTGTTAAAATGACAGATTTTCCTTTATAGATCTCTGAAAGCAGGACGTCAAACATCAAACTTGTAAAGTTCTTCTTTTTTCTCTTTGATGCCATTTTCATGCATGAACACTTCCTGACATGTGGAGCAGGAAGTGCAGCCATATATGGTATTATTGGGGCATTAATTATGCTAATTTACAAGTCCTGCGCATGTGCACCCAAATACACACAGATGGATCATTTACAGGGTTTTTTGAATTTATGAACATTTGTTGAATCTGACGTGGTGTGTTCGTACAAGCCCTTTGTACACAAAATTAAGAGAAATTTAAGATAAGAATACGAAAATATTCGTGCATTAGGCCCAATATCTCTAATTAAAGTAATATTTTAACATATGACTCATTGAAATGCTAATCTCTAAGACTTTGACTTAACAAAAACAGGAGTCAAAATACTCAAAAAATGTTCTTTTGAGAGTGTCAGATCACCAAAGCTTTTTTTCTCCAACTTCTTCTGGACCAGCAGGCTCACGTCACTCAATATCTACAAATCTGACTGGCTTACAAGAAATGCTGTATTTGACTTAACAAACAGTTTAATTTGAGGTAACATAACACAGCAAAAAGTGCTGCTTGATTCAGAAACTGCATGTGAGCTTTGACTGAAGAGTTGTGGTGCTTGCAGACTGTAATAATAAAGCATTAATCACTCACACTGTAGCAGGCTAACATGGTGTAGAGGAGTTTGAGGCTGTTGATGTCCCTCTGTCAGTTTTCTTAACCTCTGTGGGTTCAGACACTATGACACACTGGCTACTGGAATCGTTTACTTTCACCGCTTCTACATGTTTCACTCCTTCAAGCAGTTTCCCAGATATGTAAGTATGGAGGTCTTTATCCACATGAGTGCACAACGGTCCAGAACCCAAAGGGGGTCCTTAGAGTTACTGACGGGCCTCCAAATTATCTCTCAATAAATTCCTTTTTTTAAAATACATATATGTTAAAAAATGTGAGAACATATTACCATGGATTCAACATATTGGTAGCAAAATTAATTGACAATGCTATCGATGCAATTATGTGATTGGCCAATTGGCCACATAGTGTACAAACACTCTTGTAAGCCACAATGGCTCATAACTTCACGAGGAGAAGACTCTGATATACACTCCATCTGAGAAACCAGCACCCTCTGTGAAAGTGCAGAGGGGGATGCTAACAGTGTAAAATGTGTACTGTAGTGCGGGGTCCCCGTGCCATCTCACTATCAGCTAAGCTGACAGACATTGATGACCCCCTGCATTAGGACAAATAAGCGAATCAGAGCTACATACACTACGTTAAATGATTTCTCTAATCTGTTTCATGTTTATCAGTCTTCCTTAGCACCATTTATATATCTGTCAAATGGTGCCGCAACAGCAGACTTTCTGGTAGAATCTGAAGAGATTCGTTTTGTTCTAACTTGGTGCCTGTGTTTGTAGGTCACAGGAGGATGCTGCCTGTTCCTTGCGGGCAAAGTGGAGGAAACTCCAAAGAAGTGCAAAGACATCATCAAGACAGCTCGCAGCCTGCTCAATGACATTCAGTTTGCACAGTTTGGAGATGATCCCAAGGTCTGTAGCAAGAAATCCTTTGACCACAACATGAATAGGACTGTCTTGTTGGAAGTGCTGGTGTGGCAAACTGAAACAGAAAAGTCAGAGAATAATGCATACATATGCTTACCTGAAATTTGTGTGTCAACCGATATTAAGTAACCATCGATGCCAGTGTGGTAAATATTTATTCAGTGTGCCTGATGTGCAATGCACAAAGGCACACTATATATAATCCGCCATACTACTTCTTTTTTATTATTTTTCATCCACTTGATATTCAGTGTGTATGTAGTCCCGCATCGCTGGGAGCACGTATGCAAAAAGCACATCAGAACGTGCAGAAAATTTGGGACAAGTGTGCTATGACTTTTGTTAACGGTTTGCTAAACTGTTTCCACAAAAATTGAAAAAAAACAAACAAGAACTTTCCCATTCAAAGAAAATTGACAAGGCTGATTGTGAATGGCTTAATCGAATGTCTAGCTCCAAGTCTAATATCCATGGCTGCCTACTGACATTTTTAATGTCAGCCATATTGTTCTTCTGTCCTGCTTACTCACACACCTTCTCATACACACACACACACACACACAAACTGTTCTTTCTATCTGTAGGGGGACTTTTACTGACATACACTCTCATCCATATATATACAAACACCCATGATGGCGCATGCACATACACAGAGACACACACACTCACAAACATACACACAATGATAGAGCTATTGCTATTTGTACTTACTTAGTAATGGCATTATGGTGGGGATACTAGTTGGCAGCGAGCATCAGGCGCACTCAAAATTTGGTGCGAACCTTTCTTGTTAATGACACTGTCCATGGTGCTGGGAAAACTTCAATTGGAGCAATTTGGTCATTTACTGCCTGCAGGACTGTTGACAAGTTTGGAATCACTTGTTATATTGATGTTACTACTTTCCTTTAATAATTTAATGTAGATAAAGCAGTATAATTCATACACCAAATGTATATTAACTATTGAAAAAGTTTTTGCCTCAAAAAAGTAACAATTAAATGATTGAAAGTTGTTTAATCCCAGTAGTGTTGCATGACTGCAAGAATACTGTTTATGACCAAATACCAGTCCAGAAAAGTGTAAGTGACCAGAGATCATTGTTGAATCACAACAGCGTAATCGGGCTTTAATTATTTTGAGAACCTATTTTTCTTTTAGTCCTCTGCAGTCTACTCGGTTGTGAGACGGAATAGATCTAAACTGTGATTTGTTGAGGCTGATTTATAGTTGTACACAGGCTGTACGCAGAACTTGATGCCGTAGCTTACTCAAGTGGCCTACACAAAACAACAAGCATTTTATTTGCTTAAATGGTAATAAATGAAACTAGTAAAGCTATCCTCACATGTAGCAGCTCATCACTGATGCTGCTGTTGACACTTTTCATGAAGCAAACAACCCTGCACAAGACTTCTGTTGACATTCTTTCACAGCACTCCACAAACAAACACAACATAAAAGCAAAAAAAAAAACTTGTTCTCAATATTCAAGGGCACACTGG
Source organism: Lutjanus erythropterus (assembly GCA_020091685.1). Taxonomy (NCBI): domain Eukaryota; kingdom Metazoa; phylum Chordata; class Actinopteri; order Lutjaniformes; family Lutjanidae; genus Lutjanus; species Lutjanus erythropterus. Next base: position 37,486,999 of record CM034605.1, read on the forward strand.
CAAATAAGGAAAATATAGTGAGGAGGAGATAGAAAGTGGAGCACATGAACAAGTTATTGGGAAGTCTCTTCTCTTTTTTGTTTTGTTTATTGAACATTGGCAGGACCATTTGTAATCATGAAGTCAATAATTTAGGGGTAATTCATTTACCACTATTGTGGTTCATTAATCTACAAATGTTTCTAAAGGTTTCTTTAGATTAAATTCTTTGTGAAAACAGGCAACCCTTCAGATGGAAGATCTGTATTGATGATCTTCTTACCTTAGCAGTACTTTAGAAAAATGTGCGTTTCATGCTGTCTGACTGCAGACAGACAAACAATTAGCAGACTGTAACTTCATCTATCTATGACAGTGTTTCCCAGCTTTTTTCTGGGGACCCACTTTTTAAAATGACAAAATATTGTGAGCAGATTCAGAATAGGCCTTCATAAATCTTTGGAAGAAAATGAAATGAAGGTTCTTGACCATGTTTACTATATTTCCACATCACTGTTAAATACTTTATAGTCAAGTAATCTGTCAATTATTTTCTTGATTAATTGATTATTAGTTGTTTGGTCCATGCACTCCACTCCACCTGCGCTCCATATTGATCAGTGTTTCCCAAAGTCAAAAATGACATCTTTAAATGTCTTGTTTTATCTACAACTCAAAGATATTCAGTCAACTGTCAGAGAGGAGCATGAATCCAGAAAATATACTTTATGAAAGGTGAACTGCAGATATAAGTCTTACATTTGCATAATTTCTTCCATAATCTTTTATTTATTTGGCGACCCAGATAAAAGCTCCTGTAGCCACCTGTAGGTCACAACCCATTGTTTGGGAATGACTGATCTATGGGTATCTAAAGGGTGCATCCAGTATCTGTAGTCTGACACTGTCACTGTTTACTAGAAGAATCCTTTTCCTAACAGGAGGAGGTGATGGTGTTGGAGCGCATCCTGTTGCAGACCATCAAGTTTGACCTGCAGGTGGAGCACCCCTACCAGTTCCTGCTCCGCTATGCCAAGCAACTCAAAGGTATCTCTGTCTGTGTCCAAAAATATTCTGTGGCAAATTCATTGTTGACACACAATATTTTAATCTGAGACAGATGGTGAGTAAATAAATCAGGGTTCTTAAGGTTCTTGGAAATCCTTGAAAATGCTCGAATTTCAATGTAGTATTTATTTATTAACTGCTTGACATTGTAATCACATTACTTTCATAATAATAAATTACTATCTGACTGAATAGTTTGCTTTTTAGATGAAGAAATAAAAAAAAGTCAGAGAGCCTAATTGCTCTTGCGTTTCACACACAACAAAGAAGACTGTTTGAGCCCTGCTTGCCATTCTTAATGTGTCACATACAGTAGTGTGACCTGTCAGTCTTTATTGATGTGTCCCCTCTGATGGAACAGTGAGTGGCAGGCTGGGAAGTTGCTGTTTTAATGAGCATTGGTTTGGAAACTAAAAAAAAAAAAGGAAAGGGTTTGATTGGAACAATTTGTCCACTAATTGCTTGGCTGGTTGTTTTATATCAGCTCAGCCAAGTCTACTTACAGATCGGGGTGGCTGTTTAGCTCAGTTGGTAGAACGTCCGCCCCATGTATGGAGGCTGTCAGTCCTCTGCAGTGGCCGCTGGTTCGACTCCTGCCTGTGGCCCTTTGCTGCATGTCTTCCCCTCTCTCTACACCCCCCTTTCCTGTCTACTCTTCAGCTATCCTATCAAATAAAGGCAAGAAAACCAAAATACATAACTTAAAAAAAAGTCTACTTACAGGTGGGTGACAGGTTTTGAAACATGGAACTTTGTAGTGCCTTTCTTTGATTTCTCACCTTTCTATCACGAAACATCATTTTTATTTATAGCACAAAAACAACTGATTTAATGTTATGAAGAAATGATATAAGGACTTAACATTTTGAGCATATAGAACATATAACATATACAGCACTGTGCAAAAGTTTTAGGCAAGTGTGAAGAAATGCTGTAAGAATGCTTTCAGAAATATAAGATATAATTGTTTATTTTTATCAATTTACAAAATACTAAGTGAGTGAACAGAAGAAAAATCTAAATCAAATCAATATTTGGTGTGACCACCCTTTTCCTTCAAAACAGCATCAGTTCTTCTTGGTACACTTGCACAAAGTCAGGCATTTTGTAGGATCATAGTCAGGTGTTTGATTAACCACTTATACCAAACAGGTGTTAATGATCATCAATTTCATATGTAGGTTGAAACAGTCATTAACTGAAACAGAAACAGCTGTGTAGGAGGCTTAAAACTGGGTGAGGAACTCTGCTACCAACGTGAGGTTGTAGAAGACAGTTTCATATCACAGGTCAGACACTATGAGAAGACTGAGCACAGCAACAAGACACAAGGTAGTTCTACTGCATCAGCAAGGTCTGTCCCAGGCAAAGATTTCACAGCAGACTGGGGTTTCAAGATGTGCTGTTCAAGCTCTTCTGAAGAAGCACAAAGCACAGGCAACGTTGAGGACTATAGACACAGTGGTCCGCCAAGGAAACTTGCGTGCAGCAGATGAAAGACACATTATGCTTACTTCACTTCAAAATCGGAAGATGTCCAGCATTGCCAGAAGTAGCAGAAACCAGGAGGACCCAGGTACTCCCATCTACCTTCTGGAAAAGTCTGGCCTGAAGTGGTTTACATGGAAGAATTGTGGCCAAAAAGCCATAACAAGGCCAAGTGACTCAGCTATGCATGAAACAAAGGAACTGGGGTGCAGAAAAATGGCAGCAGGTGCTCTGGACTGAGTCAAAATCTGAAATATTTGTCTGTAGCAGAAGGCAGTTTGTTCGCCGAAGGGCTGGAGAGCGGTACAAGCAGGCAACAGTGAAACATGGTGGAGGTTCCTTGCAAGTTTGGGGATGCATTTCTGCAAATGGAGTTGGGCATTTGGTCAAGATTAATGGTGTCCTCGATGCTGAGACATACAGACAGATACTTATCCATCATGCAAAACCATCAGGGAGGTGTCTGATTGGCCCCAAATTTATTCTGCAGCAGGACAACGACCCCAAACATGCAGCCAATGTCATCAAGAACTATCTTCAGTGTAAGGAAGAACAAGGAGTCCTGGAAGTGATGGACCCCCACTTAACATCATCAAGTCTGTCTGGGATTACATGAAGAGATAGATGGATTTGAGGCAGCCTACATCCACAGGAGATCTGTGGTTAGTTCTCCAAGATGTTTGGAACAACCTACCTGCCGAGTTCCTTCAAAAACTGTGTGTAAGTGTACCTAGAAGAATTGATGCTGTTTTGAAGGCAAAGCGTGGTCACACCAAATATTGATTTAGATTTTTCTTCTGTTCACTCACTCAATAAACAATTGCATTTTATATTTTTGAAAGCATTCTTACTTTATAGCATTTCTTCACACCTGCCTAAAACTTTTGCACAGTACTGTATAAGTATGTCACTGACCACAGCTGAAAGGTGCTGGAAAATACCGCTTGAAAAGTGCTTGAATTTGACTTTGGAAAAGGAGAAGGACCCTGATAAATATACATGAGACCTTGAATTGTGCTGGGATTAAAGGGATAGTTCACCCAAAACTGAAAATGCAATCATTATCTCCTCACTCTCATGCCGCTTGAAGGTCAGGTTTAGTTTTTTAGCCCACAAAACACTGCTGAAGTTTCACAAGAAAACAGCAGTGCAGAATCTCCCAAACAATGGAAGTGAATGGTGACGAGTTTTCAAATGAAAAAAGAAAAAAAAAAAAACATAAAATGCCTCCATACTGCTCATCTGGTGTAATCCAAGTTTCCTGAAGCCCCAACATGACAAGTTGACTTTAAAAAAAAAAAGTTATTTCCAGAACGTTTTTAGAATCTTCATTCATCTGAATCTTCATTGTAGAGCCTTAGCTTGGAGCAGCGTTGACATGCACAGGCACACTGTCTGAACTGTGTGCGTGTAGTGTGACGATGTGCAAACGGCTTGTCAGGATTTTAGACTTGGATTTTGCCAGACAAGCAGTATGAAGGCATTTTATGTTTGATTTTTTTTTTGTTTGTTTGTTTGTTTTTTTCCAGTTGTCTGTGTTTTGCAGACCATTCGACCTTCAGTCGGCATGAGGGTGAGTAGATAATGACTGAATTTTCAGTTTTGGGTGAACTATGCCTTTAACTACTGAGCCTAAATTTGTGTCAGGATCCCCTCAATTACATTTTATAGAAACATTAGTTCAGAACAAGGAATGCAGAGCTGATGGAGAAACTACTTTGATTTTCAGGTGACAAGAACAAGGTGCAGAAGCTGGTTCAGATGGCCTGGACCTTTGTGAATGACAGGTGAGCTTCAAAGGTGGGGGTCATTTATTCATAGTTTCAGTGTATCGATGTAGTGATGGGTGATACCAAACTTCAATACAGAAAATAATTTTTTTAATAATTTAACAAAAATGTTAAATATGTCATTTTTAGAGATTTTAGAGGAAAAACACATACACACCCTGGAAACTAAAGACAAATTTATTACAAAAGCAAATATGAGAGTAATTAAACTGTGCTATTAAGTGTGTCATTGGTATCCACAGTCATGTGACACGTAAATAAAAACACCAGAGCTGTTCATTGGTACAAACATTAATTGGAAGAGATGCAGCCACCCACATTTTGTGTTTGTATAAATGAAGTTTTTAAAGGAACTGACACCAAATCAGTAGCTTGGGAGAAATGATGCATCGATTGTGCAGAATTCACCTGCCCGTCCCTGTTTTGTTATCAGATGTTTAGCTAATTTAGAATAATACCATGCCTTGTGCTCCTGCTTAGCCTGTGCACCATGGTGGCCCTGCAGTGGGAGCCACAGATCATAGCGGTGGCTGTCATGTATCTGGCTGGACGTCTCTGTAAGTTCGACATCCAGGAATGGACCTCTAAGCAGTCGTCCCGGCGGTGGTGGGAGCAGTTTGTCCATGATGTGCCTGTGGAGGTGTTGGAAGGTAATGATAATACTGCCATACTAGTCATAGTTGATTTAGTATATAAACTATTCTAACTGTTTTCTTTGCTGCTCCTTCTCTCTCCATCACAAAGACATCTGCCACCAGATCCTGGACTTGTATTCTCAGGCTAAGCAGCAGATGCCTGATGGCACGATAGGGACTGGGGAAAATCCCCCAACTCCTTCCATCCTGTCCCCTTCAGCCCCACCACTGACAAAGAAGGCCTCCCCTCAGAACAGCCCTAGACCACACAGACCAGCCCAGGTGAGAGGACTGTGTACATGTCCACCTGTACGAGCGTGTTTGATCCCATCTCATGCCTGCAACTGATACCAGTTGTCTTTTTTTTTTTTAGCCCTCTCCCAAAGATGACAACAAGGCTGCTAGTAAGTAAAAATCTCATTTGAAAGACTCATTCATTAATGTAGACTCATTCATTAATTTTACGTAGTGTCTTTTTATCAGTGCCCCCTTTGTCTTGTGTTTTTGTTTTCCAGAGCTCACAGAACCCCCTCCACCTCCTCCTCCACCACCTCCTCCTCCTCCAGTCTCCATAAACCCAGGTCAGTCTTTTCTGTACTTGACTCCATCAGTTGTCCTCACACTGTTACTAAACTACCTTCAAACTGAAATTGAGTGAATAAAGAGATGGAATGCCCATATTCTATTTACTTTTCAAATATTTCATTGATAAAACATGACAACAACTCTATAAATGCTTCACCTTTTCAGACTGAAATGGATCACAGTCTGTGGGCAAATGACATCATTCACCAAGAGTATACATTAGCTGCCACACAGTGTGGCTAACTTTAGCAGTGCTAGCAGCAACCTGCTTCGCTTGCAGGTTAATGTCTGTCTGTGCTGAATGTGGTCACATTTTGCTCCAGTCAAGTGGTTTTCTATCAGTTTATTCTGTTGCAGCCTACATTCAACCATATTTCCATTGTCTCTATTAAAACACTGCATTGGTTGCACAAGTTGTCATGCATGTCTTTCAGGGGCCATGGGGGATATACCTGCTGGGTGAGAGGGGCTGCTGTCTGATGGGGCCACAGCCCCAACTAGTGGTGGGCAGCTGAATAACACCTTGGAGACAGTGAACTGGCATTGTGCGTGAATAAAATATTGATAAATAGCGAGGGTGGTGACATTTAATTGTGTATTCACCTAATTGCGCACATCCCTAATAGACACTGAAATCATTTCACCAAGTTTTATAATGAAAACCTCTGATTTGAAATGGCATTCATTTGTCAAGGTGTTCATTGATGCAAAATAAATCTTGGTTATGTCTGTGTCTGGGAAACTTTTGCTAACTTTGGTTGATACTGGACACTAGTGACATGAGTTTTGTCAAAGAATGGTAATGAAACGGTGATGAAAATAATAAAAATTTGAAATAATACTAATTGGCAGAAATTTTATCTGTTTATCATGAAACCTGATTATGCCACTATTCTTTTGATAACATTTCCATTTTTTCACACTAATGAAATGAGCAGTTTGATTTCTATTCCACAACATCTGTTAAAGGCATAATATGCAGCATTTTACTAAAATAATAATAGAGTCACATTAACATAATCCCTTCAATCATCACTTCTGACTCATTGTCAGTGTGTGGTGTCTGCTGGCTGGATTGGCAGTGGATCATCTCTGGCAGCAGCAACAGAGCTGAAGCCTGATGCAGCTACATCCACTAGACATAAGGTGTCAGATAAGAAATGAATGCCAGCCATGTTGATCTAAATTTCTTAATAATAAAGACAGTATTTCACATGCCAGGAAAAGTTGCTAAGTCAACTCACAGCCTTTGCAACAATGGCCTTCTTTTTCGGGACAAAATGCAAGCCCCCAGAACATGGATCATTCATTTTTAGGGTGAAAACTTGGTTTAAAGTTGGTGTGTGATTGCGCAGCAGATTATCTCAAGTCTAAAATCATTCTTGTATTTTCAGACAGGCTGATCTCTAACCTCCACTGTCTCACTGTAGCACTTTGGTACCTTCTTGTTTTTCTTCTTACTGGAGCGTCACAGGGAACGTCTCTCCACACTGTGGATAAACATTTTCTGCACTTTCTTTTCTCCCACAGAACACAAACCCCCTTCCTCCTACCCACCAGCCCCAGATCTCCCTTCTAAACCACCCCCACCACCTTTACCCCACTGCCCACCTCCACCACCTCCTCTGCCCAAGGACCTCCCCAGCTCTAGCTCCCTGGTGTCCAGCGAAGGCTACCAGAAGCTGCAGTCCATGATGAAGACAGAAGGCTCCTGTTACACCACTGTACCCCCAGCCTGCACCCCACTGGGCTACCACCACCACTACCCCACAGGCACTGCTTCCTACCACACGCCCCCTCTCTCAGCCTATAGCTACCTGCTTGCACCTCCGCCTCCCTCAGTCATGGGCCTGGCACCTAGTTTGGGTGGTGGGTACCCACAACCATCAACTGGTGGACACAATCAGTTACCCCCGCCGCTGCCCCCTGGGATGCCCCCAGTCAGTGGGCTTAGTCGGGGTACATGGATGAGATGAGTAGCAAGACGCCAGCACAAAATTCAAAAATGTTCAGGTGAAAGCTTTTTAAATAGTTCCAACTGATGTCAGATCACTGCATGTACAGTACGAAACTTTAATGGGTCTGACCATTTTCACCTTTGAACAGAAAGGAAGAAACGTCAGTGTTCACAGGTCTTCAGAAAGTCTCACCTAATGATATGGAACAAATAATGAAAATGCAGCTACTTTGTGCCAATTTCTGCACTTGTTCCAGTTCTGAAAAGATGTACTTTACACAAATCTGAAAAGTTGATAAAAGTTTTACTTGACAAAAGAGACAAGGTGTTTGTTGAATGACTGTCTTTTTGTACAATATACTGTCATACTTTACACAGTATTCACATATATTGTATCATCTATGTGGGAAACTTTTGTGTTGTGTCCTATTTAAGTATTGATGGGAAGACTGTTTTGTTGTTTTGCCCTGTGGGTGCATTGAACCCTCTCATGTCATTTGATTTATAATGAGACATTTTTAGGTGTGTAGGCACATGAAGTTTCATACTGTATTAATTGGGTTATTAAAGAAAACACAGCAGAGTAAAAGGCAGCTTTTTCTCTATTTTTACATTGTTCAGGCTGTTATGTTTTTTCATTAGACAGAAACAGAAACATGTTTCCTTTATTCACTTTCATTTAACTGGTTTCAGATGGCATTTTAAATATGTCTGTTTTTATTTGCAAAATAAGCCCTTTCAGGAACTTTGGCTGGTGCCAACCAAAGTCAGTCCCCTCGAAATGCTTTGGATGTTTATTTTTTTTTACTGTCAGAATGTAATAAACCACCAAGAATAAAAGTGTGAGTGATCAAATTATTTCAATAATAATAAAATAATAAGATCTATGGGCATCTGTATCTGTATCCAAAATATGGAAGAAAAGGAAAATAAATATTCATATGTTTTCATTAGTGTATGATCACCTGAAAACGGAAAATAGAATCATGTTTTTTTATCGACAGAGGAAGCGGGTCATCTTCTGCAGAGGCTGTCATTTTGAACTGCCATATTTCTACAGTAGTATTGTGTCATTTGTAAATGTTTTGTTTGAAGAACAGAACCTTTAGGTGAATACACTGATATGGGTCACTTAGTGAAACATGTTCAGCCGAGCTTTCAGTCAGTCAAACGTGCAGGGAATGACTCACTGCACTAAGATGGGTTCTGTCATTATAGTAGGCTCTTATCACACTGTTTTAAATGCTCATTTTGCTCATCAGTTTGGTTTTAATCACTTATTTGATTCTACAAAAAGCAACTTTCATGACATGATTGACAGCTAAGCTCTTAGACAGCTGGCAGTGATTTTCCTTTCACATGCTTACTCTTCCATGGAGGTACTGAGTGTGCCATGTGTTTGCCACTTATGTTTTTTTCAATGCTGTTTATAAGATTATCGTTTTAATATTTATTTATTCATTTTATTTCAGAGAGAGGAAACAGGTCTCTCCATGAAGGCAAGGGGCCTCTATCCATCATATCTCGAGAACCGCTCCTCTGATCTACTCCAGGTTTGACAAGTGTGACACAAGGGACCCAAGGAAATGCAGTGTTGAATTTCTTCTGCTTCTGCAGATGCTTGATAATGAGCTGATCATTTGTGGTATGGACAGACCACAAAAACCTCTCCTACATCCATACAGCTAAACAATTGAACTCCCGACAAGCCAGGTGGACTCTGTATTTTGGCAGATTCACCTTCACCTTAATTATCCCCCAGGTACCCGTAACATCAAGCCTGATGCTCTGTCTCACCAGTTCTCTGCAGAAGAGATTAGTTCTGACCCTGAATCCATCCTGCCACCCACCTCCTTCGTCGCAGCAGTCACCTGGGAGATTGAATCGCTGGTCAGACAGGCCCAGAGCCAACAGGCAGACCCAGGTAATGGCCCCACTAATCATCTGTTTGTCCCCGACTCTGTCCACTCTCAGGTCCTCCAGTGGGCCCACTCCTCCCGACTCACCTGTCATCCTGGACTCAACCGGACTCTGGCCTTATGTCGGCAGTTTTGGTGGCCAACCATGGAGGCTGATACTCATTCATTCATCTCTGCCTGTCCCATGTGTGCCCAGAGTAAGACATCCACCAAACCCAGTTCTGGTCTCCTGCATCCCTTATCAGTACCAAGTCGCCCCTGGTCACATATTGCTGTGGATTTCGTGATAGGTATTCCCCCACTCTAACAGTAAAACTGTCATCCTTCCATCAGGCCATTTTTCTAAATCGGCTCATTCTCTTGCCTTACCCAAACTTCCCTCTGCTAGGGAGACAGCCAACCTCTTGGTTGAGCATGTTTTTTGCCTCTTTGATATTGTATTTGTTACAAGTGAAGAGATGGGGGGGGGGGGGGGGGGGGGGTGTAGAAGAGGGGGTTTAGAAAAGGTTACAATATTGTTGATATAGTGGACTTTGTATGGTTCTTTTGTGAAAGCAACAAACATACTGTTCAAAAAAAGAAAATACATGCACACCTATAAGTTGATTATCCTGCATATGCCATGGTCATCTGCCAACAATGTGGCATAAAAACATTCACATTGGTGAAAGTTTTGCACTTCAAAAGTTATGAAGCAAGAGCTTACTGTTGTCATGACAGGGACTAATTTTATTCCCTTTTACAACCAAGCAGGTAGTCACAGTATAAATTACACAAAGGTTCTGCCTCCTTCACAATAATTTGTTTCAAAGTATTAAAATTAACCTTGATTTTGAGTCAACACAGTCTCACAGACTGTTTGCTGTGATGGTTATTGTGCAGAGATGACTGACAGGTTACCAGGCAAAGACAAAATTGCTGAGCCATGTTGCCAAGCTGTATGTAATTGAGTAGCAGTTCTGCTTCATTGCTAAATTGATTCAGCTAAACAGCAACACACCAAACAGGTGCTCATTCATTGGTGAATTAGTTTGATTACCATTTACATTGGTTCATTTTTATTTCAATTAACCTATAGCACAGGCATGGGCAAACTATGGCCCGCGGGCCATGTACGGCCCGTTAGGCTTTGTAATCCGGCCCGCCAAACTTGTTTAAACTATATAATTAAATGTAATTATTACCAAATTGCATTAATTTTAACTTCCATGCAATTGCTGCATTTCCCCAGCAGATGGCGCACTCCAGACACATTGACCCTTGTTGGAGTGTGGTGTATTATGTTGCATTCAGATGCTGCTTAGTTGATCCCTAATGACAAAAACACTAAGTCCATTTAGCGATTTGGCTCTTTATTTAGGGTTAAATCCCAAGTTGGTGTTGACAAATAACTTTTCTAACATGTCTGGATCACTTATGTGGACATGCTTGTGCAAGTTTTTTCAAATCACAAAAGATCGTTTGTCGGACGAATGACGAATATGACATTTTGCCTGAGTGAACTCTGAACTTGTTTCTCCGATGTTTGCAAACGCACATGAAAGCAACATTACTCTCTTCTTCGCCATTTTAACATTGTATGTCTGAGCCCTTCTGTAAAAATGAGTGGACCAAAGAAAAGAAAAGTGGACAGTGAGTGTCGAGTCTTTAAGAAGGAGTGGACAGCAAAATATTTTTTCACCGATATCCGAACAACAGTGGTATGTCTGATATGCCAGGAAACTGTTGCAGTTTTTAAAGAGTACAACATCAGCCGTCACTTTGCAACGAAGCATGCTAACTATGCTAGCCAGCAGGTCGGCACAAGAGCAGGAGACTACTGCAGAGAGGTTGCTGGCGTTACAGACTCAGCAAAATTTTTTCACCGACAAACCGTGATTCAAGAGTCCAATACCAAGGCAAGTTTTTGCTGGCATTCAAACTGGCAAAGGCTAGCAAGCCTTTCTCAGAAGACGAGTTTTGAAAGACTGCATGATGGAGACAGCAGGTCTCTTGTGTCCGGAGAGCAAAGGCAAGTTTGAAAAGATCAGTTTATCACAAAGGACAGTGACTCGCCATGTGGAACTGATTGATGAAAATATTGCCAGTGAGTTAAACAAAAGGCAGAGTCCTTTACATTATATTCATTAGCACTGGATGAAAGTAACGACATAAAAGACACTGCCCAGCTCCTAATTTTTATCCAGGGATTAACAAAGGTTTTGAGATAATGGAGGAGTTTTTCACCATGGAGTCCCTGAAAGGAAAAACACGGGGAGGACTTGTATGACAGGGTGTCTGCTGTCATCAAGAGAATGAAGCTACCTTGGAGTAAACTTGTCAATATCACCACGGATGGATCACCAAATTTAACTGGAAAAGGTCGGGCTGCTGAAAAGAATCCAGGATAAAGTGAAGAGGAAACCCTGACCAGGATGTTGTTTTCCTTCACTGCATTATTCATCAGGAATCTCTGTGTAAGTCTGTGCTGCAGCTTAATCATGTGGTGAATCCAGTGGTAAAACTTGTGAACTTTATACGAGCAAGGGGACTACAGCACAGTTCATTGTGTTCCTAGAGGAAACTGATGCAGATCACCAGGACTTGCTAACCACTCGTGTCCGCTGGTTAAGTTTGGGAAAAGTTTTCAAAGAGTGTGGGAGCTCAAAGAGGAGATTTGCACGTTTTTGGAGTTAGTGGGGAAATCCGACGAATTTCCTGAGTTGAGTGACAAGAACTGGCTTTGTGACTTTGCATTTGCTGTGGACATATTTTCCCACATGAATGAGCTGAACATGAAGCTACAGGAAAAGATCAGTTTGTGCATGACATGTACACAAAATGTGAGAGCCTTCAAAACCAAGCTGACTTGATTCTCCAGACAAATTTCAACAAATCTTTCTCTCATTTTCCCCACTAGCCACACAGAAAGAGGCTACCTGAAGCAAAAAGTACAGCAAATCACTGGATGACCTGCACAAGGAATTCTGCTGTCGGTTCTCTGATTTTGAAAGAATCGATAAGTCACTTCAGCTGGTGTCCTGTCCCTGTCACAGGACCTGAAACAGCACCACAGGACCTGCAATTGGAACTGATCGATCTTCAGTCTGACTCCACCTTAAGGGAGAAGTTTAACTCTCTTAAACAGAATGACTTTTATGCTTCACTCAACAAAGCCACATTTCCAAACCTCCGGAGAATGGCACAGAAGATGCTGGTGTTGTTTGGCTCAACCTATTTGTGTGAGCAGACATTCAGCGTCATGAACAAAAACAAATCCTGTCACAGATCCAAGTTAACTGACCAGCACCTCAGATCTATCCTGAGAATCACCACAACAAAACTAACCCCAGACTTTGATGCACTAGGAAAAATGGGAGACCAGCAGCACTGTTTCCACTGAATTGTAAGTGAGTAAATCTACTGTTATTAAATAAACGCAGTTGTAAAATAATTTTACAATAAGCCTTGCATATGTATGCTTTGCTGCCTGTTAAAGGCCAAAACCTTTATATAATGGTTTTACATGTCATTTACATTAGTACAAATAAACACTCCATCCATCTGCTCCTCAACTGGCCTGCCTGTCAAATTTTAGAACTCTGTGTGGCCCACCAGCCAAAAAGTTTGCCCACCTGCTATAGCAGATATCAAAATAGTCAATATTAACAATTTACAAGAGGTCTAGCCTCCAACCATCAAAAAATAAAGTCGGCTACATTTATATTTTCTTGCCATGAAGCCATAAATGAGCCTATTATTAACAATTAACAGTTCTTCACAGGCTTCAACCATTGAAAATTTAACTTGATGTTTCCATTAATGGAGCAATTTGTCAGTGAGACAGGCAAGTCTGGCTTGCTGGGCTGATGATGGGCATCAGTGCTTGTTGCAGTTGGGCAAGACAAGATCTGGCTCCATGTCTGCCTCCCCAATACGGTTGAAACTCAGTATGATTTTTCAACCTGGGCTCTATTTCCACGTGTATGTGTGTGATTAATGGGGACACCTCATTTTGAAGTTTGTCTGGTACTGAGGGAGACTGATGCAGCCAAGAAATGAGCTGTAACATGATTTTGGGGGCAAATGCGCTTCATCTAAGTTTATCCACTTTAAGTGCTTGTTTTTGCCACTGACAGACTCAGATTGACAGTGTAAATCTCTGGCAATAGCATGAAAAGCACCTCTCCTACACTTCACTTGTTCCAGGCTGTGTATAGCCAAATCTCATTTAACATAAGCGTTGCAGGATACTACGTGTTGCAGAAAGACAACAGAGGAGATGTGAGTGTGGCGATCAGAGCAGAGTGAGTTAAGTCAGAGCACTGAAACGTAATTTAGTGTTATTAAATCAATAAAAGCTCTGCAAAATTGTAAATAAAAATGAACTGTAAACAAAAATTAGATGAACTCTTGACTGACAAGCGGCAGGGGCACTTAGATTTACTATGAGATGGGAAACAGGGCAAGCAAACTGTTGGAATTCCAGTTTTGCAAAACACAATCAAGTCGGATTGTCCCAAATATTAAGCACCCAATTACAAATTCAGTGTTCAAACACAAGAAATGTTTGCTGTAGTGTTACATATATGCCACTTGGAGGCAGTCTACTCAAATATAAACTAAAGTATATGTAGCTTTTACATTCACTTTCACACCTCCACAAACATCCTGCATTGCAGACATTTCCACATCATGTCTAACTCAGTATGGCTGAACTCTCCTGCTGCTCTGTCTGTAGTTGTTGTTAATCATTTATGAAATGAATCACATTCTAGTGATCATCAGTCATTCTAAGGTGAACTCAGTATGTAGATATGAAATATAAAAAAATGAACTAAAATGCCTAGCAAACATTTAGCACCACTGTTGTTTTATCAGTAATGTATTCAGAACTTGTGTTAAACATATTGAGCCATATGCCAAATAATGAAGCTCAACTTTTCACACATTCTGCATTAAATGCCACAAAGCCACTGACAACACACATTGACAATGAATATGTACTTAATTTTTATTTCAAAATCATCTAAAAGTGGCATTTTCATTTTTTCATATTATCATGTAGTCCTAAAATACATTTTCAGCTATATTTATTTAGTTAAAAAATATAAAGGCATGCTACTCCATGGTAACCTATGGGGAAGTATTTATTACAGCACTGGTCTTTCTCTAAAATATGCTGTCATAGAGGAATATTTCATCACTAGGTCTAATGACAAAATAAGCTGTACATTTGAATTTAAGAAAATATTTTGCTTTTTAAGATATTGTTATAACTTTGTGCTCTTCACAAATAAAAAAAGTCAGCAGTTTGGTGTACAAGGAGGAACAATTCTCAAGAAAGGTCACTTTGCACTCTAATGATTCTACTGACTGATGTATTTTCTCTGGACCTGATAAAAAATGAATATATAACAGAAATAGCTTCAATATAAATATCCTGACATAAAACATTGTTTTGTATGAATTTACAGTAGACAGATTAAAGTTTTGATGTTGAGCTCTGCCTAAGTCATTGACTCAATCAAAGGAAATATCAAAGCAGAGAAAACTCTCAGCTTTGTCTTTTCATCAGAAACAGAGGCTCCTGACACGGCTGACTGCTGACTGTGGACACGCCATTGTTGGAGCACACACCTTTAAAGGTTAGTTCACCCAAAAATGAAGTCATTGTCTACTCACCCTCATGCTGATTGAAGGTTGGGTTTAGTTTTTAGTCCACAAAACACTGCTGGTTTCACAGGAAAACAGTGTTGCACTCCCCCAAAACAATGGAAGTGAATGGTGACCAGTTTTCAACCAGAAAAAACAAAAAAAATCTGAAATACCTTCATACCGCCGTCAGGTGTAATCTATGTCTCCTAAACCCGACCTTCAATCAGAATGAAGTTCAGTAGATAATGACTGAATTTTCATTTTTGGTGAACTATCCCTTTAAGACAATGCACTGATGTCCTCTGTCCCCAAAGTGGCATAGCTGAGTGGAGAACTGATGCAGAAGTGTTGAGCTACAATTCTTCTAACAACCCCTAAACATATTCAACTGAACAGAATATGGAAAGCCTCCAACATCTCTCTTCAAGCACAATATTAACACAAATGTATATTTACAAGTTGCATTCCTTAGGAGTGTGTGTAGTAACAGATATTAGGGCCTATAGTGAGTGTTTCTGCTTGTGTTTGTTTGATCACATTAAGCCGGGGTGACTGCTGCTTGTGTTGGAGCTTCAGGCTTCAGTCATTCTCTCATGTGGATTTTCCATTTCCACACCCAAATCCAGCCGTTAAATACTTCCATACAGTTTGAGTGTGTGACCCAGATTATTGCCTGTTGTGTGTCTGTTTGCACCAGAGCTGTGACTGCCAGAGTCCTCCAGTGTTGGCATGTCAGTACATCCATTATCACTCAGTTTAGTTCAGGCTGGGAGGCTGCAGTCTGACAGCCACAGAGAGCTGACATTGTGCTGAAAAGCGTCAATCCAAACTAGTTGTGTAAGTTTACTGGGACCACTGGTGGTTCCATCTATAAAGGCCCTTTAAACTGGTTCCTGAAAGCTGCTGTCGGACGGAAGGCTTAGAGTTGGCTGCATCACAGCTTCCTCCAAACCACCTGAGAGGAGAAAGAGTGCAGTGTCAGACAACAACATCAGAGGAAAACAAAGTGTCAGAATCCTCAGAAAGTCTGCTGATATTCTATGTTGCATGCCAGATTAGTCTTAAAACTTTAAGTTTATTTGTCCTCTCTTGTCAATGTGAAGATAAATGTGAGACGAAACAACATGAAAATGTGTGTGTGTGTGTGTGTGAGAGAGAGAGAGAGAGAGAGAGAGAGAGAGAGAGAGAGAGAGAGAGAGAGAGAGATCAGGGTGTCTGTGTTATGAATAGTCTTTTGTTTCTCACTTCATTAGGTAGAATGCACTAGACCATCACAAGTGGAGACCACAACACACACACACACACACACACACACACATTTTTATAATGGTTTGCAGATGATAATTGTATCATTTTATATTACTCTATATCTATATTCATATCAACTGCCAATTTATCAAGCATAAATACTGTATTAATAATAAAAATGAAAACTACTTCTAATTCTGTGGGAAAACTTTGTTCAGATCCAGAGAACTTCATTCTAATATCTTGTTGAAGGGATAGTTAGCGCAAAAATGAAAATTCAGTCATTATCTACTCACCCTCATGCTGATTGAAGGGTGGGTTTAGTTCTATAGTCCACAAAACACTGCTGGAGTTTCACAGGAAAACAGCATTGCAGAATCTCCCAAACTACAGAAGTGAATGGTGACCAGTTTTCAAACAAAACAAAACAAAACAAAACAACAAGAAAATAACAACATAATAGCCTCCATAGTGCTCGTGAGAGTGTAAGTCAAGTCTCTTCAAGCCCCAACAGTTTCACAGGAAAACAGTGTTGTAGAATCTCCCAAACAATGGAAGGGAATGGTGACCAGTTTTCAAATGGGAAAAAAACAACTGGAGAAAACATAAATGCCTCCATACTGCTCATCTTGTGTAATCCAGAGGGTGTACTACGGCGAGATTAATGGGTTAGCGAGCTATGTTGAGTCTAAAGCCAGGATTTTCAGTGTCACTGAAGAGTTTCAGATTAAATCGTCTGTAAAACGTGCTGTTCTTTAAGTACTTATTGTCCTAACAAGGTTGTTTATGAGCGATATAGCTTTTAAACTGAGGAAAGACATTAAAAATGAAAAGTTGCTGAGCTGTATATTTGTAATATCACTGAACAAATCCATATAATGTAAAAATGTAACAGCGGCACAAACTGTGTGCATCATGCTGTCATGGTAACCTGGTACGTTTGGTGATGCAGAGTCATTTTCCGTTTGCTCCAGATTTGATCCATATTAACACTTTAAATTGACATGGTATATAATCCACACAGTAAAATAATGATGAAGCAACTACAGACACTTTGAATACTTTTACTGTTATCTGTTTTGTCTTGGTGATATTGCAGCTCAGATCACTGATTAGAAAATTCATCATCATTTATCATGGACAATCTTTAATCAGTTACACTCATTTTACGTTGGTTTGGTCAAAAGCAGTGATCTCCACATCTCTGTCATCATAGGACAGTGTCAGACAGACTTCCTCATGTTTAAATCTGCTGTGGAGTTTTATTGTTTAATGTGCAGTTTATTGTTAGAATAAACGCAGCATTAAGACCGCATTTAGTCGATCAGTAATTTTCTGACAGCATTCTTCTTCTCCTGCTTTATTTGCAGCAATGTTGCTTTTGCCGTAATATATTTTGTATATTTTCCACAGCTCATAATTATAACAACTTGATGATTTTGACTTAAGTGGCTCGTATTCGCTTCATTTATGTGGAAGAAGAGTCAAATGAGCATAAATGTAGCCATGTGGCGCGCACAAAGCCTTAAAATGAGAGCCTGGATTAACAAAGCAAGTTAATAACCACCATCGTGATACCTGTTATCTCTGATTGAGGTTTTAAACTGTGATCGATCCAGATCATGTAAAGAAAGCCTGGCTGTGTTGAGCTGTTTAGTATACCCTCAAGTCTCCTAAAGCCCAAACACACCAAGTTGACTTGAAAGTCATTTCCACCAGCCAGAATCTTCGCTGTACATCCTTAGCTTGGAGTCACTTTCACGTGTGCATGCATACTGGCTGAACTGAGTGTGTGTAGTGTGATGGTGTGTACACACAAGTGACTGGCATGTCAGGGCTTTAGGAGCTTTGGATTACACCAGAAGAGCAGTATGGAGGCATTTTATTTATTTATTTATTTTTTCAGTTGTTTTTCCTCTTTGTAAACTGGTCACCATTCACTTCTATTGTTTGGGAGATTCTGCAATGCTGTTTTCCTGTGAAACTCAGCAGCCTTTTGTGGACTGAATTTTCAGGTGAACTATCCTTTTAAATTACAAATTTTCTAAAGATCTCAACAACATCAGGCTGAGATTTTGGAAAAGTGATATGTGATTAGAGTATTTTCATTTGCTTTAATAGTACAGCCGCAAACAAACATCTTAGGTTTGAATATTTCATTAAATATAATTATAGTTCATCTACTGATTTATAGATTGTTATTTTATTCTGACAGAGAGAAAGAAAGAAAGGAATAAACCTACGTTGCACATCTCTCTGACGATGGCCTTCTCTTTCTCACTAAGATCTTCATCATATTCCTGTGAACTCTGCCTGTCTAGCTTCTCATGGACCTCCAGCACCTACACACACAAATACACACATATTCACAGAGCAAGCTACAGCAAAACAATATTATAATGACCAACACAAATATATGTATATTCACAAGCTCAGGCTTCTCAATAATGTGCCGTTTGCATATACTGTCGATCAGTCCTCTCTAAGCATCTCAATCAAAACTGCAATTAAACCCAGAATGGACTAT
The DNA here is from genome assembly GCA_020091685.1 of Lutjanus erythropterus. Taxonomy (NCBI): domain Eukaryota; kingdom Metazoa; phylum Chordata; class Actinopteri; order Lutjaniformes; family Lutjanidae; genus Lutjanus; species Lutjanus erythropterus. The sequence continues at coordinate 37,505,832 of CM034605.1, forward strand.
GTTAACTGACTGAGGAGGAAGAATAATAATTTTATGTCAATGACAGCAGAAAACAATTGAAGTGATGTTTATTTACCCATAATTAGCCTCAGCATATACCTGGTTTTCTTTTGCACAAGTACATTTTTCCTCTAGCCTGCAGCACCATTAATCCATCTTGTTTTGGTGTGAACTGCTGAGGTCTGGAGATATCTGCTGTAGAGATTCTGCTTTCTCTCCAACCTTATTGTGAGCAGTTTCATGTGAGAGCTACATTCTTTCTATGGTAGTATTAAAATAGTTCCTACATGAAAAGGCTCATCACAACAGTGAAAAAAGACACTGCCATTGAGTTCTTAAAATTTTTCTTTTCGTCACAAGAGAAGCCAGTATCTACCAAACTCTGCAACTCACACCAAAACTAGCCATTTCCAAACTTACAAATGCCATGACCCAATTTGAAATTTGAAAATCCTCTGAGGCCCACCCAAGCCTTTAAACACAACTCATGAGACAAATTGTACCAATGACAAGATTTGAGGTACTTTCAGGTGTTAATGTGACAAGTTACCAAATACAGTTAAATTAGGTCAGATAAATGAAGAAAAACAGCTACTTTAAATACCATGGATGTGATTAATTCATTGTGATTATTATTTTTAATACCATGTATTTTGTACAAAGTTGAAACTTAAAATGTTATTTTCAATGTATTTTTCATGATCTCTTAAGGCCCACCTGCAGGGCCTTCATGGCCCACCAGTGGGCCACCACCCATACTTTGGAAATCACTGATCTAGATGCATAAATAGCACTGCAGGTAAGGTACGTAGTTTTGATTTTAATTTAACTGTCCCTTTAACTAGCAGACTCTACATGCGCTTAGACTGTTCCCACAGGCTGGCTTTTGGCCTACCTTCATTGCGTGGACTACAGCTTCTGGTTTCTGCCCTTGGGGGAGGTAGAGCCCTGTTGGGGAGGGTTCATTGCTAGGGGTTCGAGCAGCACCCTGGGGAAGCAGGTAGCACCCTCTGATCACAATTATTGTAAACAACAAGTGACCAGACAGCAAAAAATGTAGAGGTATACAGCAGAAACAGCCAGCAGTGACAGAAAAGAAAAAAAAAAGAGAAAAGTAACTCTGGAGAAAAGAAGAAGAGGAGCAGTCAGCAGCACTCCTGAGGTGGTGTGTGAGTGTTCCCATGGCGACAGGAGGTGCAGTAGACCTGCTGTGTACAGTAAAATAGGAGAGGATAGCTCAGACAGACTTATCAATAGGTGAGGTAGGATGTCCTGCATCTGCTACAGGGAGAGACAGTCAGCAGTGATACAGAATCCACCTCTCTGCCACAATCCTCTCTTTCAATGATGCAACCAAATGATCTGCGTTGACACAAGATATTTTTTCTTCCTACGACTCATTAACAGTTTCCACAAGCATTTACACATAAATTCAATGATCTGATTAGATGTCCTGTTTATGTGAGCCACTGTGAGGAAGCACAAAGAATCACTGACACTATTACTGAATCAGTGCTGTGGTGTCCACTGAACAGTTTAATTAGAGGGTGGCTTAACATGGCTCAGAAAAAGTCAGCATCATTTAAAGGATAAGAAATTTAGATAAGAAAATGAATAACTCTCTTGTGTTTATTTAGTAGTCAGTTAGCGTAGTTTAGCATAAAGACTAAAAAACCAGGGGAGACAACTAGAATGACCTACCAGTCCCTCTAAAGCTCACTGATTAACACGTTAAATCTGGTTTGTTTAATCTGTACAGAAACTTGAAGAGATAGTTTGTGCAAAAATGAAAATTCAGTCATTATCTACTCACCGTCATGCTGATTGAGGGTCGGGTTTATTTTGTTAGTCCGCAAAACACTGCTGGAGTTTCACAAGAAAGCAGCATTGCAGAATCTCCCAAACTACAGAAATTAATGGTGACAGTTTTCAAACGAAAAGAAAAAAACAAACAAACAAGAAAATAACAACATAAACGCCTCTATACTGCTCATAGAGTGTAAGTCAAGTCTCCTAAAGCCCCAACATGCCAAGTTGACTAAAAAATATTATTTTAACCATGTCTTTAGCCTGAATCTTCACTGTAGATCCTTAGCTTGGAGCCACGTTCACATGCACATGCACACTGTCTGAACTGGGTGTGTGTGGTGTGATGGTGTGCAAACGGCATGTCAGGACTTAAGGAGACTTGGATTACTCCAAACAAGCAGTATGGAGGCTTTTTTTTTCAGTTGTTTTTTATGTTTGAAAACTGGCCACCCTTTACTTCTATTGTTTGGGAATTGTTTCTGGACTGCATTTGATTTTTAATGAATTATACAAAGGAAAGATTAAAAGAATTTTTTAAATATAACTTTTTTTTTTTTTTTTTTTTTTACAGAATTTTCATTTATTTTAGAAACACTCCTGTGAAATCAGGCATTTAGGCTGCAACAATTCCCCAAAATGATGTGAAATGAAATTGATTTGACAGAGGTGGTTATATGAGGTTATTGTTCTGGTTATGAGTGACACACAGCCTTTGTGTAAACACAGCTACTGTAGATGGCAACAATCTGACCTGGAGGCGCGTTAATAAACACCTGAAATAAACAATAACAATGAACAACAATTTTCAAATGCCCTCTTTATACAAGCAGAGTCCTTATTTCATTTTAGCTGGGACTAGTAAGATTGTCATTACTCAGGGGAATGAGAGCAATATTAAATCTGTTCTCATCAGATTATTGTCACTGTTTTGCAGGAGACATAATTCCTCTGTGCTGGTGTTATTCAAATGAAGCACAAACTGAATCCAACTGAAGTTAATCAAAGTGAAAGATGGAGGGAGTGCAGGAGGAAAAGAGAGACAAGTAAAGCTAGATAAACAAGAGCAGATATGAACTCTTAATATTCTGAGGCTGGTGGACATACGTTGTGCATGCTGTCCTGGTACTGTGAGAGCTGAGTCTCTGAATGATAAAGAGCCAAACCCGTCCTCAGTGTCTTTACGGCCTCTCCATTTGTCTGGTCGAAAGACAAAAACAGACAGAGAGAGACAGGCTATTAAAACATGATGGAAAAACGATCATTCCAATAAACAGAAGTCATCTTCGATTTACTGCAGATAAATATGATAATGAATGATGAAAATTCTTTAAAAAAATGGGTCATGCAACTAAGAGTTATTTTCATCATCAATTAATCAGTTGATTATTTTCTTCACATCAGAAAATGGAAAAAATGTTGATCAAAGTCCAAGATGACATCCTCAAATGTCTTGTTTTGTCCACAACTATACATATATATATCTCTCTCTCTCTATATATATATATATATATATATATATATATATGTATATTATAGTTGTCTGTTTTTCACACTTACCTGTCCTGCTAATGAGCTTATTATCGGTGGAGACATGAATCTTGTTTTGGACCCAGTCAAAGATCGGTCATCCACTATTCCCCAAATTCTAACTCAAGCAGCTAAAGTACTAATGAAAGAAATGGTAGACTTCAAGCTTGTGGAGGTCTGGAGGGAAAGACATAAACTACTACGTGAGTACTCTTTCTACTCACATGCTCATAAAAGCTATTCCAGGATCAATATGTTTCTTGCTCATGCTGTAAAGATCCACCTATCACCGATGACCCATTCAGATCATGCTCCTCTCATGCTTGTGCTAACTCTGAAGAACATTGCAAGTAATGACAGACTATGGTGATTTCCACTACATCTGCTAAATGATGCAAATTATGTTAAACTTATCAATAACAACATAAACCGTTTCCTAAGCATAAATAAAGGGACTGCCTCACCATCCATGGTCTAGGAATCCTTAAAAGCTTATTTGAGAGGGGAGACCATAAGTTATGCCTCATGGAAAAAAAGCAGCACCAGTTAAAAATCAAAACACTTGAATTAGAGATTTGGAATCTCAAAAAAGAACATTTTCGAATACAAAAGGAAACTACTTTTGACTTGTTAAACAATAAAAGACTTGAATGCGACATGCTAACCACTATGACAGTCGAGAATGCCATGGCTGCCATGGGAATAAAAGTGGTAAATTACTCGCGTGGCAGATCCGAAAGGAGGACAGCTCGAAATGTATCCCTTCAGTCAAGGCCAGAGATGGTACCGCTGTAGTCCATGATCCTAAACTCATAAGCAACGCTTTTAAGGACTTTTATCAGAATTAGTGATGGGAATTCCGGCTCTTTTTAGCGAGCTGGTTCTTTTGGCTCAGCTCCCTAAAAAGAGCCGGCTCTTTCGGCTCCCAAGTGGCTCCTCAGATTTTTGGTTGCTCAAATTAATTTATTACCCAAAATAATGTAAAATGAATTACTAATGTAAAAAACATATATTATATCAAATGTTTATTATTTATATGGCTTTATTTATACACTCAATATACTCAACATGGAGGAGAGTACTACAATATTAAGCAGAGTGCTTAATTTTGACAACAAACACCACATATTATATTAATTACTAATTTTCTGTGTAATTGTAATATTTTACACTGGATATATTAGTCTTCTGTTGTGCAATGAAGTTTTAATCTGTCAACAAGCAGATATTTTGTCTGATAATAATAAAGATTATATATATGACTTATATATGACTTGGTTTTACAAGGCAGATAAAAGAACAGATGTTACATGTATCAGAAGGGGGATCTCTTCTATTTTAACCTCAATCAGCGATCAAGAACGCACTTTATTTCTTCAGCTATGATCATGGTCTGCAGACTACAGGTAACCTACAGGTGGTCTCTTCCTCTATTCTCTCTTAACTCTGTTGAAAACTGTCCAACTTGACAGTAGATTTTCGTCTCCACTTCCTGCTGTGGCCACCTGATCTTGTCTACTTTCCAGGCGAGGCGCAGTACATCTCAAACGAGTGTATTTTCTTACCTTTCAAGCGTGTTGTCTCTGTCTGTAGCGCATGTTCTCTCCCGTCTCCCTCCCACTTGCTTATGTGCTCACTGTGTTGTGTGTCTATAACCCCTCCCCTCCCCCTTCTACTCAGTGTGGACACACACACACGCCACCAATCATGTGCGACTTTAACAGAAAAAAAGAGGAGAAAAAAACAAATCGGCTTCCAATCAAGAGCTGGTTCCCGTCGTTCACTTCAAAGAGCCGGCTCTAAGATCCGGATCGTTCACGACCGACACATCACTAATCAGAATCTATACTGCTCACAGGATGTAGACACTCATAACATGAATGACTTCCTGGGGGGTCTTGCCATTCCGGGGGTGGTGCAGGAGACACGGGACAATCTGGAGGCTGATATCACCAAGAAAGAAGTTCTAATGCCATAGGAAAGCTTACAGGAGGAAAATCGCCAGGGCCAGATGGGTTCCCCATGGACTTTTATAAAGTTTTTGCATCTAGTTTGATTACACTGTTAATGGATATGTTTAAGTATGCAATTGAAGTAAATCAGTTACCTAACACTTTGGAACAGGCTCTGATTACAGTTCTACTAAAGCCAGGTAAAGATCCAAATCTCTGTGGGTCCTATAGGCCCATTGCCCTCCTCTCATCAGAATACAAAGTGTTTACCAAGGTAATAGCTACGAGATTACAGAATGTGATTCCTAGCCTCATAAATAAAGATCAGACTGGCTTCATCCAAAACTGCTTTTCCTCCGATAATATTCGAAGATTCCTCAATATAATTCACTTTGCCAAGAAATTTGATTCCCCTGTAATTGCCCTTTTGCTTCATACTGAAAAAGCATTTGATCGCTTAGAATGGCCCTCTCTTTTTGCAGTTCTGCAAAAAATGAATTTTGGTCCAAATTTGATACAATTGATACGGGTACTATATCTAAACCCATCAGCTATGATTCGAACAAATGCTAATATCTCTTTTTCTTTCCCCCTGCATCGTGGCACACGCCAGGGTTGTCCCTTGTTTCCGTGTCTCTTTTCGGTGGCAGTTGAACCTCTTGCAATTGCAATAAGAGAACACTGTGTTATAGAGGGCATAACAGTGGGTCAGGAAAAGCATGTCATTTCGCTATATGCTGATGACATTACGTTATACTTAACCAAAGTGGGGTCATCACTCCCAGCCCTTTTCACTTTATTAAATGATTATAACTACATCTCTGGGTACAAAATAAACATGCATAAAAGTGTGACAGTGCCTCTAAATTCAGCTGCCCAAGAATTATCAAGGGAAAACATTCCCTTTCATTGGGAACCTTATAAGCTCTTTTATCTTGGTTTGCAAATACCGAACCAATTATACCAAAATTTCTCCCTCAACGATGACCTCCCGTTTAAAAAAGTGAAAACTGATTTGGAATGATGGAAGTCTCTACCAATATCCCTAACTGGAAGAATAAACTGTATAAAAATGAATATCCTACCCAAATTCCTCTATCTTTTCCAAGCGCTCCCAACACCAGTCCCCAAAGCCGTTTTTAAAAACATGGATAGACAGTTCTCCAGATTCCTATGGAATGACAAAGTTCCTAGAGTCAAGCTCAGAACTCTTTGCGGGTCGACTGAACAGGGAGGGCTTAACCTACCCGATTTTCAGTTATACTATTTGGCTGCTCAATCAAAAGCTATCTGGACATGGATTAAAGACTTAGAACATACTCCGGAATGGAAACAGATTGAACAGTCTCATACAGCAGAGGCCTTATCAACTATTCCGTTTATTTACTCCTACCACTGCCAGAAAGACATAGCTCAAAACCCAATGATAAAACACACATCTAAAATATGGCAAGAGATTAGAGGAAAATTTCAAAGCGTCAAGAAAATATATAGATCCACCCCATTTCATTTTAATCCTGTTTTACCTGGGGCATTGAGGGATGGTATCACACAAGATTGGTATGACAGAGGTGTACATACATTTGGACATTTATATGAACACAACAATTTGAAAACCTTTCAACAATTGAGATCCTCCTTTGGGCTTCAAGTGACACATTTCTTTAAGTATCTACAGGTTAGAGATTATATCAGAGTACAACAGGGTGGGAAACTTACTCCACTAGAGGACTTCCAAATAGATATTATGATGCAAGAAAAACATAACCCTAAAGGCTTTTTATCCTATACCTACAACAAACTCATGAACCTTACAGAAAGTAGAGTTCTCAATGCAAAGGTTAAATGGGAAGTGGACACTGGTCATACATTTGAGGACTCTGATCGGAAGTTGATCTGTGATAGCTCTCAGTCATTCTCCAGTAACAGTCGACACAGAATCTTACAGTTTAACCTAATACACAGGGTTTACTTTACGCCATATCACCTCCACAAAATAAGTAGTAGCTATACAGAGTACTGTCCTAGATGTAAGACTGAAATAGGGACTCTTGTACACATGTTCTGGACATGTAGATGTCTGAAACAGTACTGGAGATCTATCTTGGATATTATAAAGAGTATTGTCGGGATGGAGATCTCAACCAACCCAAGATTGACATTACTGGGGGACATATCTGTTTTGCCAGTTATATGAGAGGCAATATCCGCTTTGTCAGACTAGCCCTAATTTAATCTAACAAATGTAATGCCATCCACTGGAGGAGTGAGGAGCCCCCCAGTGCACTATAAACAACCAAAATTGTGTCATGACGGAATTCTACAGAAGGGAGACAAATTAAAGGAAAACAAAGTTTCATCTTTCAAAATGTGTCACCTGTCTGCAGTAGTTTTTTTTAAGAAAAAGATTTAAAAATTCTCTGATTTCAGCTTCTTAAATATGAATCTTTTTTGGTTTCCTTACTCTTCTCTGACAGTGAACTGAATACATTGAACATTTGAGGACAACATTTTGTTCTTTGGAAAACGCTGATTGATATTTTTCAACATTTTTTATGGACCAAAAACTCATTGAGAGTATGGCTGCCAGATTCATCTACTGTAAAAATAATTGTTACAGGAAAGACTTGATTTTTTCAAGTGACAAGATTGTGACAGGATTAACTGATTTGATTTTGAGTCCAAAAAGTCCAGGGAGTTTCTTTGTCCAAATTCCAAACACTTTTCATATCTTGAAAACACTACATTTAAATTCAAGCAATTTCCAGGCTTTACCAGCACCTATAAGAACCCTGACACAGTTAAATGACCATATCCATGTTATAGCTTTTTCCAACACATGACATAGAGATGCGTTGCTCCACTTATTTGCTGTGTGAAGTCATATGAGAGCATCAGCTGATCATGGCAGTAGTTACCTGTGATAGCAGCTGCTTGTTTTCATCTTCTAGCATCCTCACCTTGTTCTCCAGCTGTCTGATGTAGCTGGCTGATGCATCTGAATGAAAAAAAGTAAAACCAAAGCATAAATGTGACTTCTGAACCAACACCTAACAATAATCAGATCCAAGCACAACTTCAGTAGTACTAGTAGTAGTAGTAAATATGATTAAAGAAAAGTATCTCTGTTTCCTGGTTGGCTGTGCTCCTGCTCTCGCCCTCATGTGCTCAGTTTTGATATACACTCACCACCCACTTTATGATGTACACCTGTTCAACTGCTCGTTAACACAAATATATAATCAACCAATCACATGGCAGCAACTCAGTGCATTTAGGCATGTAGACATGGTCAAGACGATCTGCTGAAGTTCAAACTGAGCATCAGAATGTAGAAGAAAGGTGATTTAAGTGACTTTAAATGTGGCATAGTTGTTGGTGCCAGACAGGCTGGTCTGAGTATTTCAGAAACTGCTGATCTACTGGGATTTTCACTCACAACCATCTCTAAGGTTTACAGAGAACGGTCTGCAAAAGAGAAAATATCCAGTGAGTAGCAGTTCACTGGGCAAAAAGGGCTTGTTGATCCCAGAGGTCAGAGGAGAATGGTGAGAGTGATTCAGGATGATAGAGAGGCAACAGTAACTTAAATAACCACTCGTTATAACAAAGATATGAAGAAGACCATCTCTGAACACACAACACATCAAACCTTAAAGCAGATGGTCTACAGCAGCAGAAGACCACACTGGGTGTCACTCCTGTCAGCTAAAAACAGGAAACTGAGGCTACAATTCACACAGACTCACCAAAACTGGACAACACAAGATTGGAAAAATGTTGTCTGGTCTGATGAGTCTTGATTTCTACTGCAACATTCAGATGGTAGGGACAAAATTTGGTGTAAACAACATGAAAGCATGAATCCATCCTGCCTTGTATCAACAGTTCAGTCAGTGGTGGTTTTCTTGGCATACTTTGGGCCCCTTAGTACCAAATGAGCATCACAGCCTACCTGAGTATTGTTGCTGACCATGTCCATCCCTTTATGACCACAGTGTACCCATCCTCTGATGACTACTTCCGGCAGGATAATGTGACATGTCACAAAGCTCAAATCATCTCAAACTAGTTTCTTGAACATGACAGTGAGTTCACTGTACTCCAGTCACAAGATCCCAAGCCAATATAGCAACTTCGGGATTCACGAACAAGAGATTCACATCATGCATCCGCCAAATTTGCAGAAACTCTGATGCTATCATGTCAATAAAGACCTAAATCTCTGAGGAATGTTTCCAGCACCTTGTTGAATCTATGCCATGAAAAATGAAGGCAGTTAACAGTTAACACACACAGTTAATGTGCTAACACAGTTAGCACATTAACTGTTAAACTGCACAGTGTGTGAAACAGCATGTTGGTCTGTGGACATCAACAGTATCTGATGCTGCTGTAAAGTGAAACCTACACCGTGTGTCATGCATTGTGTTTTTGGCATGTTTTTCACACCTTTAGCTGCCCCCTTGATCTTAATCTCCACATACAGCATACATACAACTTTGATTTTTCTAGTCAAGATGAATCCTAAAATGGCACGTTGTAGTCATTCATTCCCAGACAAGATGTGTGAATGTACCAGTTACTTTTTGGAGCAACTACAGAGAAGTATCAGCAGTGTTGGGTAGTTACTCAAAAAAAGTAATTAGTTACTAGTTACTCATTACTTCTGTAAATGTAATGAGATTACTTTACTAGTTACTGCATTTGAAAAGTGAAAAAAAACTTCACTACTTATTGCTTTACTTTCCCGTTTCTTAATTTACCGTGTAGATACATGAACAAACATCATAGCCGTGTCATATAAGTTTGGTATTGCCATGCTGTGCTGACAAATGCTTAGACAGGTTGCTCATTGACTTGGCACTAGTTGTAAGACACCTGTCACTTGCACATAGAGTGCATTTCACACGAATATTTTTGTCCTTTCAAGCAATAAACTGAAAGTAATAAGAATATCACAACTGGCCGAAACCCCCTGTCTCGTCTCCATCTCCATTTACCTCTCTCCTTCCTTCGCACGGGTAGCTATGATCTCTATGGCAACGTGCCCAGGCAAACACACACAGGCAGCACGCATGCACGCACCACTTAAACAGATCAGAACTTTACACACAGGCAAACACGGCTTGGGTAACACAGGAAAGTGCGTTCCTATAGCCTAGTAAAGTAGTTTCGTTACCGATATTTTAAGTGTAATGCGTTGCTTTACTTCGTTACCCAAAAAAGTAATATCGTTACTGTAATCCGTTTCCATTTTGTAACTCGTTACCCCCAACACTGAGTATCAGGCACATTAAAGGGCTTGAATTTGTCTCTGGATAAAGTCACACCCCTTCTGGTGTGCCCCAGGGACCTAAATTCAGAAAAAATATGAACAATGGTCGATGGCGAGAGAAATTATTTTTTGATTTGATTTGAACTGTGCCACAAATTACACATATGTTGTTTGTCAATGTGAAGCAGTATTTTAAAAGTCAAGAAAGTCCCACTTTGAGGTAGTTTTGTTGTAATTTAGTTTAGTTTAGTGTGAAACTGTTCAATGAACTATATCTCGCGTCTTGCACAATATACATCATCACACCAATCTCACTGCCTCTTGTAAAGTAGTTTTATCTGGAGTGTTTTATCCAACCACTCCTGGTGCTTTTATCAGCTGTGAAGCAAAAAGCTGCAAAAGGATTCCCACACACAGCCTAACTTGCAATATAACATTTACATAACATTTTTGCAATGTTTCAGTACTAGACCATCAGGCAAACCGTGAAGCAAAAGTTTTGGGGTTTTTTTTCCTTTTTTAATTTTTCTCCCCAGTTAGTCGTTGCCAATTCAAACTACATCCCGGTATGAAAATACACTGGCATCATAGCTTCAGCAGGTAAAGTTAGCTTTTGGAGGGAGAAAGTCATAATGTAATTTAGGCGACTTCTGGGTGTGTAGTCCTTTTTATATGTATCTTCACAGTCTGATACTTCAACAGTTGTATGACTGTGACTGTCTTGAAAAAATATCTTTAAAATTGACATCATATGTGTGATTTCTGGCACAATTCAAACAGGATCAAAGAATAATTTGTCTCTTGCCGTTGACTACAGTTGATATTTTTTCTGTAGTTAGGTCCCATGGTGGGACATTGGAAGGGGCATGTCTTTGGCACTCTATACAGACTTGGTGTGGAATTAAAATAAGTAAATAAGCACACTTGTAAGAATTAAGTGCTACATGTTGTACACACTTTGTTGTTACTCATATAACACCTATTCTATTCTCCACCCTCAACTCCTAGTGTAACGTGAGCTTCACCAGCAGAATGACAAAACCACTGCTGCAGTATTGAAGTGTTTACAGACAGAGTCTAACAGGCTGCACAACATGCACTCAGTATATAGAAAAGATGCTGGTGTACCAGGGTCTAGCACTGAGAAGATACATAAATTGTCACCAGGCACATCTGAAACAGACTTTGGTTACCTCCAGATGAATCCCTGGGATGTGGCCAACACATGTGACTTACAGGCTGCACATTTCTATGATATGTAGCAGCTGCTGCCTCATGCAACCTTCAGTCAGCAATAAAGCCAAGGAGGCAGAGAAAACCAGGAAAAGATCTCCATTAGTAGGTTACTAAACAAAGCCTTATATTTCATGAAAAGAAAATATCTCAAGGTAGCAGATTACCCCAGAAATAATTAAATATTTGAAAATGCTTCAGCATAAAAATTCACATTTTTTAAATATTCTTAATTAATTGTCTGACACGTAATTTTTAAGTTTTACAGCACAGTCACAAAATTTGATCAATCAAATTCAGTCCATCATTAAACAATGATGCTGCTGCCCATCTGTTATCATTCTATAGTGGGCAAACAAAATTCAGAAGATTAAACATAATAATTCTGCAAAATCTTACAGGCACTACTGTAGGACACAGGTAATATAATTAGCTAATAACCTACAATTTTATTTAAATATGAGCATATTCAGGCGTCATAACTGTAACACCCCTGACTCAATTCCTGCTGGGTGACCTGTCCGACCCCTCTGTCTCTGCTATGTCTTGTGCATGTGTCTACGTGGTCAACTATCACATACACACAAAAATATCAAAAAAGCAAATCTTTCAGACTGTGCACATATTATATATGCTCTGTTTGTTCTCTGTAACTCAGCAGGGGCCGTATGGAGCTTGGACATGTTGCAGTTTGGTTGAACTCAAAGCTCCAACACATTATCAAACTGAGCTGTTGTACAACTATCATATGGGAAAGCATGGTGCAGTTATCTAACTGTATGCAAATCTGGCAAAGTCCAGTATACAGATACTGTCCTGACAACTTGCAAACTGTGGGTGATACTGTAAACTATTGATGCCTCTCTATTTCAGAATGCCTGCCATTTTCTAAAAAGAGATTTTGTCTTTAAAATTATAAGTGGAAGTCCAACTGATGCTTTGCCAAGCCCCTCCTTCCAACAATTTCTGTCCAATCCTAGATTAGCAACTGGAACTAGGCACTGCAGACCTGTAAAGCTTTGCATTTCACTTCATGTTGAAGTGGTCTGCATGGAGCTCTAAGAAGAGCATGACTCTGTGTCTCATGAGTTTGAACAGTGGTGCCTTTTTTGTGGTCTTCTAAAAACCAAAAACACGTGAACATGTGAGGAATGGATTAAACTTTGCCTTCATCTGCTCTAACATTAGCTGCAGATGTTAGCATGTCCGGCTAACTAGCTTACTACTATTAGATACCACTGCATTTTACAAACCATTCTACTTCCTTTTCCCACATTCATGGGTGTTGTCTATTATATGTGTGTCATATTTCACTGTTCAACCAATGTTTGCTGGGATGTAAGCTAGCTTAAGCCTCAGTCTGTTAGCATTAACCTTATATCATGTATGCAGCTGTTACACTTTTACAAGGTTCTCGTTTTAAAATGTTTCAGATGGAGACAGTCAGCTGGAGACAGACTTCTCAGCTGACTCAAGGAGTTTAGCATTGGCATTAGCTTACATCAGCTAGCTACACCTATGAAATCTGCTAGCAGTCAAAATGTCTGTAGCAGACAAAATCCACCGTCGTCAGCCAGACACGAAGTTCTGCCAATTTAAATCTTAACTCTGTATTTGTGCAGCGCGAGAATGGAAAGCTTGACAGACCTAGTCAGTAAGGAGGGCGGGGCTTAGTCAACAGTAAATTACTTTTTCTCAGAGCTAGCGTAACATTGTTTTTTTCTTTTTTGATAATTATGTTTATTAGACATTGGCAAAACAGTCAACAGACATAATTGCCTCTCTCTGTTTTTCCCCCTTTTCCTTCCTATACAAAAGTAACTCCACCCAAAAAATTAATTATGATAATAATAATAAATACACTCAATTCACTTATTTTTGACTGTGGTATATGGGAGGACAAAATAAAACAAGGAGAAAGGGGTTTAAAAAAACACAAAAAAACAAACAAAATCAAAACAAATAAATCAAATTACAATGGAAGGACCTGAGTTCAGTGACTAGTGACAACGCTGTGACTGTAGCATTTCCAACTCTACTGATATGAAGTATATAATCTTGAGACAAGGTGCTACTGTAGCTCAGTTGGTAGAACATGTGCCCATGTCTTGAGGCTGTCAGTCCTTTGCAGCAGCCACTGGTTTGACTTCCACTTGCAACCCATTTACTGTGGGTCATCCCCTTTCTCTGCCCCCTTTCCTGTCATGTCTTCAGCTGCCCCCCCCCCCCCCCTTCATTGACTTGACCTGAGAAAGATGAAAGATGAAGATATTTAGATAACTGACCCTTTCTTTCCTCTTACAGTGCTTCATGAGCACATGCTCTGGCTCACAGCCATGTATCAAGCCAGTCCTCCAACAGGAAAGCCCAGGAATGATTTCAATTACACTGAACACACACACACACACACACACACACACACACACACACACACACACACACACACACACACACACAGACGTTTTTTGCTCATTTTGCTGATGCTGAGCTGCAGAAGGTTAGTGGAGCTGCTAAAGCAAACAGAGGACACATTGTTCCACACCCGTCCCCACTCTCTCAGTCTGTCATTGTGGAGTAATTTGAAGCTCCCACGCTGATTCTTGCTGTATGAACAGTTATTCTGTGTTTTTACACTTGCATGAGAGGATCAAAGAGTGAAACAAAGTGATGAATGAGGAGAAGACGCATTGGAATCCAACCACTGCACTCTTGTATACAACATCCAGAATGTAATGCAGTATGTAACCAGACAACTAGATTAATAGTACTCACACTTAGTTACATTACAGTATTTAGATTAAAATGCAATACAATACTGTTGTAGTACTCAGGGTTGGGAGGGTTATTTTAAAAATGAACTGATTACCTGGTACAATATGTAGTCAGTAACTAAGTATCACAATATTAAAGTATCGTAACTTTCCATTACTTTTGTGAAGTAAAAAGTGACTTCACCTCTTGCTACCAATTACAATATTTAAACTCAGATACAAGGTACACAGTTCATTTATTTATCATTCTACAACACAGGATTCTACAGTGAAATACAACTTGTAGTCCCAAAATATAATAACAAAAAGTATACAAATGGATGAATAAATAATAGGTCATAAATATAAATGATTATTTATAGAGGAGTGCTGAGGAGTGCTTCTGCTACTTCTGTATCTCTTGCCAGTTTTCAGCAGAGTGAACAGGCATCTCACCTCACCAGTACACTTGTGATTTTACTTTGTCAGTTCTACTTTGTCCATGCTGGAGTGAAACTGATAGTCAGTGATCAGCTGGTATAAAAACACTTTTCCAGAGAGGTGGCAGACCATTTTCATATTCTGATATGATCCTGTGAACACAGCCATGGCATAGGTCACCATGGTGATGCAGACCAGAGTGGGGTGTATGAGCTGCCTCTAGGGTGTACAAGAAGGCAGTTGTAATGGTGGTGTAGTGATGTAATTTTGATACTTTTATTATTTCTACAAAATTGTTGAGTCATCTCATGTTTTTGTCTCTATCTCTCCATCTGTTCTGTTATTTTTTCAGGAATATGTGTGACAGTGATGATGGCAAAAAAAACAAAACAAAAAAAACATTAAAACAGAAATGTAGTGATGTTTGAAAAGAGATACAAGGCACAGAATGATAAATTGTTTGTTTGTTTGTTTGTTTGTTTGTTTTTTTTTGAAGGTGTGGGGGATTGGAGTTGCATCAGCCAGGTGGGGTTTGTAGATGGGGGCATAGCCTAAAAAGTTTGGGAACTATTGCTGTTTAAGTCAATGGTACAGACAGTGCTGACCTCAGGACTCTCTCTCTATCTATCTATCTAGCTATCTAACACACACACACTCACAAGACGAGAAAAAATCAAAGCAGAGGACACAGGACATTCTTGAATTACAGTGGGTCAGCATGCATCCAGGACATCCTCTTTGTGTCCTTCCATCTACAAGTTCAGGAAGGAATCACCTAGAGCTTATTAGGCATCATTTTATCATTTTAACTTGGTTTACGTGGAGGAAGTTGATCAATATCAGCAACAGCTGCCTACTGCAGCCACAGCCTTGTGCTGTTCATCTCTAAGAAGCCCCACTAAGGGACACCTTGAAACTAGTTGTTGAGCGGGGGCAGAATTGAGGGAGGGGCTGTAGCTGAACTTTCCTTCCTCACATTTTTCTAGCTGCTCCTGGGACTCCAGCCAACAGCACTTTGATTACAGGCCAGTTTTTAACCTCTACATGACCAAGTTTCCTCTGTCTGTTACTCATTTAGAATTCCCTATTCAAAATGTGCCATTATGCTCAGATTTTTTCCAACCTATCTCAATACAATACTCAAATACTTTATGCAGATTGACTTTTTATGGGTCACAATAGTCAGTCGACCTGCCCCTCATTTGGTGCAGTCTAGTTGCTCTATGCAGCTGCAAGTTTGAACAGGAGAAAAGATTACAGTGGCCAATAATTCTTTCAGTATCAGTGTGACTACCGTATTGGGACAGACATGAAAAATTATATTAAACCTTACTTAAATTTAGTGAGAACCACTGGAGCAGCCAAAGTTAGGCCAAACCTACAAAATTCAAGAGTCAACATAAAAACAAAGTGGAAATAGGCTAAACTGTACCATATGCTGTGACTCTGAATCACTTGAAACTTAAAAAATGATTAATGCTATTTAACAAGACAAAGGTCTACAGACATGCTAGCAGCCCTGTGAGGCTACTTTGGCACTGTGTTACTTTGGGCTAAAAGCTAACATCAGCATGCCAGCATACTCACAATGACAATGCTAACATGCTGATGTTTAGCAGATATAATGTTTACCAAATTCCCCATATTAGTTCAGCATGTTAGCATGTTTACATTTGCAGTGGGCCAACACATGATGGTAATGTGATTACTTTGCAGGTATTTGGTCATAAAGCAAAGTACAAGCTGAAGCTATTTAAAATTAAACTGTTTAAAGCTATTTAAAACTTTGAAAATTAATTAATGCAAAAAGAACATTTAAGTTTAATTAAGTTTACCTCTTAACTACTGTAGGTGGAGATGCTCATGCATATGTCTTTCAAGTCTGGTGCATATATTAAAATAGAAAAAAACTGAGTCAATGACTACATTAAAGTAACTGATAGTAGAAACCCTGAATTTTATCATGACACTGACAGAGAAACATGTCACATCTGGTCGATACCTAATCCTCTTAATAAGGACATACCACAGCCATCCTAAGTAGTTCATTCTGATGGGACATCAGGCTCTACACAAATAATATTTCCTCAATCTTCAATCATTCTGAAACATGCCTTTCTGTACCCCAAAGCAACATTCATAATATAAGAAAAAGTGGTTCTGATTTGCCAAACTTACAGTAAACAAGGAAGAAGAAGAACAACAACAACAAGTATTTTCGTCTGATAATTTTAAACATACCCACAACAATATTAGTGTTTTTTAAATCTTTAAAGATTTCCTAACAGAAGACTTGTGCCCACTACTGACCAGTTCTGTTTTGTTACTTGTTCATGACAGGTCACCTACCCCACACGGGGGAGACATGAGCAAGAAGAATAGATTTATTCCAACCAGAGAGAAACGATCAGAAAAGGCATTTACATGGTTATATTTTTCTTTTGAACAAAATATTAAAGGTTTGCACCAGTCCTTATCATTCTGATCCAGCTGGATCAGATCAGTCTCTTCTGATTGAGTGTTTTTTATTTTTATTCTGAATGGGTTCTTATTCTGATTATTTGTATAATATTAAAGTCCCTGTAAATACAATGTTTAGGAATCCAGTGTTTGTCGAGGCAATAGTGATATTTCACAGACAAATATGTCAACCTGCTGGGGTGCTAGAAGAGAAGTCAGAACATCACCAAAGTCATTACGATTCATACTTGTGGGAACATTAATCTCTGTACAAAATTTCATGGTGTCTGACTCTTATTTGAGTTTGGACCAAATACTGCCATCCCCAGAGCCATGCCACTAAACCAGCCAAAACTGAGTCCTAGTCCCCAAAGAGCAACAGTGGACAACCAAACTATGAAGCCTATGTAGACATAAACTGACAGCTGTTTCAGACTAATTTCATAATAAGAAGTCACATAAAAAGGTACAGTCAACTGTTAACTATGTCCACAGCAGTCAGTGTAGCAGTCAGTCTATGTAAAGCATGAGTTCTCTGTCTGGAAACCTGGATCAGATGCTGGCTGATGACTGAGTTTGGCTTGGAGCCCAGTTAACTTCACCCTGGCATCTGGCTGGAGTAGAGCACCAAGTAATGTTTCTGCTCTGTTGCTGGTTTGAATTGTGGTCAGTAGAACTGGTGATGTTTTAGGTTTGTTCATGTGAACCCAGCTCCACAGACCATTCCTCCACTACGTCTGGAGGTATTAGGGAGTTCCAGAGGTTGCCTGCGTGGGGGACAGTGAAATATGTGCTTCAATAAAGTCATTGCAGCAGGGGGTAAACACGTATTACATGAGGGATATGAGAAAACGTCAGATTAGTTTGACCAGAGGGGAGGTTTCTGTATTTCCTCTGAACTTTGGCCACATTATGTTTGCCTTTGGTGGGTTAGCCTCATAGAATGATCATTTATATTCTGTTGGGTAAGAAATGGAGCAGTCTTTTTAAAAATGCCACAGATGTGAGCTATTTGTCTGCCAATGGAAAAGTACCAGGGCTCAAAGCTTGTGGGGAGGGCAAAAACGTTAAGTAGAAATGCAGATGTGTGGACAAAAAGTTCTTTATTGTCATACGAGCATCAGTTGGACTGGAGCAGTCATTGGTAATAAAATTCTTCGATCTCAGGCTCCTTCCATCAGCCCTATCTCATAGATATGTAGAAAAAATATGTATGTACAGTACCGTGCCAGTAGTTTAAGTATGGCAGTGGTATAAAGTAGCATAAAGTGTATAGTGACATCTATTAAGGGTGGGGGAAATATTCAATTCTTACCTGCATTGCAATGTGAACATGAGATTCTGAATCAATTCAGAAAAGTCAAAAAGTGATTTTCTAAATGTTAATTAACATGATGTTGACGGCATGAAATAGGTGGAATTTAGTTGTGAGGGCACTGCTGCACCCGCACCATCTACAGCGTGCACTGGTGAGAGTTATCAGCAGTTAACAGGGAGATGTATTTCATCTTCTTAATGGGCACCGGATGCAATCATGTTTTGATTTAGTGTCTAAATAATTGTGGTTGCGAGATGGACATGAAGTGTATTGTGAAACTTTTTGCCATCGCCCAGAGACATTAAGACAAGAGGAGCAGGGCAGCAATCAGCTGTAACAAACAAGAGCAGCTGAGTGATGCACACTGCAGCATTACACAACTTAAAACACTGCTGTGGTGAAGAAAAACACTCTTTGCTCAGCCTGTTCACCTCTACAACTGTGCCAAAAGCGAGTACAGTAGAGTTGAGTTGAGCCATACTATGTAGTCGAAATGCAGCTATAATGACAAGCTCAAGAGTTCAACAGTCTTATTTACTGTGGGATGAAGCTGTTTCTGAGCCTGGTGGCACAGAACGGATGCTTTGGTACTGTCTGCCAGATGGCATTAGGCATAACAGTTTGTGTCCACAGTCTTCCTGCACCACTGGGTGACATGCTGAGCAGTTTTCACCATGCTCTGTAGAGCTTTATTGTTCAGGGCGTAGTCCCATTCCTCCAGAGTCCCAGTGATGATGATGGAGGCGTGTCCTTCTTCCTTTCACTTCCTGTAGTCCACAAACAGCTGAGGTTATGATGTTGAGGTTATGGCACCAACATGTCATGGCTCTGACCTCATCTCTGTAGGCCGACTCATTGTCAGATGACGGTTGTGTCATCAGAAAACTTCATGGTGGTGTTGGAGCTGTGGCCATGCAGTCGCTTGACTGAGGGATGGTATTGTTGAGAATCAGGGTGGGGGATGTGGTGATGCCTTTCTACACGGCCTGCCCATCATGAAGTTCAGGACCCAGCTACACAGCTCAGTGATGAGTCCCAGATCCGGGCTTCATCATGAGCTTGGAGGGCACAATTGTGCTCAATGCTGGACTATAGTCAGTCTCACATATAGTATGTCACAAAAGTGAGTGCACCCCTCACATTTCAGCAACCATTTTATTATACCTTCTCAAGGGACAATACTATAGAAATGAAACCTAGATATACTTTAGAGTAGTCAGTGTACAGCTTATATAGCAGTATAGATTTTCTATCCACTGAAAATTACTCAACACACAGCCATAATTGTCTAAATAGCTGGCAACACAAGTGAGTACACCCTTAGTGATACCTGTACATGTTGTTCAAACATGCAAAGCCACCTGTCCTATTCATCATGTTCATGTTTTTGCCTGCTCGACTGAACCATACAAAATTTGTGTCATGTCTGTATGTGTGCCTCTGGTCCCGGTGGGAGTGTGAGGGGAGTGTGGAGGGCAAGGGCAATGACATCATCTGTTCTACAAATGAGCAGAGAGTCAGGAAGAGAGCAGGTGATGAAGGTTCTGACAAACCACTCAAAGGATGTTATGGTAGAGGTGAGGGCTGCTGGGTCTCTTTTCAATTGTTGTTCCAAATATATCCAAAAAATATATCTGATGTGTCATCTACACAACTGTGCAGAGTTTTGGAGATATCAGCCATAGCAATGTCTACCTTCTCTCCAACATAATGAGACTAAATGGCACTTGGGTTGTGGTGCTCAAAACACCAGAAAAATACATTAAAAAAAATCAAAACCAATGTGTCTTTCCAAAAGTCATGACCTGGTTACTCAAGATAATCTACACACCTTGTTGTGAGCAGTTTAGTATACATGTTGACATTTTTTTTTAACCAATATATTTATTGGGTTTCAACTTTTACAAAAAATAAAATAGAATACAAATACAACTGGTCCACAAGTCAGGGATATTGATATTAAATTTATTGAGTTTTTCTGGTGTAATATACATTAGCCTCATTGTATTGCAGAAGTTTGAGATGTGTATTACCTGGCTACTCTACATGCACTACTCCACTATTCCAGTGTTATTTCCTCCTGTAAATCAGTTTTGCTTGCATTAAGTTTAGAAACAGAGGATTCCGAGGAAAATGCTATCAATAAATTGTATTGTACTTTTTCTGAAGGGTTTTTTGGTAAATATTTTCAACAATGGAGATAGTGTAGGAGCCATTGTGGATTGCCCTCAGTAAGCTCCGATAAAGCTTCTGAACTGTAAATATTTAAAAAAAAAAAGAGTGTTTGCAAGGGATATTATATCTAATGATCAGCTCCTCAAAAGTTAGAAGATTCCCATCATTTCCAAAAATATCTTTCATCTGACTTGCCCCTCTGTCAGCCCATATTTTAAACCCAGTGTCTGCTTTACCTGGTACAAAGTACTTATTGCCCCAAATTGGGCTAAGGCAAGAAGGAAAGAAGTTTCTTTCTGATATTTTTTAACTTCATACCAAACCTAAATCATATTTTTGGCTATAGGCGTAGATGTAATCTTTTTGGGGTTTTTTTCTGAGTAAATATAGATGGGTAGAGAGAGCTTAAAAGAATATGACTCAATAGCCCTCCATGCTGGAGCTTTGTCTGTGATGAAGTAAAACATCAATGCTCTTAATTGAGCTGCCCAGTAATACCACAACATGTTGGGACACTGTAACCCTCCCCCATCATAAGGCGGATATAAAAGCAACAGTCGGAGCCTGGGGCATCTGTTATTCCAAAGAAAATCCTGGAATATTTTCTTTATTCTTGCAAAGAAATCTGGCGGAGGTGGTAGGGGGATATTCTGGAATATATATAGTAGCCTGGGAAGAATATTCATTTTGAGTACGTTGATTCTGCCAATTAGGAGTATTGGAAGACCTCTCAACTGTTTTAGATATAGATTCTATAGATGGACTGTAGTTAGAATTCACAACAACTTCTAATTTAGGAACAATCTGAATTCCCAAATAAGTAAAGGTACTCACTGTTGTGAAATGGCAAATGTATTTTGATGGTTTAGTCTTCTCCTCCAAGTTAAGGAGCATTATGGAGGATTTTGAGTTATTTATTTTCTAGCCAGATATACAACCAGATTTTCCTGTAGCAGACTTGGGTCTTCATAAATCAGATTATTCATGGAATGATCTGAGATCAAAATGCTGTCATAATTATATTTTCTAACTTTACATATTAGGCTTTTGGAGACTAGAAAGTAATCAGTTCAGGAGTATGAATTATGCATGTGTCTTTGTGTCAGTGCAATGAGCCCTATAGAAGACCTATTTATAACAAAGTTTGTCCTTATGAAAGTAAAAGTACAAATGAATCATAATGATACATAAATCTACATCTATAATTATACACTTCTACAAAAGTATTATCAAGAGTCCCATAAAAATAGTTCAGTTCCAGCTAACTACGCTCATGCCCTATTTGGCCGTATTGTCCAACTTTCAGAATGACCCGGACCTGGAAACATAAGCAAACTCTAGCACCAATTGCATCATGGGATATTGATTCTCGGGTAGTAACCCAACATAAATCCGTCTTTTAACTAACTTAATACCATTATATTTATTCAAACATTTATAAAATGAATAACAATTGCGTAAGCCTTTGCCTTAAGAACAGTAATCAACTCTGCCTGAGTAGTACCAATTTATGCCATGTAGTTTATTGTAGGATTTTTGTGAGGTTTTGTGGAGGAGAGACACACGTCCACCTCACGGGCCACCATACCAGAAGACCTTGTGTGTTGACATTTAGATGGGCTAAGTTATCCATCAACCTAATCTCCTCAGAAGGGGGGATCTGTATTCAAATATCAATGTAGGCCCACAAAGCCTCAAAGGCACTCTGTCAATCTATACAGGTGGGAAACTAAATAATTCATCTTTATTCATGAATCTGTAAACCTTCATACTTGACAGTGTTATTGTATTCCAAGATCTCAGTAATCTTCGAGGCAAGGCAAGGCAATTTTATTTATTTAGCTCCATTCATACACAAGACAATTCAAGGTGACTTGAAAATGCATTAAAATAGAAACATTAAAAGAACATTAAAATTGCATTTTAGATAATTAAAAACAAAAGCTAAAAGCAGGACAATACATAGTTTAAAATATTACAGAAAATGCATTTACAGAAAGAAGCAAACATAAAACAAAAGCAACAGCAGACAAATATAAAAACAATAGCTACAGATTATCCTAAAAATATGTAACATATCCAGTTCACTAGTAAGCTGCAGTAAACAGTAATGTTTTAAGCCCTGATTTAAATAAGCCGACAGTTTCAGCTGACCTCAGGTATTCTGGAAGTTTGTGTAACATTCTGGTTTTCATCATGTCATTTCCTGTTTTATTTTGTAACTCTACCTCTTGTGTCTTTTCAGTTTCCTGTGTTTTCCCGCCTCTCATCAACCACACCTGAGGCCACTTACTCACCTGCCCCTGATTACCCTCCTTGCCTTCCCTGTGTATTTATACCCCCACCAGCTCCACATGTCTTTGCCAGATTGCCTTTGTTGTCAGTGGTGCTGCTTCTTGCTTTGCTGTGTTTGGCTCCATGACTTTGTTCGGACTTCGCCTATTTATGGGATTTTTGTTTTGCGCCTTTTTTCCTGTCTGTTTTTGTTTGCCTTTTGGACTCTAGTAAAGACAGTGATTTTTATTTGAACCTCACTCTGCCTCCTGTGTGTTCTCTGCACCTGAGTCTCAGCCTTCCAGAGTTGTTACAGTTTATTCCACAGGTGGGGAGCAGAGAAACTAAAGGCTGCTTCATCTTGTTTGGTTCTGATCCTGGGAACACTGAGTAAACCTGTTCCACATGATCTGAGGGGTCATGGTGCTTCATAACGTATAAGCAAATCAGAGATATATTTAGGCCCGAGACCATTTAGTGGTTTGTAGACAAGAAACAAGATTTTAAAGTCTATCCTTTGACACACAGGAAGCCAGTGCAGTGATTTAAGCTCTGGTGTAATGTGGTCCACTCTCTTGGTGTCGGTGACTCTGGCAGCAGCGTTCTGGACGAGCTGCAGTTGTCTGATTGATTTTTTACTCAGACCTGTGAAGACACCGTTACAATAGTACAGCCTGCTGAAAATGAAAGCATGAACAAGTTCTTCTGTATCTTTCCTGTTGCCCCACTCACTATCAGGAAACCTAAATGCAAATCCCAACCCTGGCTCAACAATGTCACCCGCTCTCTTAGGAAACTATGCAAGAAAGCTGAGAGGAAATGGAAAAAAGACAGGCTTTAAGTCTTGTATGACATAATGAGAAGCTCTCTTTGCAATTACCAAAAATCTGTTAAAGCAGCTAGGGAAAAATATTTTTCTGATATAATTTCCAGACACTCCCATTCTCCCAAAGTACTTTTTGACACAATTAATACAGTCCTTAACCATGCTGCTACTGCCTGCCCTGCACTAACCACAGTTACTTGTGACGAATTTCTAAATTTTTTCACTAGTAAAATTGATAACATTCGTTCTGCCATTTCAGCTCCTGCCTACGAACCTTCGGTCCCCCCTCTGTGCTCTGCTATCCTGAACAACTTTGCACCCGTTTGTTTTGGTTATATTAAAGACATCGTCTTGCACACCAAGTCCACCACCTGTCCCCTAGACATTATTCCTACAAGCCTGTTGAAAGAAGTGATTGACATTGTTGGTCCCACGATTTCTCTCATTTTCACAGTAGTCTTGCCAATGGATCTGTTCCCTCCTATTTCAAACATGCAGTAGTAGATCCTATTATTAAAAACCCCAATCTTGATGTAACTATTTTAAATAACTACCAGCCCATTTCCAAGCTGCCTTTCTTATCAAAAGTCATGGAAAAAAATTATATTTTCAGCTCTTATCCTTTCTGGAGACTAACAATATTATGGACAAATTCCAGTCAGGTTTCAGGGCACGTCATAGCACTTAATCAGCTCTTCTTAAAGTCTCAAATGACCTACTGATATCCCTTGATTCTGGTAAATGTGCCTTACTTATTTTACTTGACCCCTGTTCTGCTTTTGACACAGTTGACCATGCTATTCTTCTCGACCGTCTCAAGAACCAAGTTGGTATCCGAGGTAGTGCCCTCCAGTGGTTTGCCTCCTACTTGACAGACAGGTCTTTTTCTGTGAAGATTGGAAAACAGTTTTCCTCGTCTGCTCCCATCACCTGTGGTGTCCCCCAAGGTTCTGTCTTAGGCCCCATATTATTTGCCCTCTACTTGCTCCCGTTGGGTTCCATATACAATATCTCATACCATTGCTACGCAAATGATACACAGCTATACCTTCCATTAGAACCTGGTAATAATAATAACAACACACTTAGGTCCCTCCTTGATTGCCTCCAGGACATCAAACAATGGATGGATAAAAATAGCCTTCAGTTAAATGACAGTAAGACAGAAGTGGTCCTACTTGGTCCCCCCAACTCCACCAGGGGGATAGCTGACCACTTAGGACCTCTGGTTCCCAATCTCCATCCTCATGCCAGGAATCTTGGTTTCATTTTTGATTCGGCTTTAAAATTTGACAAACAGATAAACTCTGTTGTGAAGGGTTCTTTTTTCCAGCTCTGAAATTTTGCCAAAATCAAGCCATTTCTCTCCTTCAATAAACTCACGATAGTCACAAATTCCTTAATTTTGTCTCGACTGGACTACTGTAACTCCCTCTACTTGGGAATCAACCAGTCTTCTCTGGCTCGCCTACAACTGGTGCAGAATGCCACCGCCAGATTGCTGACTGGTACCAAGAAACATGACAGTATGACACCGGTTCTAGCATCCTTGCACTGGCTTCCTGTAAAATACAGAATAGATTATAAGGTTCTCCTATTTGAGTTTAGAGCTCTGCACGATCTGGCACCCCTTTACTTGTCCGACCTCCTCTGCCCCCTTTCCAACCCCAGATCGCTCAGATCCTCGGACCAGCTGCTTCTAGCTGTCCCGCGTTCTAGACTGAAGGAGAAAGGTGATCGGGCTTTTGCTGTAGCTGCCCCTAAGCTCTGGAACAGCCTACCCTTTTCAATTAAGTGTTCCCCCTCTGTTGATATTTTCAAAGCAAAACTTAAGACTCATATGTTCTCTCAGGCTTTTGAGTGGCCTTAGAGTTGTACTCTTCTTTTATTTATGCATTTTTATTTTTATTTTTTATTATTTCTATTTAATATCATTATTATTATTTTCTGTTTTATTTGTGTTCATATTTTATCTGTTCCTCTATTTATCTACCTGTGTCTGGGGTGGCATTTTTATGTCAATTCTGCTGCTCTTGTTTTTACCTTTTGTATTTCTTATGTTCCTTATTTCATTGTACAGCACATTGGTCAGCCTCAGTTGTTTTTAATGTGCTTTATAAATAAACTTGACTTGACTTGACTTGACTTGACTTGACTTGATTTGACTTCTCCAGACAGAAATTCTTTAATTCTTGATATGTTTTTTGAGAGGGGAGTTCATGTCATAACTGATGGCAATGGCAATCAAAAATAAGAGTCTGTTTGAAATAAATCTGAATTATTGTTTAAAAGTTGGGGGCTATTATGAAAAGGTTAGCCTAGTATTAAAGCTTTTGTAAAATAAGCCTAAACAATTTAAATTCAAGTGTAATCCATTAGGTCTACACGAACTTCCATCAAATTAAAATTTTTTTCCCATGCTTTCATCCCCAAACATGGTGTAAATTGTATCAGCTATGGCTGTCAAGTGAACAAAGCAGTGAGTCCAGCTCTACAGAGCTGCATGAGATATGGCCACTATAAAATCAAAGGATAGATGGAGGTAGATGCCCTTTAACCCTGACTGGTCCCAGTCAGGGCTAAAGGGAATGGGATGGGATGCTCCCATTCTGCACACTTGCACACTGAATCTTTGAAGACTCTGCACCCCATTGTCAGGCAGACAATACTGTTGGACAGATGGTCAGGGCAAGGAGAGGTGAGGCTGTAAACATACGGAACTGGTGCATGATGCTGATGTTGTGGCATTTAAAACCTCAGAGTCAATCCCTCCAGGATTTCACGGGCTGTTTTTGGGATTGTTGCAGCCCAAAATGCCTGATTTCACTGCACCTTTTCTAAAAAAAATTGCTATGCATGTTGCAATGCTTTTAGCCTTTTTCTGCAGTGAAATTGCTGGAGAAAGTGACAATTGCAAAAGAAAGTTAGTTACTTTTATAGAATTCATTACAATCAAAGGCAGCTTGTCCGAGAGAGAACAAAGCCACACTCTGAATGTTCTAAGTAACATCACCAATAAGGCTCAGAATTAGCTTCCCAAAAGTGAACAAATGAAACATTCATTTGCTTTTTGGATTATCTTTCAGTTTTGGACTATATGTATCACCACAGGCTCTGACAAACCGTGATTCAGTTTTTTCCACTATTCTTATATTTCATAGGTCAAATCAACAATGTTTTAATTAAGAAAATAATCATCATAATTTCTCTAATTAAGAAAGAGAAAAATATTAGCAAGCTAATTCAAGGAATCACTCAGCCTATGTATTCTCATGTTATTGTTGTCATGCCCCACTCCAGGCTGTGCTATGCTTTGTGTTTGTTGGTAGTGATGAGTTCACGCTCAGAGCTTAAACACCAAATATCAACACTCTTCATATTCTATATTTCCCTAATGCTATTTTCCTTTTGAGAGGAGTGAAATGAAAATAATCTGTAGTTGTAGCAGTTTCAACTCTTTGTAACTATAAATCATTCAGGGCGGTGTTTGCCAGTTTTGAAATTCTTAAGCATTCAGTGAAGGTTTCTAAGGTATACCTTAGCAAAGGAACTTCTTTTCCTATGAGTATTTCCCAAACTGTCCCTTAGCAGGTGCCCTTAAGAAAGAGCTGTTAAGGTACATTGTAAGCTGAAGATGTCTTTCACATATAAATTGATCATTTGTAAAGGTTGCCAAAATTATTTTACTTCAATCTAATATTACAACAAAGGAAGCTATGACTACTAACAATCATCTAGAGTCCAGACATGGCTTTAGGATAGTAATAAATACAAAGCCTATAGCAAAATATAAAACAGAGTATAAATGGAGACATATAAGACACAGTCTAGGATTTCTTGAAAGACCAGAATAAATCATATACCTAAATGGGTGAATGATTTTGTTCTCATCAAAACAAAAGGTCTAATACAAATTGTCCTCCTCTGCTGGCAGTGTTCAACACTCAGGGTGGGGTTCAGGCTACTACAGCCTAATCACACAGTCAGAAAAGCCATATTTCCAGTGATTACATAAAAAAATATAATAAAATTCCACAATTTTTCACAAATTGGATTAGTGTTATGGATAGCTTCTATATTTTATCCGGCTACCATCATGATAAGAATACCCAGGTGAAATGACAACATTTTCATGATATGTTCTGCAGAGAAACGTTGTTTTCATAATTAATTTTCATGTAATTTGCTTAAGTAGCTTTGATGAACTATACTGCAACTGTCCATTTGACAGCAAGTTCAAACTGTGACTGGATGAACGGAGCACATCACTAAAGGACAGCTTACGAGTGGGTCAGACTGCCGCCCTTCTAAAGGTAAACCTTTCAGAAGGTATACCTTAGCTGAGGAGACTCTGGGAAACAGCTTGTAAGCTTAAGGGAGACCTTAAGGTACACTTACGATGCACATAGCACTAAAGAGGCTCTGGGAACTGAGGCTGAGTGTGTTTTGGCTGTTGGATTGCATTTGAGTGCCTGTATAGAACAGTGTCAGCATTTCTGTGGTTGAATTGCAGCAAGATAAATACCCACAATGTTATTTGATTTCATATGATGTAAAAGACGTAAAGCCAGAGAGAGTGTGCTGCTGAGCTGTGGTGTGACTGCAGTCCGTCATATCAAACCTTTCGCATGCTCTTTGTTAGTGTGTGCTGCACTGTGAGAACCAAAGACAAAGCTCAGGAAACTGAACAGGCAGGACAAACAGCACAGCTGGCAGCAGAGAGAAAACACTTGGCCTCAGCACAAACACTTTCTCACTCACATATGTGCAAACCATAGCTTGTATAACATAAACACACTCACACACAATGATTTATTTGTTCTTTATTCTGAAGCTGCAGTAAGATGCTTCATTCTGGTTTAAGCATTCCCTCACTGAAGCCGTCCCAGCAGGTGACAAGGGCTCTTCCAGTGACGGACAAAACAATACACTATTATTGTTTCCCCAACACGCCTTTTTTTTCCCACAGCAGTTTGAGTCCATTATTTGTGCTGGAATGTGGGAATTCCAGTCCAGGCAGCTTTTCTCAACAAATCCCTGTGATGTCAGGTCATGGCTAATTTTACAGCTAAAGTGACCTCATTCTCTTTAACAGGAGTGATGCTTTTATTTGGGTGCTCGCCTGATGCTTTGTAATATATGTAAATCGCTGCAGCCATATTCCACTAGGACAGATTTCATTTAAACCTAATTTCCTATTAAGGAAGCGACATCAGCAGCAGCAGCATCAGTGATACTTACATTAAATCCAGAAGATAAAATGTTATTACTTTCAGCAAGTGGCAAATCAAACCTTTCTAGTTATGACTTAGTGAAGGAATATTTGAATAGTTTTTCAGATTTGTTAAAGTCTGTCTTGGTACAAAACATGCTGTACATTGTATGTTAAAAGTTATTAAAGACATCCCACTTCTTCTCTCATGCAGTGCCTTCATAGTCTGACGACACTGTAAGAAATGGGGACAGACTACATTGTCCTTTGTTCTACAAACAAAGTTGCATTTTACTGTTTAATGGAATCTTTTTTTTTATCTTGTATGCATGAATTAAATCTATTAAATCTGCATCTAGGTTTGTTGCTTTACAAATGTATAAACACCTGCATGTGTGCAACTGCCACAACAAAGACACTCGATATCACTTAACCTGACTGTTAATGTAGCTAACTCGTGATGTTAAATCCTCATATTGGCTTCAGCTGAACTAAAAATGGTCTCTGTCTTACAGTTTAGTCACTGTACAAAAGTACTGCTTCACCGCGAGGATGACTAGTCACAGTAACCAAGAAGTCTTTCAACCACCAACCTTGAGACCCCCAAAAAACTATAGCAAGATTTGAAAATGTTTCATAAATGTTTTTCCTGCATTTTGGAGATTTTTAAAGAAACAACAAACTTGCAAATAGATGCCTGCAGATGACTTATTAGTGATAATTATTAGCTAGAAAACACAACAGCATTTTACCTTACATAATAGCCTCATTTTGAATTTGATTTCAATAATCAGGGGTGGAAGTAACTACTTACAAATACTCAAATTACTGTAATCAAGTACTTTTTTGGGTACTTGTACTTTTATGAGCATAGTGGTGGCCCAAAGGTGGCAGTGGTGGCCCAAAGTTTAGAGAAGCGAGCTTGTGACTGGAAGGTTGCCAGTTCAATCCCCCGACTGGCAGGATAAAATCTGTGTAGGGAAAGTGAAAGGCAGCACTTGCCCCTCCCTCATTACCACCACTGAGGTGCCCTTGAGCAAGGCTCTTAATCCCAACAGCTCCAGTGGAGCTGCTCAGTGGCAGATAAGACTGTGGTTGTACTGGGAAGCTTCCGGGTGTGATTGAGTAACTGTGTGAATGTGATCAGGGCGTTTCTGCAAAAGAGAGCATAACTCTCAGTGTACCTGCCCTGAATAAATAAAGGTTAAAAAACAAGTAGATTCTCAAGTCTGTACTTTTACTCATACTTATGTATTATGTATGCATTGCAATATGTAATCTACTTAGTTACTTTTAAAATCATGGTTGAGTACTGAGTACAATTTGATTTAATATCCAAACCTTTCATCTGCATTTTAGTAGCCAATCAGGTGATCTGATCACAATCAGACCAATGAAAACAATGATATACACAAGTTTAACTAATGACAAAAGTATTCATGGATATTTAATCAGTCAACATGGCAGTAATTGTTCCTCATTTGACATTGTTTTGTCTGATGGAGAATTAAAATTACAAGAAATTGAAAATGAGGAAATCTAACAGGTAAAAGTAACTAATACTCTTTTAGCTAAGTATATTTCTAACACCAGTACTTTTATTTGTAATTGAGTAATATTTTAGCAATGTAACAGTACTTGTACTTGAGTACAACTTTTCAGTCACTCAGTTCACTTTTCAGGGTATATTAATTAGCTCTTAGAAAAAAGTGCACATTTCTGTTAAAATTTTCTGTTAAAAAAGCCTTCCCTGAAGAGACTTCCCTGGAGTCTCCCGGGAAAATCGAGGGGATTGGCAAGTACACTTGATATGATATGTGAATATTGATAAAAAGGAATAGTTAAAAATTTGGGGAAATATGTTCATTCACTTACAGTTAGATAACAAGACTGACACCACACCACCTCTAACTTTGTACTTAACTCACAGACATGAGAGTGGTATGATTCTCCTCCTCTAACTCTTGGACAGATGATATTAAAATGTATTTCTTGAACCAAACTTATCTTTAAATATAAAAGAGGGTTAATACAAAGAGAGAAAAAAGTGAATAATAATAATAATGATAATAATAATAATAATAATAATAATAATAATAATAATAATAATAATAATAATAAACAACAATAATAATAATAATAATGACAACAATAATAATAATAATAATAATACAGGAAGCTAAAAGGGGATATTTTGGGTATATGGGTAATATAATATAACAACATAATATAATATAACTGGTGAGAATTCCTAAAACATTGACAGTCAGTCAGATTCATGCATTAATGGCCACACAGTTCTTTGCTCTGCCTTTGCAGCAGCAGACAGTGGCTGCTGTATAGAAACAGGCTCATTCTCCCATGGTGTGTTTAAACCTTTTCATAGCTCCACACACAGAGACAAAAACCTTCTCAAGCTACCTCATTATCATAACAACAGTCTCTCCATCACACACTAAATCTGTCACACACACACACACACACACACACTCTCTCTCTCTCAAAGAGATGCCCTGCACAGATATAGGAGAGACACTCCTGTCTTTCTAACCAGGAGGAAAAGTCAAGCATCATTCAACCTTTCACTCAGCTCAACTAGTAAACCTCCTACAACAAATATGCACAGCTCCCACATAACTTATGAATAGAGTTCATAAAAATGTCATAAAAAGACAGAACTGGTTGTATTACAGTGAATACAACCATGTGGAACAATTTCAATTTGCACACACAGAGTTGTGTTCTCATGGCAAAAAGCTACAGTTGGTTTTATCTAACTTGATGATTAAGATGCAGTTTTGTCTCAGAAGCACATTTCCCAGTCCTCCCACATGGCTCTTACCCTCCTTTGCACCATGCAGCAACATTAAGTTGTGGGCCCCAGAGGACCACTGAGGCTGTCAATGAGCTAGTTATGGATAGCCCCAGTTACAGGCTCCTTAAGGAGTTAAAAGCAGCAATGCTGCACCAAGACAACTGTGGCTTTATGAGCTGCAGGAGTGGAGGAAAAAATAAAACTTATGATCATTTAGCAGAAAAAAACTTTCCTGCATTCAAACACTTGAAACAAAGATTCTGAGGAGGCTCTGACGAATTCTAATGTTGTTTTTAATGATCCATTTTACATGAACAGGTAATAGAGGAGGAAAAACAGTAAGACAAGAGGACATGTCTATCCACTGTGCTTTTCTGGAACTTTAGTTTGGAGTTATGTCTCTGGTTTGGACTATTTCTGGCTCCAACTTAAAGGGATAGTTCATCCAAAAATTTAAATTCAGTAATTATCTACTCCTGCTGATTGTATGAAAAAACAACAACAGAAAAAACCATAATGCCTCCATAGTGCTTCTGTCTGGCAGGGCTTATAGCCCTGACATGCCATGCACACCGTCACACACCCAGCTAGATGTGCATGCACTCATGAACATGGTTCCAAGCTAAAGATCTATGGTGAAGATTCAGTCTTTCAAGTTCAGCTTGCATGTCAGGGCTTTGAGAGACTTGGATTATACCAGACGAGCAGCATGGAGGCATTTTATGGGTTTTTTGTTGTTTTCCTATCTGAAAACTGGTCATCATTCACTTCCATTGTTTGGGAGATTCTACAATGCTGTTTTCTGTGAAACTCAGTGTTTAGTGGACTAAAAACTAAACCAACCTTCAAGTGGCATAAGGATGGGTAGATAATGACGGAATTTTCATTTGGGTGATATATCCCCTAATTATACAGCATACTGATATCTTAGAAAAGTGGTTCTTAACCGGGTGGGTCGGGACTACAGTAAAGGATGACACCATAAATCGATGAATCATGACATGATCAATAGTCTGGCAAAGAGAAAACATACTGCCCTCAAATCCCTGTGTCTTTCTTTCAGAGGTGGAAAGTAACTAATAGTAAACTAACTAACTAGTAAACTAGTTGCAACATACTGACAATATCAGACAGCTTTCTGTAGTAAGGGTGGGCTGATACCACAAAATTTGTTTCGGATACGATACCAAGTAATTTAAGGCCACAATCACTAATATCATATGCATTACGATACTTTTTATTATTAAAGAAGCTTATGTATTTCATGTAGGGGGAGCAGTGTGCCATTATTTATGAGGTGAATGCATGAATATGCTAAATATGCCCTAAATGTAGGTATCATCCTTTCATCATTATACAAAAGTTAGTTATTTTTGAAAACAATGTCATGACAATTAGGAATTTATTTAGACAATATATTTTGGTGGGTTTGAATATTTATTTTAATGTCAGATATTTAACTGGTCTACTAAATAACAGCTATTGATTGCAGTTACAGTTTGAAATGTAACATTAATCAATGCTGAAGATCTGATTTGGGCTAAAATATTATTACTGTATATCCTGATATTCCTGTCTGAACCTCTACAAAGACTGTCTATCAACTCTGTCTCTGTGTCAAGGGTCTTGTGCAGGCATTCCTCTTCTCCTCCTCTCTGTTCCAGCTTCCAAGTTCTTTCTTGTGATCTTTGCTCTGTGTCTGAAGAAAGTTAAAGGTACATCCTTCCTACCATACATTTTCATTCACAGCAAAATATCTCCAAATGAAGCCTCTCTTTCTGTCTACCTGTTACCGTAAAAAGGTCAGATCAATCTGAGATCTGAGTTTGCACTACAGGCGCTGTGCGGCATGATACACATGTTGTTTGAGTACAGACAGCAGGAGGAGTTAAAGATACATTGACGATACAATCAACCTTGTTTGCATATGAAGTTCTGTTTTCCTGAATTAAAACATTTTTAATGTTTTAAGAAGAAGAAACTGAAATGGATCCTTATTTTGGGATTGATCCTGTCGATGCCAGAATAAATCTCGCCAAAAACAAAGACGTAGCATCGAAGTATCGATAATTTGGGGATTGATCTGCCCATTGATCTGCATTTGTCAATGAACATTAAGCCAGTTAGTTTGTAAAAGGTAATGTGTTCTCCAGCACAGATTAAAACCCCAGAGGTCTGTTCTGAATAATTTAGAAGAACATTTAAACTGTTATTTGCGCTGACCTAACGTTATAAGATATGTTCTAATCTCTCTGTTGATTTGGATTGTTGTATGGGGTTTAGAGTCAGTGCTATTTATAGCATATAGAATGTTTTGCATGATGCAAACAACTGTGAGGCACTAATCTGCCAGTGATCAACAACCGCTTCAGACTGAAATCTGTTGATGACTTTGCAAATCTCTGGTGGTTGCCTTTGTCAGCTGTGGTGACAACTGACAAACGTGGAGCATGGACTCAGACATGAACTCTGCAGAAGGATTTTAATCAGGCCTGAGTTTTGAGCCTGAAAGGCCTAGCAATAAAATTCTGCTTGGAACCCCACTGGAACCCATCCTCACAGCATATTTCCAGCATTTTTCTACATTTTTCTTAAAAGGTTTCTTTATGTACCAAACAGTAGAGCTTTCAGTGACAGGACAATATATGTAGGAACTGGAACTGTCAACAACCAAATTGAAGAAAATTAAAACATTGAATTAATAAATTAATAAATATAGCACAGCTCAAACTCAGATGTAAGTGAAAGATGCAAGAAATAAGGCCTAACTGACCTGAACCTTACAGGCACAGATCTCAAGTTGTACTCTGTAGATTCAATTTCTGTCATTGACTCAAAAATCATTTTGTGTGGATATAATTTAGTCAACGATTGATTTCCCATCACATTCAACTGAGAAAACAGATGAGTATCTTATTAAAAATAGTCATGAGACAGGATAGTGACTGTTGCTCTGTGTTAAAAGGTCAAAGAACAGAGACTGATACTGGAGGTTTACACCAAGTATTAAATACAACTCTTCTGCAAAATAAACGCCTTGTTCACACTACACGCATGTACTTGAGCGTGATGGCTGCCTCACTGATCTGATGCCACACAGACAGCATTTCTGTGGGGCTGCTGCTGAAAGCCCTGTCTTTCCACATCGAGTTTTTAGAGACTTTGTCAGAGTAGTTTTGCAGAAAGTACTTTGTACTTTTACTTAAATATTTTTCACACCAGTACTTTTACTTATAATTGAGTAATATTTTAGTAATGTAACAGTACTTGTGCTTGAGTACAGATTTTCAGTACTCTTCCACTACTGCTTCACAGCATTTACTTGAAATACTTTACACAATACAGTGGCAAATCAGACTTGAGGTGGAACATTAGCACCATTTAATAAAAAAACACAAATAAACCA
This sequence comes from Lutjanus erythropterus, assembly GCA_020091685.1. Classification (NCBI taxonomy): domain Eukaryota; kingdom Metazoa; phylum Chordata; class Actinopteri; order Lutjaniformes; family Lutjanidae; genus Lutjanus; species Lutjanus erythropterus. The sequence continues at coordinate 37,541,308 of CM034605.1, forward strand.
GGATAATGTCAGTGTCAATATTATGAGGATTTAGTAAGTAACATCTGCATTATTTCTCCTTTCCTTTAAAGGCAAATGAACAACAGCTTTTGTTTTATTATTGCAGATTTCCAGTGCCTTGGAGGCCTGACAGATTATGGTTAGCTCAGCTTCAGGATCATTTAAAGACAGACAGAGTTGGGGTTAAAATGTTATGAATGAAAGGAGAACATGAAACTGAGCTGACTCAAGGCTAAGATATCAATCCTCTCACTAACCCTCTGCAAAAAGTAAGTATGCATATTTTCTAAAATGTGGAACCATTCCTTTGGATACCCTGGTGTTTGTGTGTGTGTGTGTGTGTGTGTGTGTGTGTGTGTGTGTGTAGACAGATAAGCTAAAGTACTGCAAGTGAGGACAATGATTCTTTTGTAATTTGGTTTACATGTTTCCGATTTTACAAGTTGAAAGCCTATGAAAATTGTGAATAAGTATTAAAATATCTGTTTTCTTTAGGGTTAAACTATTGGCCTGTAAGTGACTCACATCTTTTCACACTGGAGGCCACAGCTTATGCTCTTCTGGCTTTGGTTAAGGCCAAGGTAAGCACGTCCAACTAATGTGTGTTTGACCATCATATCCTGCTGCAGAAAACACACAATTCAGTAAAGCCATCATTCATGCTACAACAGTAAGAGGATCAGCAATTGGTGACAAAAGCCACTTTACTTTAGAAATATCTGGTGTAGGTGAACGGATCAATTTAAACACAATTCATTGGTCTGAGAAGATTTGAACATGTGTAGGCTATGTTTATTAAACAGTGCACAGAACTCTGAGGTGTTTTGCACATTAAATATGTGAGCTCATGAAGAGACAGTATTAATAATTTTTATGATCACATATAGTCACTGATGATATTCTCAAACCAGGATTTTTTTCTGTGAGAAATACACTCTGTCTGAATTTGATGTCCACAACATGTTTTTAAAAAAGTTGGTACAGGGGCAACAGAAGACTGGGAAAGTTGTGGAAAGGTTCAAAAATACCTGTTTGGTACATTCCACAGGTAAACAGGTCAATTGGTAACAGGTAACAGTATCTTGACTGGGTATTAAAGGGGCGTCCTGGAAAGCCTCAGTCGTTCACGAACATGGATGGGGTGAGGTTCAACATTTTGTGAAACATGGGTGGGCAAATAGCCCAACAGTTTAAAGTAGGGCTGTCAGTTTAACGCGTTAATTAGATTAATTAATTACAAATCCTGTAATTAATTAGATAAATTTTTTTAATCGCCTGACAGCACTAGTTTAAAGCTATAGTAGGCAACATTTCTTTGGTATGAATGAGCAGTAATTCCATAATAATATTTTAGTATATTGTAAATCAAGTGTTCTGAGAAAGAACTAGACTTCAGCACCTCCTCTTGGCTCTGTTTTCAGCCTTTCGGGAATCTGGCTCATGACAGTAGATTTAAACCAATCACAGGTCATCTAGAGACCGTTCATTCCTATTGGCTGTTCTACTAGTGCAGCTGTGCATGCATGTTTGTCAGCTCACCCAATTACTTTTGACTTCAAATATGTTCATTCATGTCTACCATTGGGCTTTGTCAAGGGCCAAGAGGAGCAGGCAGAGCTGAGACACAGCACAAACATCTTGTGTTGTATTATATATATATATATATATACATACATAAATAGATTTTTGAGTTTTAAGTCCAACTCAAACTCTTGAGTTTAAACAAAATATTTTACCAATTAATAATGTTTACTTGCAACAATTTACTTTTCTTCTTTAGAGTTTTAGAAATCCTCAAAAATGTATTTCATAAATGACTGAGTAAACTCACTGAAGTGAAAGTGAATAATGGTTAATATTTTAGTATTTTAAATTAAAATTGAAAAAAAAAAAGAGTTTCTAAACTTCGAAGATTCAAGTTTATCTAACGAAGGAAAGTACATTTTCTCAACTAGGCTGGTAAAACTTTTTAATTTATTTAAAGTTTCAAAGCTTAAGAGTTTGATTCAAAACTCAAAAATATATTACAGTAAATTGCTTTGAAATTTTGAGTTTCTTCAAGTATTTTTAGGTTTGTTTTCTTGATAAGAGGAAATAAAAACAATGAGAACCTGTTAACTCAGTCTAAATGCAAGTATTTAACATGTGCATATTCATGTGTGAAAGATAATATAGGGTGATATGAAAATGACAGTAAAAATATTAAAATATAAAATATTAACTCTCTGAAGATTTATTGATGAGGCCTGTTGTACACTGGTCACGATGGTTTGTCATTTCATCATTAAATAGTGGGTCCCCAGAAAAAAAGTTTGGGAAACACTGATTTCTAGCATCAAGTGGTCAAACTGACCTCAGGCAGCATACACTTATTTTGATGATGAAAATGTGAGGTCTGTGCATTCACATCAGCTGATAACAGCAGTTTAAAACAGTGTTAGTACACTGAAGGCCTGTTTCTGATACACCTTCACTGGCCTACTAGATTGGGTCCCGATCTGGATAGTCAACTTTAATACTGTTTGAGTTTTAACAAAAATGTGTCCATGGCATTAAGTATCCATTTCATTTTAGAGAGACAATTTTTAAAACCTGATCTCTATAAAATGACCTATAGTGACCACTAGAATAATCACAGCCTCATGAAACTTCCAAACCACAAACTAGAGACCATGGATGGTTTTATGGAAAATAAGGGTGTTTCTGAGCAATCCCCAGAACAAAAGTGCTATCCAATCACTAAAAAATTCTTACAGATATCTCAAAAATCAAAAAAATATCAAAACATGAATTTTTCCTCAAGGTCTTGGTGTCTTAAGGTGTCTTAACATGATGTTTTGGAGGGATTTTTGAGCTTTTTTATAAATTCTTGAGTTGACAAAAATTATTAAATTTCACATCAAATCAGTGTAATAAACCCTGCAACAATTAACTGCAATTAATAGAACATTAATGACCATCATATACTTCCATCATAATGTTCTAAGCCTTTATGCATTCTAAACTTCCATTATTTGAATAGGTGCCTAACAAAATCACAAAGTTATTATTACAGATTTCTGACTACAAAAACAGTACTGAGAGGCATTTAAATTAATCTTCAAGTTCCAGCTTTCAGAAGATGTATACCACTTCTGTGACATACTGAGACCTGCTATCTCCCTCCCCTAAAGCAGTCATTCCCAAAGACCGGGACTCCAGTTTTATAAAGCATGTATATCGTTTTACTGATTAGAGGAAAAATACGAGAGCATGTTAATTCTGCCTTAATATGGTTATTTTTTCTCATTTATGAAGTAGGCAAAAATGTCCAATGTTGTTTTAGCATGTCTATATGTTTTCAATAACGTGTCAAGATAATATAAGGTGATGCAGAAATGGCAGTAAATATAGTGTGGAACATTCATTTATGCATGAAGGAGCTTTTCCTAGAATTTCTTGATAAGGCCTGTTGTGAATTGGTTTGCGATGGTTTGTTAGTTTTAAAAAGTGGGTCCCCAGAAAAAAAGTTTGGAAAGCACTGACCTAAAGACCTGTTAGCTAGCATGCTAACAACAACAATCAAGGTCATTTAATATCATCATCGTTTGTCAAAAATAATGTTAACTTTGTTCACCATCTTAGTTTAGCATGCTAACATTTGTTATTCATCCTGAGGGGAACATGAATTTCTTGAACTAGCATCCCATAGGTGTTTGTAATTCACTGCAAAGCACTACAAATGTCACCCTCACGGTGGCACTAGAGGAAAAGTCAGGGGATCCACAAAGTCAAAGGTTCATCCAATAGTTGTTGAGTAAGAGCATTTTCACACCTGTAGCTCAGTTCATTTGGTCCAGACCAAAAGAAAAAAAAAAGACATATAGTTGCATTTTAGTCCTGGTGCGGTTCATGCTCACACTGACATTTTACAAATGAACCAAGAGGAGGAAACATGCAGTTTTACAGACTGACGGTAACTCATTGATTGGACAGTTTTGGTGACTGTCATCCTGCATCATCACGTAGGAAAATCAAATTCCTGTGACTGACAGAGATTTACGCAGCACTTTAATGCTTCAGATTTGGTTATTTAAGATCACAAAAAAACAAAACAATTGTAAGTATTATTTAGTAAATTGTGGCTCATGACTGACAGATAGAAACACAATGAAAGGGAGGCATCTTGTAGCTTACAGGACACTGTGCATCTGTGTGCACCTCGCTGACCTGTAATGGCTGGTATGTGTGTAATGTCCACACAGAGACAGCTCGCTGCAGCATTGCATCTGCTGGCCCGACTATAGATGTTTAGATATTGAGTTTACAAAATGTTGGAAGGAGAGGAAAAGAATAAGGAGAAAGCACCAGGATTTTTGTTTTCCCTCATTTAGAGAGAGACAGAGAGAGTGAGTGAATCGCCCTTCATTCAACTCTTTCTGTGTGTGTGACATACAGCTGGTATTACTGTGGGAGTGCTATCACACTTTTTAGTCTGGCAGTAGGATAAAATCACAGCAGTTTTAACAGCTTTTGGCCTGTTAATCGGGAAAAATACTTGCGCTGAAGTACTTACCTGCTACTAAATGAATTTAATAAATAAAGACTATACATGTCAATCATACGATCCTCTCCTGAACAGATTTCACAATCAGTAGATGGATTTATTAGCAGCTTAGCTTTTGAAATGGCGCTACAATTACATTTGCAATTATAAAATCCTGTGGTTGGTTTATTTGCTTTCACACCACAAACAAACTGCAGAGACCCACCTTTTCAGGAGGATTTGGTCTAGTTATTTGGTTGGCACCAGGGTTTGATAGGCAAACTGATCACAGTCCATTTTAACCAGACCAAACAAGGCAGGTGTGGAAACACCTTTAGTGTGTTTCAGTCTGGACCAAAAATAGAGGTGGACCAACCAAATTTCAGACTAACATTTCCATCCCCAGAGCCCTCCTGCTAACATGGCTAAAAAAGTATTCTGAACACATTCCTACTATTTCAGTAAGCTCCAGCATTGTTATCTTCTATCAGTCTTATTTAATCATGTGCATTTGGTGGTTTTGCCTCCATTATAGACACAAGTCATGTGATGCTGACCTGTCACGTAAGGTCACAGCACCACCTGAGGTTGCGGTGGAGACACATGCAAAGATGTGAAAACATACCAGAGGCCAGTCCACAGGGAAGCTCAGAGGAGTCACAAAAGCAGCTCCACTGCATTTAGTTCCACATTTGTCATGGCCTATAAATATCCCCAGTCTGGCTCCTGTCAAGCTGGGGTCAAGATTTTCTTACTGTGAGGTTAACTGTCAACAAGTCTGACAGCTGAGTCTTGTTCAGCAGCTTGAACTGGTACTGAAATATGCAGAGATCCATTTATCAAAATAGTCTTCAAGTGTTTCTTATTGGACTGTAAAAGGACAGCTGCTTCTTTTCTTCAGGGTGTAAACAAAGTTCCTCATGCAAGAACTTTTTCGTATTTTTCTCTACCCTTACTTTTTTCATATGTTGGGCTTGTACAACTACAAATGATCTGCCTGTGTGTGTTTGAGTGCATGTTTGAGATTTATAAATTAGCATAATTAATGTCCCCTGTAATACCATATAAGGATACAGTTCCTGACCCATTTGTCAGGATGTGTTCCTTCATGAAAATAGCATCAAACAGTAAAAAGAAGAACTTAATGAGTTTGGAGATTGAAGTTCTGCTCTCAGAGTTCCATAAAAACAAAGTAATGGCAATGGTGATTCTACAGGAATGATTAGAAGGCCAATACAAGCATCAGGATTCATCTGGAAATCATTAATATCCACTGCACACAGTTATTGGGTTTCACTATATTTTGTCGTCATGGACAACACTGGTCAAAGGAAACTTTAGGGGGGTTTCAAAGTCTGATACTGTGAGTGTTTTGTCAGTGCTTTCTCATCATGCCTCTGGTCTTTGGAGACCTGTCTACTATCCTTCTACTAATCTCCTACTCTACTCTGTGCTGGACTGTTACATTGCGTAACCATTGTCTCTGTTTCTCACAGCAGGAGGTTTCATGTTGTTTTCCAGTTTTGTTCTCTCATTATGAATATCAACTGTCTGCAGCACCTGTACACATATGATGTACTGTGATGTCCTACTGCTTTACCTAGCTACAATACTGCAGTCATGATCACTGGAAAGTCTGGGCGTGACACAATGCTCTGAAGGTCCAATTATTTTGACTAACTGCAGATTTCACCCTTTGTGGCTGCTTTGAGAGTTACATGGTTTCTTTTTGCCTTATTTGCTGAGATTTATCTGCAGCAAAACCCATGTAACCTTGTGTGAATTCACTTGGAAATGTGCTAAAGTACCCTAACCACTGTGTCACGGCTGCAGCTCGACTTACTGACCGTATTGATCAACAGTCAAATCAGCAGCCACACTACAATAACCATGTTGCTATGAGATCACACCAGCCATGATGCCTGATGACCCCTGAGTACTGGGGCGCAAAGTGGGGGTGCAATGGACCCTACTTCTGGCCCCATTGCTTCTGTGGTAGTACCCAATCATTTTGCCACAATTACACACACAGATTCACATAGAGTTTGAGATCTGTGTCCAAATCCGGACCCAACAGGTTAAAGTACAATTAAAGTAGTCTCAATGTGAAAACAATACCAGCCCCTTCCTTCCACTGCAGCAGCATCACCAGCCACTAAACATGTCTTCAGACCACCACACATCTTCATAATAACTTATGAAACCTTGCATTAGAATATTCTTGAGCCATGGAATAGCACAGTACTCAAACAAACAAGCATCCATAAAACACTGAAATTTAGGGGCATTTATGGTTGTTTCCATAGGTGGAATTGGTGGCATCAACCAAGCCTGTATTAACATTGAAAAAAACAACACACTGCCCAATAAGAAAAGTATATAAAAAAAAAAGAGTATATATAGTAGAAGCAACATCATTTGTTTAAACAACCAAATTTTCTACATGGCACAGTACTACTTCCATGATGGTTGGCATGTGATTCTCAGCATAATAATTCAGTCAGTGTTTGTCAGCCAAAATCAGTCCTTTTTTCCATTGCAGGAGCTTCAAGGTCCAGTGTGTAAGATTTACAGGGATTTATTGGCAGAATATAGCAGAGATGAAGTATAATATTCACAATATTCACTGCTAACTGCAGTTAACTGTAGCCACTGTTAGCTGTGCAACTAGTGTTCTGCAAGATCACAGCACCAGGGGAGTGTTAACTAGCACAGGAGCTTTGAAGCACGAGGAGTGGGAAGTTTTATAAAGTTATTAATGCTAATAAAGCTTTATTTAAGCTTTAGGCTATTGTTGTCAGAATAACTGTTACTTTAGCAGCAAGTAAAGCTATCTGTGCATCTTCGTATATTCTGCAAGTTGGGGCAGAGCAGTCAGAGCATATCAGAGGGAAAGCCAGAAAATACTGAAATATGAAATATGCTCCAACTTCAGTAAATTCCATTCTAATGTTGTGTTTCTATAGAGTAATCAGCGAGGCCCCACCCCCAGGAACACTCAGCTCCAGCAGCATCTATTGTTTCCAGCCTGATTCTTGTCTCATTTGTGGACAGTAAATTCAACAAATTCAGGTTAAAAATAATAACAGCATTTGGCAAAAGGATGATGTACAGAAGTATTTGTCACTTGAGACACAATCTAAAGCCAGGTGTGAAGTGATGCTCTCAGAATTGTCCACAGGTGATCTGATCACCCATGATGCATGTTAATAATACCAGATGTAAACAGGCTATATGATACCGGAATATTACTGAGAAATCTAACGTAAGAAGTACCATACTCCCCAGTATTGTCCAAACTGAATCTGAATCTGAATATTGAATTTGTATTAGAACACACTCTCCTGTAGTGCTTGGCTAGTATCCACTAAGGCTGCACAATTAATCACAATCAAAAAGAAAATAACAAAAAAAAAAAAAAAAATCACAATATGGCCACATGCAGTATCCAAATCGCAGAACCAGAACCACACCACAATTATTTGACAAGGAAAAAAACATTTAAAAAGCAAATATAATAATAATGATGTGCTGCAGAGATGCAGAGATGACCTGGGCTCCAAATCTTATTCTTCAGATGAAAGAAAACATGTTTGTTTAGTAAAGACCTCTATAAATATCACATCATCATAATCTGATTTTTTTTTTTCAGGGAACATAAAAATTTTAATGCAAAGTCATTTCCACTAATCATATCATAATTGCAATTGTAATTTCAGTCAAAATGATTACAATATGACGTTTTTACCAAATCGAGCAGCCCTGGTACCCACAGCCTCTTCACGAAATATGTACACACAAATTATTTATCAATTGTTGCAAATACTGCAAACTACGTAGGCCAGAGCGATATAGTTGCAAAACCACTATAATGAAGTTTGATATTGGTCAACACTGATAATTATTGATCATGTAGGTTGTGACATGTGTTCTTCAGGGTTGCAACTGACGATTATTTTCTCAAGACATCAGTTAATAGTTGTTTATTTTAAAATGTCAAAAAAGTCCAAGATGACGTCCTCAAATGTCTTGTTTTATCCCCAACCCAAAGATATTCAGTTTACTGTCAGAAAGAAACCAAAAAATATTCACATTAAAGAAGGTGAAATCAGTGAATGTAAAGTTTTTTTAATTACTAGATTAACTGATAATCAAAATAGTTGGCAATTGATTTAATAACAATTAACAATTGATAAATTGTTGCAGCTCTAGTGTACTCCAAGGGGTGGAAGCATATTTTTGACCAAATACCTAGAAATAGTCACAATATTGTAGGGATAACTTTCAGAAAACATTAACGCAATGAGATTTTTTTGACAGATAATCATCAGAAATGTGGATATAATGACTAAGTGGGTAAAGGCAGATAATCGAACAGCTAGAACAGTCTGGTAAGTTCAGCAAATGACATCACCTTACTGTAATGCAGCCTTTAAAACCAGGAAAAAACACTTAAGATACCATATAGCAATATCCAAAATCTATCGCAATATCTAGTCTTATATCAAGATATGATATAATATTGATTTATTGCCCAGAACATGGCTGAATTTTTTCTCTGTGACCACACCCTAAATAACAATGGAAACAAAAGACATTAACTACACATTAAGTTCCTACAGTGGAAATATTGCCAATACGGACTGAATACAGTGAGGTCATGTGAAATCATCCAGTCAGCCTAATACAAATAGACAAACTGAAAGTGAAAAAACAGTCTGACTCACAATCCTGTCTGAAGACTTGAAGGCGAAACAGCCAAATACTGGAACGACATTGTGTCGCAGTGTTATCCTTTATCAGGGGCAGTAACTACACACTACACTACACAAAGTACTTGCAGTGATAGGTGATATCAGCTGCTGAATGCTTATCTATGGAAGATATATAAGTGTTTTGGAGCAACAGTTAAGTGCCTTGTCTGCCAACTCAAGCAGAATGTAGTGTTTACATCTCAGTCTATGTCATTCTGTTTTTAGTCTAATATTCTACTTAGAAAATAAGTAATATCCACTAAGTATGAAACTAAGTCTGATAACTAAGTCTATAGGTCTGATATAAGTCTTAACTATGTCTAATATAGCTCAGCTTGTTTGTTTGCTCTTGCTGTGTGAAATATTATCAGTTTTGTGTCCTCAGAACTAGAAGAATGTGAGATATATAGAAAGCCAGAGTTTTCAGACAACAAGCAGATTGGATAATGAGATAATTACATTTTTTAGGCCTTCATCTTTTGTACTGCTAAGGAGTCAGTTGGCAGGTTTTGGTTTTAGATGGTCAAACCTGCTAAACAAGTGTGTCTACCAGTAGCATGTGATCCCAGTTGAGCTGTGAATTGCAGACCTAATCCCAATCTAATCTTTTCCTCTCATTCATCTCATCATAAAACAGACTGAGAGCTGCTGGAATGTGTCAAAGAGCTGCCACCCAGTTCCAGCTGTGCCTTCAGCTCAGTGGCTTGCTAATGCAGCTTACAGTGTCGTCCTGCTGGCAGTGCCAAGCAGCTAAATCCTCATTATATCTGACTTCATTGCTAATGAGCTGAGGTAATTAGGCTGGGGCCATCTGTGCCAGGCCGAACGGGGCCAGACGGTGTCACTCAGTCTGAGCATGAGCAAACAGCAAGGTGACTAGAATACATCAGCTCAGTCTGTGAGAAGAAAGTGTGTGTTTCAGGTATCATGAAGCTAAAACTATTAATTGCGATCTGAAGTGGCTTTATAGGGATAGCACACTCAGAAATGAAAATTCAGTGATCATCTACTCACCTTCATGCCAACTGAAGTCAGGTTTTATTTTGTCAGTCCACAAAACACTGCTTGAGTTTCACAGAGAAACAGTGTTGCAGAATCTCCCGAGCAATGGAAGTCAAAGGGAAAAAACAACCCCCCAAAAAACATAAAATGCCTCCATACTGCTCATCTGGCTCCAAGTCTTCCAGAGTCTCGAGACAAACATGCTGTTTGCACACCGTCACACCACACACAGCCAGTTCAGACAGAGTGCATGTACACATGAATGTGGCTCCATGCTAAGGATCTACAGTGAAGACCGTCAACCAGCATGAGGATGAGTAGATAATGACTGAATTTTCATTTTGGGGTGAAATATCCCTATAATTAAAACACTGTTGCTGCATGGGCCTCCTGGCATTTGCTATGAGGTTAGGGGGTCATGGGTTAAGTTAAGCATTGCTGCCTTTCCCAGAATGCACTGGACACAAGGGCAGTGATACAGTCAGGGTAACAGCTACAATATGTAGCTCTATTCTATTCTTATGCTTTAAACCTAAAAGTCAATATGTATGTCATAAAGCACGGGCCCTTTCTTACTTCATAACAGGCACTCAGTCATCAGTCCTTTATCTCACTGATGTGGCTACAGTAGATTCTCAAATAATAATTCCTTACAGTTCAGGACAGACTAGTATATTGCTCAGCTTAAAGCAGCCCACACAAGCACGCACACACACACATAATACTGTCCACTCTTCAAGAAAAACAGCTTTGTGACAATACTAGGGCTATAAATGACAAGTTTCATCATGATACAATATTATATAAACAATAGGACACAAGGTTTCCTGATATCACTAAGTCTGCCATGTTAAGATGTCAAGTTGATTCAATTCAGAGGCCCTTGATTGATATCCGACAATATCACTTGTCTATTTAACTCAATCAGTTCCATTTATGTCAACTCACAAAAGGCAACTAAATTGTGATTTAACAATTTTATTATTGAACTCTTCTAGATATTTGTGACATGTCATAGTAAATTTTAAAATAAAGGTGTATCTTAAAGTTGATGATATAGATAAATATTTTCACTTTGCATTGATATAATAGCCTAAAGTGGCATACATTATGCAGTCTGTGTAAGAAATTAGTTTTTGTCATCCCATTAAGGATCCTTCAGTTTATCTAAAATATTTAATTAAATTCTTCTTCTTCAATTTTCTTTTGCTATTCTATTCTTTTCTCTTTGCCAATTCAACTTTTCAGGCCCGATTAAACTAAACTAAACTAAACTCTTACAGGAGCACCATGAGCTCAGAGCATCACTTACCGCTGAGTCCAGGTCCTCTGTGGAGGAGAGAGGCGGACAGGTCGTCCACAGACCTCCTCAGACCTGCAGTCTTCCCCTCACATGCTTTGTGGAGGCCGTGGTGGTGGTCTGGACTCCCGACGCTACCGGTGCTGGATGTGCTGCTCCCATCCCCGACGTCCCGGACCGGTACCGAGCCGTTCAGGTCTCTCAGGCTGGACTGGCTGTCGATGGAGCTCCGGGATCCGGCTCCGCTCCTCTCCCCGTCCAGCATCAGGACGATCTCCTTCAGCTCCAGGTTCTCCATCCTCAGCGCGTCCTGACTGGCTTCTAGGTCCTGGAGCTTGTGCTGGTACAGCCCCACGTCCCTGCATAGGACGGCGGCGGTGTGGCGGCCGAAGCGCTGCCACTCCCGGGCCAGCCGCCGGCCCTTCTGCCGGTCATCGTCCAGGAAGCAGCACAGCTCCCGGAGCTCCTGGTTGTCTTCCTGCAGCTTCTGGTTCACCTCCTTCAGAGTGCGGATCTCGTGGAGGTGGACCTGCAGGCTCCGGTTCACGTCCTTCATCATTTTCCCGTGTTCTAGCATCAGGTCCATGTTGCGGTTCTCCAGCCTCCTGAGCGTCCGGATCAGATCCTCCTTCCCAAGCAGCAGCAGCTCGTCGTCGGACAGCTGGCTAACCCCCGCCCCTTCCATGTCCCTGCTAATTCTAATGTCGTCCTGAGAGACAGCGGGTCCTCTAACCGGTCTGAGACGGCGAGGTTACTCTGGAGACCAGATCCATGATGGAGTTCACACCGGGCTGCAGAGGCAGGTCCACATCAGACACACTTGCTGTCTCTGACATGGACATTAAACGTTGCAAGTTCAGTATGGAGACAGAGTGAGACGCTTTCTGAAGATTGGAGACCAGAGACAGACAAACAGCTAGACAGACAGAGAGAGAGAGAGAGAGAGAGAGAGAGAGAGAGAGAGAGAGAGAGAGAGAGAGTCGCTCGCTACTGACTGACAGGACCACAGCGGCCTCTACAGGCAGCACCACGGACCTGAAGGGTCTGTTACTCGGCCAAAGCATAGCTCAGATTCTGAGACTGGAGGACTGCATCATGACTGGTTTCAGCAGGCAGGGGAGACTAGGGATGGTTGCAACACTTTTCTCTCAGTTACTCTGACATTTCGGACCAGGACAACCAAATCCTGATTATATTATACTTGCATCTGTCTGCAAATCACTGATAGCATTTAAAGATAATTATATGTGACATATCATTTACAATATTTATCTGAAAGGAAAAAGTCAGATGTTGCAACTGACCCCAACCCTGGGGACAGTTGCAACATATTAAAAATACATGAAATTTCACAAAATAACTCTTTTTGTGTCTGCAAGCATAGTGGGCCTAAACTATGCCTTGTTTTACAGTATTATTATGGTAGTATGATTTATTTATGTAGAAATATTTATCAAATAACACTCATTCTTCATTTATGCACAGGACACAGGCATACCTTGAGGCAGTGGTTCCCAAACTTGACTTGACTTGTGATTTCTTTAATTTTTATTTAACTGTTGCTATCTACAACTTTAAAGCATCATCATTATCATTCAAAATACAGAGCAGTCCTCTGACAGCCATCTGCCTGTACAGAATCAAGCGTTACCACTTGCTCGAAATTTCATTAAAATTAAATATGAAATCAGTTATGTTTTCATGATTGACCCTATTTAATGTTTTTTTTTTTCCTGGCTCACTCACACCTTCACTGGAACACAGAAAATTCTGGACAAAACAGGTCCAAAAGCATAAATGTAGAAATTACACACTCACCCTTTGTTAGGAAACATTTTGAGCAGTGGGTCTCCACACACTGTTTCTTTCAAATGTATGTATATTTATTAATTTCAAATTGGCTACAAGAATGCATTTACTAAAATAAAGGTGTAAATGTGTCAGTGTAAACACTGAAGTTATCTCTTATTCCCACTTAAAGGGATAGTTCACCCAAAAATGAAAATTAAGTAATTATCTGCTCACACTTATGCCAATTGAGGGTCAGGTTTATTTTGTCGGTCTGCAAAACACTGCTGGAGTTTCACAGGAAAACAGTGTTGCAGAATCTTCCAAAAAAAATTCACCACAAATGAGAGAAAAATTAATAATAATGCTTTCTACTACTACTATTAATAATAATGATGATTATAATACCGTTTTCCCCCAGGAATCAAATGATTAAGACTGAGTAAGGTCGCCATCTACTGGGGAGCAGGAGTTGACATGATTATTCAACATGTTGCAGAAGATAACAGTATAACTCAAGAAACTAGCAGAAGAACCCCAGACCCACAATGCATTGCGTGCTGTAATTCAGAGTACACTCTATGAAAATAATGGTAAATAAATGCTATGTAGTTTACAGGGTGAAGTAGCTGTTGATTAATAGATTAGTATGTTATATTTACACTAACGTTACAGTTGATGACGCTGTGATCACTATAGTCTGTACTAAGCACAGACAGCAGCGTCGGGACTCTCCGTGAGCTCTGTAGCTGAAGCCACTTTGCCGGTGCTGTCCTCCCATTTTGTGTGCAGATGGACCTGTCCGGGACTCCAGGACAGCAGATGGTCTCAGCCTGTCGTACGGTCGGTACGGCTCCCGTCGCTGCAGCAGGCTGACCTGACGGCAGACAGACAGAACGAGCTGACAGACGGACAGACAGACAGACAGACAGACAGACAGGCCGGGTTGACAGAGGACAGAACGGGTCAGCAGCACGTCAGAGGGCGACAGGAGGCGGATGACTGGAGTCAGAGCAAAGTGCAGACAGACAGACAGACAGACAGACAGGAAGCACAACTTTCTCTTCATGGTCTCCACTGCTCCTTCTCGCCATCATGCAGCGCGTTCCTGGCACGGTCCCGACTCGGCCGTGGTTCTCGCACATTGGATTCTTCTGTTTTTTTGCGTTGGGCGTCTCACCTGTAATGTTACACCCGCAGTGTCTGGACTTTAAACCGCCCTTCAGACCGCTCCGGGAGCTCGAGTTCTGTGTCATGTACAAGGAGTTCGGCTGCTGTGACTATCAGAAGGACCAGGAATTGATGGCAAAGTTCTACAGGATTATGGATAACTTTGATTATTATGGATATGCCAGCTGTGCTGGCTTCGTCCTGGAGCTGCTCTGCCAGGTAGGCATGCATGGACAAAGGTCGCTTGGCCGAGTCCAAAGCGTCCCATCATGCGCCAGCGGGCTGACAAACAGCACAACACTGAGGCTGAAACAAGCAGGAGGTGTAAGAAGACTGAACACTGAAGCAGGTCATCCCATAATACGATCCTGCAGCAACATGACCAAACAGCCTAAGTACACTCATCAAGGTTGTTATAAAACTAAACTAAAACATGAAAAATGATTTTAGTTACTGAAATAAAAACCAGAACTAAGAAAAAACAAAAACTCACTGAAACAATACTGTAGTCCACTACAAAGTTACCTAAAGTAAAATAGCCCAAATAAAATATTCTTCAGTTTTATTCTGTCGACAAATTTGTCAACACAACAGGCATGGCAGGCATTCTACAGTAAAATATGAACAGCAAACATTTGTCACTACAACGGTTTGAAGACAAAAATATATATATATTTTTTTATCATAAATTAAAATTATTTCTCAAACAAACAAATCAAAAGACTGAGTACAGTGTTCAGTTTTACCAGCTATTTTACCTGTTTTTAAAGAGGATGTGTGCTTGATGGTGTTTGACCTGTAAGCTGTGTTTCATTGGAGGTAGCAACAGTAAACAATAACAGCAACATTAATAATAACAATAATGATGATGATGATGATGATGATGATGATGATTACATAATGAACAATTCTAATAATAAAAATAATAGTAACATTTAAATGCTTAGGAATTCCAATTAACTGCTTTTACAATCTGTCAGGGTACTGATACCCTAACAACCCTAACCCTGTACAAGAAACAGCATTTTAATGTAAGATGATTTATTCCTGTATTTGACTGTTTTCCTCCTCCTCCTGCCTCTGTTTTCTTCCTTGCAAACATTTAGGCTTGGACTGTTTCATTATTTAATAACTGTGAAAATACTCCTCTCAATGTTGCCACAATGCTGGAATTCTGATTTTGATACAATATCTTGAAAAATATAGATGTCATTGTTAATAGAATTTTGATACCACCAGGAAAAAAAATAGTAAATATTAAGGTCAGAAAATTGTAGACTGTTATATAATACATGACAATGGATATAGCAAATGAGGCGAATGATGAAGAGAAGACAGCACTCTGGATAAGTGAGAGGAGTGAGAGGAGGGCAGCTATGTGACCACTGCAGGGATGTTTGTTAATTCACTGTTGGAGAGAAAAGATATATTGATATTTTTGATTACATTAACCACAACACATGGGACTTTTACACAAGACAATCACAAAACAAGTGGGTTTTTACAACAGGTAATCAGAACAGAGGGAATTTTTACAACAGCCAATCACAGCATAGGTGGTTTAGAAAAGTCAGTCACAAAACAGGGGTTTTTCACCCATCGGCAAATTTTTAATTTATTTTTTGTTTGAGTCCATCTGAAGTTGTTGCCATAGGCAACCATCCATATGGCCTCTGCCCTTAGCTGGATCTGACAACAAGCTTCAGAAGGCAGTGGTGCAGATTGTTGAGACTGGGATGTCATTTGCCATCACAAAGTGTTGTGTTTGTATTGCAGTGTCTCTGACAAGTGTCCACAGTATGTCCTGAAAGCAAAAATCAATACATATTAGTTATTTACTAAATGTAAATAACTAATAAGAAATGCAACGCCATGATGACTCTGACACTAATAAGCTGAATTAAGGTAAAACTTGACCCTCCTTATCCAGTATTACTCATACAGTATGCATTTAGTATGTATTCCCTCCGTTTACATTTGAATTTGGATTTTAGTTGAAAATTTAGGACAGGGCTATACAACCTCAATAGCAAGTGGGCCAAATAGGAAAATCAGTAGTGGTTCGTAGGCCACTCAGAATAATTTCTCTATTAATGGCTACAAATAGGTCCTACAGGATAATCTTAATAGTTAATGTTAAAAAAAATACTAATTAGTCACCTGCATCCCTTTTCTTTCACCGCAATGGTATCATTATAATCAATTCCAGACAGCAGCCTGTCCATTCAAAAGGCTTTCATACAGAAATGCACAAAGTTACATCTAAATAAATAACTCTATATCCATACATGTAAAAAAACAAAGGTTAATATAATAAAACAGTATCCATTTATAATATTCTCAACACATGAGGACAGTTTGTTAAAGGTGAAACATTATCCCCACTAACATTAATGAGAGGCTGTTTGATTCATCATAAACCACATTTGTAGTCTTTGCCTTTTTGCTATGATTGCATGGTGCACCTGAACCTGAGAGAACAATTACACTGCAAAATACTGAGAGATTAATTCAATTCAAATGTAGTTTTTAATTAAATGCATCTTCACACCTGGGATCAGAGTCTGAGGTGAGTCTGAGAGTTATGACTCTGTGCTCTTATTTTGGTATTTTTCTATCCTGTTGTTGTAAATAATAGTATAATTCACATAGATGACATATTTCGTCATTTTCTTGCAGATATTCTATGTTAGAATACAGTAACTGAAGTTATGGTGGTTTGCTGTGGTTTTTCCTTTGACTTTTTGCAGTTACTGTAATTTCAACCTCCTATGTTCTCCAAAATGAAATAAAACACATTTGAGAGAAGATACTTGTCCACAT
The DNA here is from genome assembly GCA_020091685.1 of Lutjanus erythropterus. Lineage (NCBI taxonomy): Eukaryota > Metazoa > Chordata > Actinopteri > Lutjaniformes > Lutjanidae > Lutjanus > Lutjanus erythropterus. The sequence continues at coordinate 37,558,670 of CM034605.1, forward strand.
GACAAAGTATGTCTTTAATTTCACAAAAATTATTAGAACTAGTTCTTGACAAAAATAATTGCATTTTTCCTTTATAGGGCAGCGCTGTAATCTATATGCTAACAACTGATATAAAAAAGGTTTGAATAATGTGAAAGGGGTTGGTTATTGTGATAAACCCACAAATACTGATCTCCTGCAGTTCCCTTCAAGTCATCAGAGCAGTTCAGTTCATATGGCCTCATAGCCCACCTCCCACCACAGCTTGTGCTGGTGAAATAGCAGTGAGCATCAAGATGACTAGCGTTAGAGGAAACATGGAGAAATTCAGCCATATATGTTTGAGCCTCAGTCAGACCCACTCTCATCTGAGGAGTCTGTTGTGCACCAGAAATGGCTACTAGCTGACATGGCAGACAGTGACTTACTCAGCTAATGCTGACTCAATATTATTAACTCATTAATCATTAAATGGATTATATGGATTGGCTTTTGAATTTTTATTTTGGACTCCAGGAAGACTAACTGTCACGGGCATTAGCTAATGGGGATCATTTAAATAAATAAATAAATTTGTTGCGCACCAAATCTAGCAAGCCTTGGTCTATATTTGAATCTCAGATTTTAGGGAAGTGCACAGACATCTCTCTCTTCATCAGAGGAATGTGTAAACACGCCTCTAATGAAAAAGTTTACCCAGATACAAGTCAGTATGGTCATAGTCAGAGATTTTATGCAACATAAACATAAGAGAGACACATTTTTAAGTGAAGGGAATCTTGAATATTGCTCTTACATTCATCAGGTGGACAGACTTAAAATAAATCCCTCGCTTCATCACTTCTCTGAATAAAATATGTCTTCTCTTTCTTCTTTTTCTTATTCTGTCTTGTTTGTCCAGGAATGTTCTCCCTATGCAGCTCACCTCTTTGATGCTGAAGACCCAAGCACCCCAGTCAGGACCATCCCTGGCCTCTGTCCAGACTACTGCTCCCAGTTTTGGAAGAAGTGTAGTTCCACACTCCCTCTCCTGTCTGACCACCCATACATAGCCAAAGTCAAAGAAGATGAAGCACAGCTGTGTCAGTACCTGGAGCTGGAGGACATGGACTATTGCTACCCACACCTCCTCAGCAACCAGAAGCTCACCCAGAACCTGGGCCGGGTTCAGTCAGACTCAGATGGCTGTCTGCAGCTGTGCCTGGAAGAGGTTGGGAATGGGCTGCGGAATCCACTAGCCATGGTGCATGCCAATGATGGCACACATCGGTTCTTTGTGGCAGAACAGGTGGGCTTGGTGTGGACATACCTTCCTGACCGGTCCAAACTGGAGAGACCATTTTTGAACATTACCAAGGCAGTGTTAACATCATCATGGGAAGGTGACGAGAGAGGCTTTCTGGGACTTGCTTTTCATCCCAAGTACAAGTACAATGGGAAGCTGTATGTGTATTACTCAGTGGAGGTGGGTTTTGATGAGAGGATCAGGATCAGTGAGTTCCATGTGTCGGCCAGTGACATGAATGTGGTGGATCATGCCTCTGAGCGGTAGGTATGGACTGTACATCCAGGTTAGCAAACAGTTTTTAGCAATCTGAAATATTTCAGACTCTGCATGCAGAGAAATGACCTCACAAATAGGGAATTACACCTGGTCCTTATCTGGTCTTATTTCTTGTGTACACTTTCCTTCCAGGGTTATTTTGGAGATTGATGAACCAGCATCAAATCACAATGGAGGTCAACTTCTCTTTGCAGATGATGGCTACATGTACATTTTCACAGGAGATGGTGGAATGGCAGGAGATCCATTTGGGAAATATGGAAATGCCCAAAACAAGTAAGACACCTGCTTAAGATGTCTGAAACAACTGAGACAGTTTCAAATAATATGTATAACGAAGGACGTATCCAACTTTGGACAAATTAGCGAAGGCCCTCTTATAGAGTTACTGTTAAAATCAGGTTTCAGGTTTAATATACACCAATCAGGCATAACATTATGACTACCTGCCTAATATGGTGTTGGTCCCTCTTTTGCTGTCAAAACAGTCCTGACCCGTCGAGACTCCACTAGACCCCTGAAGGTGTGCTGTGGTATCTGACACCAAGATGTTAGCAGCAGATCCTTTAAGTGCTGAAAGTTACGCAGTAGGGCCTCCATGGATCAGACCTGTTTGTCCAGCACATCCCACAGATGCTTGATTGGATTGAGATCTGGGGAATCTGGAGGCCAAGTCAACACCCCAAACTTGTTGTTGTGCTCCTCAAACCATTCTTGAACCATTTTTGCTTTGTGGCATGGAGCATTATCCTGCTGAAAGAGGTCACAGCCATCAGGGAATACCGTTTCCATGAAAGGGTGTACATGGTCTGCAGCAATGCTTAGGTAGGTGGTACATGTCAAAGTAACATCCACATGGATGGCAGGACCCAAGGTTTCCCAGCAGAACATTGCCCAAAGCATCACACTGCCTCAGCTGGCTTGCCTTTCTCCCATAGTGCAGTGTTTCCCAATCCTGGTCCTCAGGGCCCACTGTCCTGCATGTTTTAGATGTTTCTCTGCTCCAACACACCTGATTCAAATGATCAGGTTGTTATCAGGCTTCTGCAGAGGCTTGATGACGAGCTGATCATGTGAATCAGGTGTGTTGGAGCAGAGAAACATCTAAAACATGCAGGACATTGGGCCCTGAGGACCAGGATTGGGAAACACTGCCATAGTGCATCCTGGTGCCATGTGTTCCCCTGGTAAGTGACACACACGCACCCAGCCATCCACGTGATGTAAAAGAAAACGTGATTCATCAGACCAGGCCACCTTCTTCCATTGCTCCATTGTCCAGTTCTGATGCTCACGTGCCCATTGTTGGTGCTTTTCTGTGGTGTACAGGGGTCAGTATGGACACCCTGACTGGTCTGCAGTTATGCAGCCCCATACACAACAAACTGCGATGCACTGTGTTCTGACACCTTTCTATCAGAACCAACATTAACAACAGTAGTTTGTCTGTTGGATCGGACCACATGGGCCAGCCTTCGCTCCCCACTTGCATCAATGAGCCTTGGCCACCCATGTTGCCTTTTCACCACTGTTCCTTCCTTGGACCCCTTTTGATAGATACTGACTACTGCAGACCAGGAACACCCCACAAGAGCTGCAGTTTTGGAGATGCTCTGACCCAGTCTTCTAGCCATCACAATTGCTAGGCCCTTGTCAAACTCGCTCAAATCCTTATGCTTGCCCATTTTTCCTGCTTCTAACTCATCAACTCTGAGGACAAAATGTTCACTTGCTGCCTAATATATCCCACCCACTAACAGGTGCCATGATGAAGAGATAATAGTGGTATTCACTTCACCTGTCAGTGGTCATAATGTTATGCCTGTTCGGTGTAAGTTAGTTTTAATAGATGTAATTAAATGTTTCTGTGCGTTTCAGATAAAACATGATTTATTCCATATTGCCCTCTGCTATAGGTCAGCTCTGTTGGGTAAAGTTCTCCGCATTGATGTAGATGACAATGAGAGAGGACCATTGTACAGAATTCCTCCAGATAACCCCTTCATACATGAGCGGGGGGCAAGACCTGAGATTTATGCTTATGGTGTCCGCAACATGTGGAGATGTTCTGTGGACCGTGGTGACCCTCGGACCAAAGAGGGTAAAGGACGCATCTTCTGTGGGGATGTGGGCCAGAATAAGTTTGAAGAGATTGACATCATCGAGAAAGGTCGCAACTACGGCTGGAGAGCCAAAGAGGGCTTCTCCTGCTACGATAAGAAGCTATGTGCGAACAGCTCACTAGGTAGGCATCCATTAACATGAATTCATAATTACCACAGGGAGCATATAACCCTGATTGCAACCATTGGGATGCTGTGTAAAATGTAAAAAAACAGAGTGCAATGATTTGTGAATCTTTTCAACCTATATTCAATTGAATAAAGTACAAAGACAAGCTATTTAATTTTTTGTAAGTATACAGTCATTCTCACTTTGATGCCAGGAACACATTCCAAAAAAGTTGGGACAGGGCAAACAAAAGGCTGGGAAAATTGCAGAATGCTCAAAAAATACCAGTTTGAAACATTCCACAGATAAACAGGTTAACTGGTAACAGGTGATAGTATTATATGAAAGGGGTATCCTTGAAAGACTCAGGCATTCACAAGCATTCATGGGGTGTGGCATGCTGCTTTGGGAAAAATGCATGGGCAAATAATCCAACGGTTAAGAGTAGTGTTTCTCAATGCACAACTGCAAGGAATTTAGGGATTTCACCATTGGCAATCATTGGAAAAGACTCAGAGAATCCAGAGAAATCTTTGTACATAGAGGGCAATGCTGAAAGCCAGTACCCAATTTGACCCCTCAGGTAGCACTGCAATAAACACTGACATGATTAGGCTTGTTTGAGATGAGCCAGGCCTGCGTAGCATTGATCACAGGCGATCACAGCACAATGCATACCATTTGGATTTGAGTCCAACTTGATCCCGACTTGCTCTGATGCCACACGTGGGCAGGATGACCTCATAAGATCAAGGTGGCTACAGATTTAAAAGCCAGGTGCTGCAGCTGCTGTCCACCAACTGCAAACATCTGGCTCTCACAGATTGGGTTTGACAGTAAACATGCTTTGTAAAAAACATTACAATTTTATGTGGAAATGTAATATTTAAAACTAGATGTAATAGATGGTTTAATCTGTCAACAAGCATCTTGTATTGTTATACAATAATAATAATAAATATTTATATAGGACAGAGATCTTTGTGTTTCAACTTCATCATCAGTCAAGAATGTGTGCTTTATTTCTTGAGTTATAACTATCTGAGCGTGGTCTGCGGACTATAGGTAGCCTACAGATGACCTAACAGGATGTAAATATTTCTGTCACTTCTTGTAAAGGCTGCTGGAAGCTGTCTGGCGTGACTGCAGCTTTTTGTCACATGCGGCCACCTGATCTTGACTACTTTGGCGAGGTGCAGTTCATCTCGAACAAGCCTCTTCTATAAATAACTTTACTATATGGGCTCAGGAACACTTTGTAAAACTGCTGTCACATTTCTACGCATTTGTGAGGCAGCATTAATGCTGAAAGGTACATACAGGTTTTGGAGCAACAAATGCTGCTATCCAGACAACATCTTTTTCAGAAATGTCCTTTTTTATTTTGGCAAGACAATGCCAAGACTCATTCTACATGTATACAGTTCGGCATCGTAGGAAAAGAGTTCAGTTCAGACTGGCCTGTCTGCAGTCCAGACCTGTCTCCCACTGAAAATGTGTGATGGATTATTAAGCAAAAAAGACAATAATAGAGACCCTGGACTGTTGAGCACCTGATGTCGTGTATCAAGCAAGCATGAAAAGAATTTCACTTTGTGTAGAAACAGGTTCCATTTTCAGTTCCCAAATGCTTATTGAGTGCTGTTCAAAGAATCAGTGAGTTAAATATCTTGTCTTTGTACTGTATTCAATTGAATGTAGGTCAAAAAAAGATGTGTAAATCATTACATTCTGTTTTTATTCACATTTTAGGTTATCTTCATGCAATGCATGACTGTGGATCATCCTGTTGTCACACCGTAGACAGATAGATAATCAGTTACCATAAGCTATTAACTGATGTACTTGTCCACATGTAACTCATTCAATAGCTTACATGGCTCACACTCTTCATAAAATTGCATCACCACTCACTTGAAAATGTGTCTTGTTAGTTGGAAGGCTTTGTTTATCCATGTGCACTCTCCTGATTCTAGTGAGATTGCTATGCTAGTTTACAATAACATTTGCTAAAAATGAATTACAACAAGAAAATAAAGTGAGGTTATATTGCCTTGTTTAAATAAGTAGAATAATTACAATCTGTTTTGAATTTGACAGCACGGACCTACTTCACCATACACCACATATCTTTCATGAAGACACCAGTTGACCCTTCCTTACTTCCACTTTGAACCTTGGTCAGTTTTATCCTTCCCTGTTTCCTGTACTTAGAAATGCTATCCGTTAGGTTCATTTATGGTAAAAAGAAACCCAAATTTTGAAAATGGTTAAAAGATCTTGCTGGGGGGCTATAAAAGCCTCACATATGTGTTGGCAAAACGCTAGATAACAACTTTGCTAATCTTCATTAGCTAGCTGGTTTCTTAGTGTTTAATGCTAGCTAACTTGATAGCTAATCTATAGTCATTGCCTAGTGAGTTAATTTTGATAGCTAATGTTAGCAATATGCTAGCTAACTAATTAAGTCCCCCAGCAACATTTTTTTTACAATCTTCAGAATTTGGTTCTCTTTTCAAAATAGATGGGCCAAATACACAGTGAACCTACATACAGAAAATAAAAGAGAAGGTTGACCAAGGTTCCACTGGGTACCAGGCTTGTTCATCTCTTATTGGAGCCCAGAGCAAAAAGGAAGTAGGAGGGGTCAGTTATGCGTAAAATTACAGAATAGATAACACTGGCTATCATTTCTTCTTCTGGAATAGCTATATAAAAAAGTGACTTTAAAGGTGATGATGTCCTGGGACAAGATGTGGCCCACTGAAAGGTTTCATGTGGCCTGCAAGGTCATCATGGAAACACCAAAAATGCTTAACATTAAACTGTTATCAGACCTTTATTCTGAAAGGGGTCAGTACTGTGTTCATTGGTAATGATGATGAACTATGTCTTTCATATTAAACTGTAACTGTATTCACTCAATACTGCACATTCAATTTGCTCCTGCTATCATTGCAACCTGTGTGTGACCTGCATGGAAAACTGTAAAACATCAACTTTTGAACATTCAGAGAGAATGACCAACAGTAGAAGTGTCTTATATAGAACACTTCTGACCATTCCATTATTAGAGATTTGACCATTATTAGGACCTCTTATATCATTATGCCTGACAGCAGCCTGATCAGTTTCTCATGTGGCCTCCCATGAAAAACAATTGCCCACCCCTGTGTTAGGCACAAAAGCTAGATGAAACACTGGTTACAGAGCTAAACAGAGAAACAAATGTATAGCATACATATAGATGTGATTCACATTTCACTTGAGCATATAATCATTAGTCATTATCACATGGATGTTAAAAAATTTGACTTATCCTTGAAAAATATATTTATTCAGCTTTTAAATCTACTTTAAGAAGAGAAGAAGAAGAAGAAGAGAAACTCAGTAATACATACAATGACTTATGGATTATTTTTTTCCACAGATGATGTCCTGCCTATTTATGCATACCCTCACAAAGTGGGAAAATCAGTGACTGGTGGTTATGTGTACCGAGGCTGCGAGTACCCCAACCTGAACGGCATGTACATATTTGGAGACTTCATGAGTGGGTAAGGTTTTTTATTCTTTATGCAAAATAATACCAACCTCTGAAGCTTATTTTGGTGAATGGATTTTGAGGAATGGCAACAATGTGATGTCAGACCTTAAGATAACTGCTGAAGGCTGCCTGCAGTACCTGCATCTGAGGATTTCAGAGATGACATGAAGTCTGTGCACTAGTTGGGACATGCAACTCAAGTAGCGCTTCAATGGCCTTCTGGTGAAGGTCTTTATCAACCAGAAAACACATATTTTTAAGAAAGGCCTTTTTCTACTGGTCCTCTACCACTGTGCTGGTCTCTCCACCAACTTGTAGCTTCAGTAAAACAGAATGTTGTGTAGAAAAAGAAACAGTGTTTTCAGTGATTATTCTGTGAATTATTTTTACTAATCGACAAAAGGTTTAGTTTTTAAAATCACACAATAGTGAAAAATGCCCTTCACAATTTGCAGAGTCCAAGGTCACATCTTCACACCAACAATATTAATTTACAGTAGGGCTAGGCTTTATGGGTGTTTCTTTAACTACAGGCACCTTCAAGTCCCAGCAATTAAATTTTGGACTCATGTTAAAATTTCTCAAATTATTCTTGATAAATATTTACACAGCATTATTAAATGTTTTAACAAAAATAATAATAATTATTGAATTGTGTAATTTAATAAAATTTATAAAGCATTTTATGGGTCCAAACACTGTTATTCATGTCCCACACCTGTGGTCTCAGTGTTCAGATATGTGAAACAAGTTAATAAACTTACATTCTGACATTATTCATTCACTCATTTTCTGTAACCGCTTATTCCGTAAGGGTCGTGGGCTGCTGGAGCCTATCCCAGCTGACACTGGGTGAGAGGCGGTGTACAAGTCGCCAGTTCATCGCAAGGCTGACACATAGAGACAGACAACCACACCTACGGGCAATTTAGAGTCACCAGTTAACCTAGCATGCATGTCTTTGGACTGTGGGAGGAAGCCAGAGAACCCGGAGAGAACCCACGCAGACACGGGGAGAACATGCAAACTCTGCACAGAAAGGCCCTGCCCCAGCAAGCTGGGGGATCAAACTCAGGACCTTCTTGCTGTGAGGTGGCAGTGCTAACCACTGCACCACCGTGCCGCCCATTCTGACATTATATCAAATAAAATTGTTTCATATAAACATTACACCATGACAACAATCTTGTTTTTTGTTTACTCATCGTTTATAGGATTTTTTAATCTTAATTCACTTGTTCCACACTTTCGTGTCCTTACTGCCATACTGTACAAAATCCATAGTTTGCTTTTGTTTTTAAATCCAAATAAATCTGCTCCCTTTGGAAACATAAGCTATCAAGTGACCACATGGCTGACATGCCAGGCCACCCGCACTAGCTGACTAAGAAAAGGCAGAAAAGAGGCAAAGAACATCTTTTCTTCTGGAGTATTTATAGTGTGACCTCACAAACAGCTTTTAATTTGAGTAGTTTGAACTTAATTTTAAAAATAACTTTAGTATTGTTGATTTCATGGATATTAGATGCTATAAGTCAAAGCTAACATAGCAGACCTTGCTAGCCTCCATTTATCTGCAAAATTAGCAAAAATGTCTTTACCTCAACAGTTTTAGGTGTTGTGGTAAAGACCTTGTGTTGTGGTAGAGACAATTTCAAGTCAAACACAGTTTTGGAAATCAGTCAGGTATTGCACGAGACCACAATGTAATCCAGCTAATGCAAGCAGTAGCGTGTTGTTAAAGGTTACATTACTGCCACATTGTGTCCTTAACAACATAATCTGTCATTACTGCTTTGTTTTGGTCATTAAATTGATTTTTGACAACATTTTTAACACTTCAGTGGAGATTATTTACTGATCAGAACTGAATATCTGTCATAAAAAGCAACATATTCTATTTTGTGTGCATGACAACAATTGACTTCTAAAGATACTGTCTAATGTTTCTATTGAGTAGAAAAGAATCATGAAATCCTTTTTTTTCTTTCTTTTATTTCAGTATTTACAATGATGTACAAAGCTTGGTGAAAATACATTTAAATGTGTTAAAATTGTATATAAATAAATAAATGAAATATATTAAATAAGCATTTAATCCTACCTAATTTTGGAGAGTCAAAACTGCCCATAGATGTTAATTGATTAACAAGCACAAAGTGCCATGAATTAAAACACTTCTGATCATTTTTATGTTTAATACAGTAGTAATAATAATAATAATATAGTAACTTATGTCTCTATCTGAATGAGACACACAACATGTCTGTGTGGAAATAGTTAAAAATATTAACCAATGAATTGTGCGCTGCACTGGAGGGATAAAATGCTCTGGACTAAGGTTTGCTGCCACATTGGAATCAAAGTTTCAGGTGAAGCTCAAAGCTTCAAGAACACTGAATTCATACTTCATTCTATGTGAAATACTGCAGCATGTGACTGATTTACCTTCAGCAGTTGGCTGTGGTGAAAAGCACCTTTTTTGAGAATTTACTTTTTAACTTTAAGTGATCACTAACTTTATTAAGTCAACTATACTGACTATGGTAGCATGCATGGTGTGATCTCTCTTTTGGGTTTAGTAGCAATCTCTGAATGCAAATAGAATTTGAAATCTGTTTCAGCTTGATGTCGTGACTTTTAAAACACCAAATAACTTGTTTTAACAAATTTCATTAGTTTAAAGTATAAAGAATGGTAAAATTTCACTTTCATGAGGCTATTCAGTCAAACAGTGACACGTCCTCACGTGCAGCTGCAGCAAAGGTCAAGCTGCACACAGCATGCACAGTTAATGTTAATGTTGGTTAATGTTGAAATGATGTTCTCCTGCCACAATAGTAATTATTAATACCAGCAGATAAAACACTAAAGTTCTCTGGTTTGGAACCCACATACATTGGGATAGTGAGCTTTTGCTCTGCATTTGATTCTTTTTCAGGCGTTTAATGAGTCTCCAGGAGGACACAAACACAAGACAATGGAAATACAATGAGATCTGTATGGGTATGGGCCTGACCTGCACCTTTCCTGGACTTATCAACAACTACCACCAGTACATCATCTCCTTCGCAGAGGATGAAGCTGGTAATGCATAAACACATGCACAGCACAAACTCAGCTGGAATTTGGAAATGTGTTTTCTTGTGTAATGCCCTCATGATGTACGTTGTAATGTTTTGTTTTTCTTTCTGTCAGGTGAGCTGTACTTCATGTCGACTGGAATACCAAGCGCTACATCACCTTCTGGAGTCATTTATAAAGTGGTGGATCCTTCAAGGTGAATAATATAATCATTACTTTGCACAGTGAGGGGTTACTATTTTCTTTGTGTAATGATGATGAAGTAAGGAAGAAGCAGTGTACAGTTCTATTTTCTTGAAGAGACACATCTGTTCATAATTAAAAAACACAAGCATGTCATTCTTCTCTGGAAGTCCGAGGAATGTGCAGTATCATGATCATACTTGGCTTGGATGTAAGCTTAGGTCTGTGTTTTTTCAGCTGAATGTGGAGATTATTCTGGCTGTCTCTGTTTTGGTAAAGAAGGGAAATGAAGCTTTGTTGGCAGGAGTGTGAAAGGCCTGCCATCCTAAATCTCCGTTCTCTGACATTGCTACAGACAGTTCTTGGCTCTCTGCATTTCTCTCAGCAATAGGTGGTCATGTCACCTAATTTGTTTCCCAGCCATCAAGCTCTTTAAACTGATCCTCACCACTGTTTGACTTGAGCTGGAAGTTGAATACATATCCAAAGACTATAAATGTTTGAGAAAGATTATATTTTTTATGTTTCTGCCTGCTTGTACTCTGCCCTCTTTTAAATGCAACAGTATATCATTCTGTTTGGTTATTTGTTGTTTTTCAGACGCGCTCCACCGAGACAATGTCACTATGACCCTCTTCCTGTCCGAGTGAAAAGTAACCTCATCAAGTTTGTTCCCCAGGAAAGTGAGTCCAGTTCCACTTCTACAACACTTGGAACTCACTACTGACTAGTTATGTGAATAAATCTGTGACATTCATTTGTTTATATTCATATTTGGTCTCATGGTTTTTTCCTCATTCTTCCATTAGCATTAATCGGCATTGAGGAACCAACCCAAAACAAGCCTGTGCCAGAACCCACCGAGTCCTACGACTGGCTGCAAGAGCTTATTGACCGTCTAGGTGAAATAGGACCAGACCCAACCACCCCTTTGCCAACTACAACTACCACCAAAGCATCTAGACATTCGAGACGGAAAGGCAGGCGCAAGAAGGGCAAATCCAGACTGCAGAGTGCACCTGAGCTCCAGGACGGAGCAGTGAGGCTCGTTGGGGATGAACAAGGACGCAGCAACCACGGACGGGTGGAGATCTACATTAATGGCGAGTGGGGCACTGTGTGTGACGACCTATGGACCACCAAGAATGCTGCAGTGGTTTGCCAGCAGCTAGGCTTCCGGTACGCTCTGAAGGCAGCCAAAAACTCTGAGTTTGGGGAGGGGAAGGATCTGCGAATTCTTTTGGATGATGTTCAGTGTGAAGGGACCGAGTCCAGCCTGCTGGACTGCAAACACGCTGGTGTGGGAACACATAACTGTGCCCATTACGAAGATGCCGGGGTGATTTGTGGTAACTCTGACTACATTGTAGAAGTCTAAATGTTGACTACTACGAGGTCCAAGCTAATTATCATTAACTCAATCCAGCCTTAATTTAACATTGCTAAAAACAGGTCTCGTCAATATATTCTTGGTGGAGAAATATCACAGTCCTATGAATGAGCATACCAAACATAGATCACTTAACCTTGTGTCATGATATTTTCAATGGAAGTTAAATAGGATAAATATGATATAAAAATGTTTTGTGGGCAGTCCATCATATTCATATAAAATACATTCCAATTACAATGTATTGTGCTATGAATAAGGGGCATGGGACTAATTCTTTCCATAGAACTCTCAGGTGAATACATAAAGTTTAGGAAATGACAATCTAAAGCAGGATGTAATGTAGGCTGAAAGCAACACAAAGACAATCTTTTCATCAAAGCATTCCAGAGGTTATTTATGAGATATCCTAACAGCTGGAATGCATTGATGCTATCTAACACTGTAACCATATTCAAGGGTGAGATTTTCTTACAGTAATGTCTCCTACTTTCCCTTATGATGATTTCTTTTCTTCAAAGTTTATTTTTAATTGTTGACTTGCAGACTTGAATGTTTAATTTGAATGTAGGTTTGGCACCACTGAGTCCTCTCAAAAATTCAAATGTCTGAATGTCACATTTTCTAACTTGTTGAATATTCAGTACCCACTGAATGAATGTATGGTTGTAAAGTGTTTATATTGGTAATGATTTTAATAAAAGCTTTCTAGCCTCTACTGGCCTCCGAATCACACACTCAGACTAAACAGGTAAGTCTGATATTAGATCACTGTGTTTTGAAAGGTGTATTGAAATTAAGCCAAGCTGTCTTTAAGTATTCTAAACGCTGTACATTTTTTAAGATCTCATATTACTGAAATGTCGTGTCATGTTTCCGAAACTTGGGGAGGTGGTGGTGTTTGCACGTTCCACTTAACGCTAACATCAACAGTTGTTGTACAGCGCAACAAAGCATACGCCGTACTGGCCCAGGTTTTCTTCTTTCATAGATACATCAGCAGCGTCGGCTCCATAGCTCAGTGGTTAGAGCACTGGTCTTGTAAACCAGGGGTCGCGAGTTCGATCCTCGCTGGGGCCTCAAAGGTTTTCTTTTACCCTGCTCCCTGCTGAAGTTGCTGTTTAGTATCATATTAGCAATCTTGAATTGCACTACGTAAATGCTAAGGGTTAGCACGCACGTCCATATATAGTTCTGACCAAACAAAAGCAGCTCTATACTGGCATCTTGTGGTCTTTAGCAGAAAGTAATTTAAGCACAGCACAGTACAGTACTACACACACAAAAAACAACACAATTCAAAATGGATAGTCTACTGTTGGGGGAAAAACATTTTACTTTTTCTTTAAATTTTAAGTTAAATGTAGTTTAAGTTGAGTTTAAATTTGCATGATAATTGAACATAACCTTCGAAATAAGACTCGCCCTGATTGCAGCATGTGGAGTAAATACCAAGACAAACAAAGTCTAAATGACAGGCCTTTTATTCTAACTAGTCAGTGCTTGTTTAAGGGATCTTTCCTCTGTGTTGTGAAGGTCATTGATATGCTGAACGGTAGATCTCAGAACCTGAAGCCAGGCTCGACCACCCTACAGCCTGCCAATGTGTGGCCCTTGGCTCTACATTTCAGTTTGTTCTCAGCATTCAATTTTATATAAGCCCCAAATCTCATCAGTCTAAGACTCAGTTGCATAATGTTATCCTAAAGATCGTAATTAAACCAATTGGGTAGTTGTGTACACTTTACACAATTGTTCCCTCTCTTCCCAGGTTTCCTTTTCTCCCACTGTGTGTCACCATGTTAATACTTTCATTTATTCAACATTACAAGACGGAGGGAATTAAATCACATACAGAGCAACCAAAATGTTAAGAGTTGTTGCACTTGTGTTCTGGACATGAAGACAACAAAGATACAAAAGTCAGGTGACTAGCAACATCATGCTTCCAATAATACTGAGACAATTAATTCCCATATCATCAGCAATAAATTCACTCCTATTCACACATTTGAAAACATGACATACATTGCGTACAATGTTTAACTATGATACCCTTAACTCTCTGCCTTTATAGTGGCATAACTTATCAAAGCAGATTCTTGGTACAGGTTGGAGCCCCAACATAGTAAACCAATTAATATGCAAGAGTAATGTTACCAAATCAATCTCTGCTATTCCACCAAAAAGACAAAGCAGGCTGATAACAGTGAATCACAGTCATATGAGAGCACTTCCTGATGTTTGCTACAGTAGGTGCAACATGCCATCAGGTGGCAGTGTTGTTTCACTCTCAGCTACATCTCAGTCTTGAAACTGCAGCCCAGTGTGACATGCAGGTAGCTTAATTCTGATTAATTGAAGGCAGCACAGTTATAGTAGAGTTTGCCTGCACTCCAACAGAGCACAAAAGGAGTAACATATGCTATTAAGAGTTTTTTGGATAAATAATTTAAGTGCAGTTTCCATGTCAGTCTGGTCACCCAGATGGTCCACTGGTCATCTCAAAAGGGAAAAAGGGCATGAAACCTTAATGAAACCTGAATTCATTGTATGCTTAAAATCAGTCTCTCAACCAGTGCTGAAATACACGTCTTGCAGATGTTGCTTTCAAGTACAACCCTTGTCTCTGCAAGATGTAAGCTCTCCAGGAGCTAAGAAAAACAGCCTTGTTTTCAGCAGGACTACTAAACCTCTCTCAGTTTGGCCTGTGCTATTTGACATGGTTTAAGTATCTTTTAAACCCACTGACAACCCTCTAATCCTTTAATTGAAGTCAAAACACGAAGATCACCAAAAGTTGATTTAAGAGGTTTTCACTTTACAACATTTAACATTTGATGGTCTGTGGCTTGTGGTGTAGAACCTCAGCATGACTGCTCGCCACTGTTTCTGAGGCCCTGAAAGGCCTCCTGTCAGCAGAACATGATCCTGATTCATCTCTTACATCAGTCAGGAACTCTGGAGCAGATAACAGCATTACTCTGTTTTTTTGTTTGTTTGTTTTGTGTTTTTGGTCACTATTGATTGAAATCTTCCTAACAAGATCTACACTTTTCAGCTTGTTTTAAGTGTTAACTATAGAACAAAACTATCTCTACTTTTCTTCTAACATGTCTGCCTTAGCTTTGTCTTCTCCATCTTGACTACCTTCAGACTTAAATTTAGTAATCTTTTGATTTTATACTTAACATTTCTGACTGTTTAAATGTCTGTGTTCCATACTGAACATGGATTATGAAATTCAGTTAATTTGAAAAGTAAAAGAAATGAGCACAAATGCTGCTCTCGGTAATGTAAAGGCCATGTAAAGGTTATATTAAAATTATTTCAATTATTTACTTAATTACATTAATCACAAACTGTTTTGACAATATCATATACACACATATATGTGTATACATACATATATATCTATATCTATATATGTACATATATTCATGGTTCAGATTGTATCACAGAGTCACAGAGCGGATCATTTTTTCGGATCAGCAAAAAAAGGAAAAACAAGAAGTATTAGGATTAATTTATTTTTTTTAAAATGCATGTGGCTCTGATCTCTCTCTGTCTGTTATCTGTTGTCTATTATACTACAATGTAATAATGAAGCTCAGTGTAAGTTCAATCAGGAAGACCTTCTATTACGCTGCCTTCATTCACAACTTTCCTGTACTCCGTCTCTCTCTCTTCCTATTCCCTCTAATCAGCTGTTTGTGGGCGTTCACCTTTGTATTTACTATCCAGTCAGATTCTGCCATGGTCGCGGTACCCAGTCAATTTGCTGCTGCTAAACTTTAAATCGCGTCTATCTTTGCTCCATCAGTTGTCATTCAGTCAGTCGCGCGACCCTCCTCCACCCCTCTCTCCTCCAGTCATTGGACCCAGAAGATGTTCACCTCGATCCTCCTCCTCCTCCCCTCTGTCCTCCAGTCTTCAGGTCCAGGCAGCAGGAGTCTGGAGCCACAAGATGTTCACCTCGATCCTCCTCCTCCTCCCCTCTCTCCTCCAGTCTTCAGGTCCAGGCAGCAGGAGTCCAGAGCCACTTCACCTCACCAGTCTCTGCTTTGCACCTCTTCACCACCCCCAGTGTCTAGACTCCGGGGGGTTCTCTTCACTACAGCTTCATCACCCCCATTTATATATGTGCATATTGTTTCACCTCAATGGGGTCTAACCGCCAAAGACTCATGTTTCATATCTCATGCATGTGCCAATAAACCATTTTCTTTTACTCTTGGTCTCTCCTGATTGAAATAATATTGATAATATTGTGAGAGGCAATCCATACCGACAAGTCTGTGTGTGTACTTCATCTCAGCATGCATATTACAAAACATACTGTCACATTTCTTGTTTTTAACATACCTTTCTATATGAAAATAATCAACACAAAATAATATATATGTTGTTAAATTTACTTTATATGAACAAATGTGTTTTGCTTTGCATGATAACGGCAACTTTCCTACAGATTTCAGACAATGTTGCAATGTGTAGTAGTTGACTTATCTATATATGCCACTGACACATGTATATCATATGTATAATGTATGATTATATGGGGCACCCCTATAGCTCAGTTGGTAGAGCATGCACATCATGAATTGAGGCTGTCAGTCCTCTGCAGCAGCTGCTGGTTTGATTCCCACCTGCAGCCCACTTGCTGCATGTCATCCCCTCTCTCTACCACCTTTCCTGTCATATCTTCAGCTGTCTTATCATAATAAAGACAAAAAAGGCCAAAACAAAATCTTTAAAAAAAAATGTATGACTGTATGAACTTGGTACAGACATAAATCATGGGGGGAAATTACATATTTCATATTTTAAAGGTATATGGATGTGGCAGAATGGGTCAATAGTGCCCCCCACCAAATTTTAACAAAGTAGCCCTGCCAAAACATGTCATCTACATGTACAAAAATCTGCAGGCACATTAATCATGTCTAGCAGGTGACCCAAAAAATTGCTGTGTATCAGGTAAAAAATATATTTCTATGAATTTACAGTACAAGCACAGATGAAAATGATCTAATGGCATATCACACATATAATACAATAATGTTTTTTTTTAAATCAAAAATGAAAATGAGTGCAGTATTTTTTAAAAATTATATCCACTAACAGAGCCGGCTGGCCCATTAGGCAATATAGGCAAATGCTAAGAGTGCCGTGGCCTCCAGGGGGTGCCACAAAATCAGGAAAAAATTCACCTTCAATATAATTATATCAAAACTAGTTATTACTATTAACTCTTAAAATGGAAAAGCTAACATAGATTCAAATGTAAAGCAATGCCCAATTAATATTATTACATACCAAATAAGCCCCCCCGGCTCCGGCTGATCGGTACCTGCTTGCTCTCTGATGGGGGCAAATTTATTGATGTGACCCCAGAGAACTTTGTAAACATGTCAGAACAACCTAAACTGTCTGGAGCACAGGAAAGAAAAAAAAAGAAAAGAAGAGGAGGAAAAACAGGAGAAAGAAAGAGGTAAAGATACAGTAATGAAATGAAGCATCAGTTGTACTGTGTCCGTTATTTAGCACAGTGTACTGTTAAGTTAACTTGTTTCTGAGCGATTAGCCTCAACATGGTATGCTAATCAGTAAATAACCAGTTTTATATTTCTGTAGCTGGGCGGCATGGAGGGGTCTTAAAGACAATGGTAAAAAAAAACAATGCTATTCAATTTCTTTTGTAAGTGCATGTAAATCGCCGATTGGAGGAGGGCGCCATATAAAATCTCGCCTAAGGCGCCACATTGGGTAGGGCCGGTGTTGTCCACTAATACAGTAATATCAAGCCTAATCAGCCAGCAGGCTTTTATTATTAAAGTTTTTGACACAACCATTGGCCCTGAATCCTGCCAGACAATGTTACTGGATGTTCGCAAACAATTCAGATCGTCCTTACCCTAACTCCTGAGGGAAATATCTGTCTCTCTAGCTTCTAAATAGTTCTGTCTGCTCTTTGGTGCTGACCAGAATGTGTACAGTCAGATTTGATCCATCATTCGTCTAAAAATATTTATATCGGCCAGTGGTTCCCAAACTTTTTCTGGCATGCCCCCCTTTTGGAAGCTGATAAAAGTTCAAGCCCCTCCCACCCCCAAATTGTTAATCAATCATTAACAGAAATTGGGGTTGGAACTGATATTAAAAAAAAAAGAAAAAATCAAAAAATGTATTTTACTGAAACAAATGTCTGCAGGATAGAGTCAGCAAACTCGTTTATTTCCCCTATATAAGGTACCTAGTTACTTCACAAAATAATTTAATAAAGGATAAGGTGAAAAAAGTGAGTGTTTTCTGACTTCCCTACCCTGTGTGCAAATGAGATTTGATAACAAGACCTTAAAGAAGCTATGCTTTAATAGTATGTATGTATGTATGTATGTATGTATGTATGTATGTATGTATGTATTATTATTATTATTATTATTATTATTATTATAAATTGTACTTGGAAAAAGTAGAAACAGTAAAAGTAAAGTTTCTTTACTGAGTAATTTTACTTTAGCAATTTATAGTTGTTCATTTAATAGACCTGTCTTATCTACTCTTTTGTATATTACCATTGTTCTTAAATAAAGCAAAAGTTGGGGCCCCCCTATAGGTCAGTTAGTAGGGCGTGCATACCATGTATTGATGCTGTCAGTCCTCTGCAGCGGCAGCGGGTTCGATTCCCACCTGCAGCCCATTTGCTGAGTGTCATCTCGTCTCTCTCTACCCCCTTTCCTGTCATATCTTCAACTGTCCTATCTCAATAAAGGAAAAAAAAGCCCAAAAAATAATTTTAATAAATAAATAAAATAAAGCAAAAGTAATGTAATAGAAAAAAATGCAGAACACTCAGACACCCCTGGACTAGCCTAAAATTGGAGTCACAATTTCCTGTGTGAAGGCCTCCAAGTGTGAAGGGAAGCCACATAACACTCAACACCAGCTACGGTTACTCAAACCAAACAACTTATGCCCCTCTAAGAGTTCCTTTTGACTGGTGCAAACAGCACACCATCATTTTAAATCATTGACATGGAACAGAGAAATAACCACAGTAAGATATTACTCTGACTCAGGCAGTTTTTTCAGAATGGAATTACGAACCTCTTTATGTAAACTGAACTCCAACCTCAGTAGCCCCTCTCAGTTGGTTTTCCAGTGCCATGATCAACAATGTGTAACTCCCAGTCCAAGTATTTGCCCTCAAATTAACTTCAATGCCCTTCAATGTATTTGTTTTAGCGGACCTATAGTACATGTTGTCATGCAAGTGACAAAATAAAGATGAAAGTGAATAGTGCTGGTAGCTTCATTCTTCAGTTAACTTGGAACAGCTCTCTTGACAAGCCTGAGTAAACTTAAAAGAGGCAAAGGGATGAACAAACTAACACATCTGTGTCCTCCCTACAACACCTAAATAGACCTCAGATGGCAAATGTTTGCTTTTTCCTCTTTCTATCCCAGAGCCTTACTTCTCATTTCCAGGAAACTACAAACTGGCAAGCATTGCAAAGCCTTGTTTCTCTCTTCATCCATGCATGTTATACTCCTCTGACCTCTGACCATTGTAAAAGCTGGACAAACAGAGGAACTCAAAGCAAAGATAATGAGGATAAACAACACAGACACTCTGTGTGTGTGCTTGTAGATTTCTCAGCAGATCTCAGAGTCAAAGTGGTCAAAATTTCAGCTGTTCTGACTCAAAGGTCTGAGACAAAAGTTAGAGTTAAGAAGTCAAATAAAAGTCAAATGACAGTGTCACTTTTGTTAGAGGCTGCTGTCCCTCCACAGCCAGGTGAGTCAGTTTGTGAGCAGGCAGACTGAGTGAATATGTGACCTCACTGATAACCTCCTGAGAAAACAGGAGAACAGAATCTTTATTGTGAAGTAAATAGTCCACTAAGCTAATAAGCTAACCTTTATCGGACAAGGTCCAGCTGGACCTTTGTGCAGGGAACACAATGAAAGGTAAATATAAGTTGTCTGAGAATAATGGGAGGTCAGCTTCCACTAATGACACTTTTCAAGTGGCTTTTTGTATCCAGCTTTATCACTGCTGCTGCTTCCAGTTGAGCAGTCATAATTTTTCCTTTGTCAGCCAGTGTGGATCACAGTAACAGGATAAAACAGATAGGATTTTGAAATGCACAGGGAGAACATTTCAGTGAGAAATTATAAACAAAGGGAATCATAAATATAGTTTTACATTAGCTGGAACACATTAAAAAAAAAACAAGCCCTCATGACAACATGCACTGGTGATTAAATGGCACCCGCTCACAAATGGCATTTGTGAGAGGGTGAAATGAGTGGTTGGTAGCAGAGTTGACATCAGCAATAACTGCTGTACAGCCTGCCAGAAGCAGCAGTGTATGCGTGTGTGTGTGTGTGTGTGTGTGTGTGTGTGTGTGTGTGTGTGTGGTTGGGTGGGGGGTAGGGGGTCAGAGGGTGCTCAAGGGGGCAGTCAGTTTCTGGTAAATAGTGGCCTTTGAGCTCTGTGAGCTGCTCACGACCTGGTTGGACTGCATGCCACAGATTCAACAACACATCTTCTCATGACAAAATACTGAATCGAGACAGTTTATGTCTCTATGCGCTCACAATTTGAATTCTTACTTTCTTTTGCTTGAGAAGCTCTATGTGGAGTACATAGGTATTATAATACTACAATAATCTACTTTTGGCCTGCACAGTTTAAGCTACTAGTAATGTTGCAGTAAATTTCAATGTAAATGAACGCACACACCCCAACAGAAACAGAAATCAAACTAGACACAGAACTATTCATATCTCATTGTGTTCACACAAAATGCTAATTCTTTCATTTCCAGTGAGTGTACCATAATCAGCACCAGTGAGTTAAAATGCAAGCATACCAAAGTACACTTCATCTCCCTGATCCCTTCCCTTCACCCATAAGCCCAAGTAAATAAACAGAAAGACATGTACCTTGTGCCTTTAGCCGGACCTGCCATGAGTGGAGTAGAATGCAGCCTCAGCAGAGCCAGTCTACTGTGGCATTGATAATGCAGACGTCCAGGAATGAGAACAGATAAACCTTCTACAGAAGTACAGGTCACATACACACTATTACATCTGTAAAATCTGTCCTATCAATTTATATTATTTTCCACTTTTACTGTGGCAGACACCTGAGCAGGAGATGGCAATAGTAGCAAAAAAGAGCCCTAAAACTTAATCTTGTCATACACTGCTGTGTTGTAAAATAATAAATAGATGTACCTTGTAACTTGTACCTTGTAATATGAGAAAGCCCACCATGTTGAAAACTGACATGTGGCCAGTCTGGCTACCAAAACAAAGAGAGAAACTCAGACTGCAACACACACACACACACAGGGAGTGTGACTGCTCAGGACATTCATTCCACAATATTTTTACGTAGCAGATAGTTGTTACTGACATCTAGTGAAGCTGAAAGTTGTATATTGCACCTTTAAGTAATGTTAACTCAGAATTTGTGAAGTGTTACTTCATGGATACATTTTTTTTTTCAACTTTACAATCACAACGAGCATTAGGAAATGGCAACGGTTAAGTAATGCTTATATAACATGTACAATAATTTATAGGCTGGGCTGTAAGATAAAGGAACAAACAATCCTCTACATGAAGTGTGTCCACTGTTGTCAACATTAACCAAAAATATAGGTCATAGCTTGAACCAGTAAGTGGACAATTATTACCCATTAAATTAACATTTACACAAAACAGTGTTGTGTCAATGAAATGGCTTAGCTGTGAACTTCATGATGTACATTTTAATCCACATCTTTATCAAGCAATATTATATAATAAAAATAATAATAATAATAATAATAATAATAATAATAATAATAATAATAATAATCGTTAGTACCTCAATTAACGTATAACCCCTTAATAAATGTTAACAAGAGACATTTGTTTACTGTTACTTAATGCTTGTTTTACATAAGTATCAGTTAATGCTCACAGAATGACTTTATTAACCAATGTTGATAAGATCTTTAAAAACAATTAAATAATGTATAAATTAATACCTTACTTACCATGGCCAACATTAGTAAATGACTACTAGACACATTAGTTTATTGTTAAATAACATTCACTAATGTGCCCTTATTCTAAAGTGTTGCCAAATTTCTTATGAAAAAAAAACCATTGTGATGTGGTTGGGGCTGAAATACACTAATGTCAGTTCCTCAATGTTTTAAATAAGTTAAGCAAATAACAAATTATAGAAATGAAGACGTAAATGTAGTTTTCTATTTTAAAAGCTACTTCAACATGTAGTTCAGACTCACAGTTCTCATTAACATTGTCTCCATAAGCAGCAGCAGCAGTCGGCTGTAGTCAGTGGGAAAGCTGTTATAAAAACACTGTATATGACCTGCTCAGCAGATACACACTGTTAGACTACATGATGAACACAGCGGAGCATTTAGCAGCTAAAAAACAGATATTTTCTTTGTGGAACTGTTGAAGACCAAAAACAGAGGTAAAAGTGAGTGAATATTGGTCTTTCATTCAACAGGTAGAAACAAACATGACTGCTAATGTAGTTCTGTGTTTGTGTAAATAAGCAACGTTTTGCTTATACATTGTACTTACTCAGTTCAAAGATGATAATATTTCAATACTGTATTTATTTACAGTTTATTCCGCTGCCCTCTCACAAAATGTTCATTCACCCAAGTGGCCTGGGTGAACTGGACTCTTGAATGGGTGTTCACATATGAACACGTTCCTGTCCTCTTTGCAGACCCACATGCTGCCCAACAGAAGCTTCCTTTGGCACAGTCCTCCCTATCAGGCAGCTGATATCCTTGATCCACACTCATAACTGTACACACATCTGCCCCACAATGCCCTTCCTCTCTGTACACATTGTGTGGATCAAATGTGGTATACATGTGTTTGGCTTTATTTCCCCCTCCTAACTCCCATTCACACTGAGTCACTTATAAATTATTAATTATTTCACCATGCTTGGCCATTAGGGTCTTGAGCTTTACATTTTAAGAGCTGTAACACAGAAAGCCAGCTGGCAGGCATCCCACTCAGATATTTGTCAGACATTTAGATGACCCTCCAGACTACATCAGTCATGAATTAGTGATGAAGTCATCTTCTTGAGACAGGCTTTAGATATGGTTTACATTTCAGAATTAAAAGCAGTATAGTTGTTTCTGTCCTATTCTATCACAATGTCATATCTGGTTTCAGATATACTTAACTATATAGTTTGCTTTTTTGATGAATTTTATGCCTGTTTCAGAACAACCAGACAGACAGTTCAGATGGACAGTGGATTGTTTAGTGCCATCCATTTTGTGTAGTAAACGGGGCAGTCCTGATGCGTCATCATAACATTGTGAACCTTGTGCTGAAACTAATTTGTAACGTAAAGATAATTAACTGTAACTGTAAAGATTCAGCAGCTCCATATGGGAAATCTTTAGTTAAATATTTAAAGAAACTTGACTGTTTTGATGAAATTCATTGCTGTCTAATGCATAGATTTTCCATTTCAGAGTCAGCTTCAAGAACTTCTGTGATTTACAATTTTAGAAAAATGTTGAAAACCCCTTTTTTAAATTTTGTGAACATGATATCTCAAGAATGTCTCGAGGGAATTCCTTCAAACTTGGCACAAATGACCACTTGGACTTGAGAGTGAAGAGATGAACCAATTCGATTTTGGTGGCCAAAGGTCAAAGTTCAAGGTCATCTGACTTCACTAAACACATTTTGGCCATAACTCAAGAATTCATATGCTATGACAAAATTACACTACAGACATTATATTAGTCTGGACAGACATGGATGTAAACTGCAACTTGACAGATTTGTGGAACATACAACTGCAAGGCAGTAGTTTTATTTTTTGATTGTGTTTTGTGCAACCAGTGACAGCTGATTTCTCACTCTTCTTAACCGTCCCCTAGGGGCCACAAGTGATCAACAACTGCTTCAGTTTGAAATCCTGTTTCATCTAAGGACAACGCATACAGGAGTCATTTTAATGTTGATGGAACTTTGCAAATATCTCTCTAAGATATATATCTTAGGAGAAATATTTCAACGTACCCGTGGGGATGGTGCTGCCTAGATTGACTCCTGCTGACAGGAGCCTATTTAAGCAGTTGGTCTTTGACTGTTGGGGTGAATGGACATCAGTGTAGCAGTGTGCACGTGATGCTGTGTTAATTCGAGTTAAGATGAGTTGAGTTTTGGTTCAGTTAAGCCAAGTTAACTGTTTATTTGGGGTTTTTTTTGTTTGTTTGTACATATTGTCAATTAATCCTGAAGCATGGTGCCACTCTTTTTGTAAATAAACACTCTATTTTTTTGTACCTGGATCAAGTCTCCCTCGTCTGCCTCCTACCACATTTTTAGCCACTCTGGTCCTGCACCGTAACATTTGGTGGCAGTGGTGGGATCCAGGCCAGTGGAAGGCAGTGAAGAAATGTCGACTCGACCAAAGAAACCCCCAACAACTGAGCGCCTGCCAGAAGCATGCATAGATGTCGGTGGCCAGCAGGGGGCAGCAAGTGGTCAACCCCAGGGGCAGGAAAGCATGGCTGAGCTTCAAGTCTTCTGCAATGTTTGATGCAACAGCAGGCCGATCAAGATGCCAGGGATGGAAGTGTATCCAGCACCAATTTGCCCAGCTCCAACAAGAGGTACAACAGGGCCGCCAGGATCGCCAACGGCCAATGGAGGGTTCAACAGCCCTGCCCGCCTCTGCAACAGAGTTAACAACCGAGCCCCTGCCCACACCAGCTATCCAGGATGGGCCCAACACTGAGGCAAAGCAGCTAGCTGCTGGAGAACAGCATTCCACTTTTCTGAGGTTTTCAGGCTGGAAAAGCCCCAAAATGCAGCCCTACAATGAAGGTGAAGATATTGAGCATTATTTAATCACCTTCGAAACAATTGCCCGTGCTTGCCAGTGGCTGCAGGAAGAGTGGGCTCTGCATCTTGCTCCACTGCTAACAGGAAAAGCCTGTTCTGCATATGTAGCTATGGACATTGATGAAACCATGGACTATACAAAAGTGAAGTGTGCAGTTTTGCAGAAGTTTGAGATAAACGCTGAGACTTACCGAGTAAGATTCCGTTCCAGTGTACCAGGAGAAGAGGAGATGCCAAAAGAGCTGCAGGTCCGTCTCAAGGACTTGTATGAGAAGTGGATGGTTCCCAAGGAGAAGACAAAGGAAAAAATTGAGAAACTGTTCCATTATCATGGTGTTCCCAAAGCCCTGAATCCTGAGCTTCGCACCTGGATTAAAGAGCGGAACCCAAGGACCTCCAAGGAAGCAGCAGATATGGCCAAAGCTTTCCTGGCAGCCCGCTGACCATCGAAAGACTATCTTCCAGCCAAGTCCCGTCCACCCAATACAATGGGTAAGCCTGTTGGTGGGAATGAGTTTAGAGCCAGTAGTACGAGACATAGTCCCCTTCCCTCAAATTCAGCTAGATTTGAGCCAAGAAATAAAGCTAATATGGCATGACATGTGTGTGGTCAGCCAGGTCATTTTAAAGCAGTGTGTCCTAAGGTACATGTTAGCAAAAACTATATGTGTTTTGCTCCCCAGTTATCAGTCAGCAAGTTTGTCAGGGATGAGGCCATAGAAGGTCATCAGGAGGAGCTTACAATAGGGGTATTAATAGATGATAGACCCTGTGTAATGCTTCTTGATTCAGGAAGTAATGGCACCCTAGTCAGACAGGACAGTCTCCCTAGGGACGTTATCTTTTGTGGAGGGACAGTTGATGTTTTCTGTATTCATGGTGACAAGGTAGGGTACCCCATAGCTGAGGTAGCTATCCAGGTTGAAGGTCACCACTATCTTCTTTCTGTAGGAGTATTTGAACAGCTCCCCTATCAGGTTGTGCTAGGTTGTGATCTCCCTGTCCTTGCTGAGTTCATAGCTAAGCAGTCTGGTGAGGCTAAGGCTAGCTGCCCTCATAAAAATCTGCTTGCTGTCACAAGGTCCAAGAGTCAGAAAAATCAGGACATTTCAGTAGTGGGGTGGGAGGAGCTGCCTTTTGCAAAGGAGGAAATGCCTTGTGTTGAACACACTTGCCAGCGGCAGGAAAGGAAAAGTAAGAGACAGAGGAGACAGGACAGAGTAAGGGGAACTCTGAGTGTGGGGACCCCACACTCATAATTTTGTTTTCAAAATGTGTGCCTGAGTCAACCCAAGTAACAGGGAGAGGAAAGGAAGTATTTGTGGTTAAAGGTGACATGTTGTATCGCCGTAGCCAGATTGGTGATCAGCTAGTCATTCCCCAGAGTTTCAGGCCCACAGCCTGAGTCATTCTATCCCTTGGGCAGGACACTTGGGACAAGCTAAAACTTTTTCTCGGATGGTTCCACGTTTTTATTGGCCCCAGCAGTATGCTGAAACTGTGAAATATTGTCAGTCTTGTCCAGAGTGTCGGTTGACAGCACCAGGAAGGAAAAGCGATAGGACTCCTCTTATTAACATGCCTGGATGTCTTGAAGGAGGCCTGGGAGGGTCCGAAGTCACAACAATGTTTTGAAAATGAGAGACAGACTAGCCCAGTTTCAAGACTTCGCCAATGACAACCTGGCTCAAGTACAGCAGCGACAGAAGTGGAGTTATGACAAGGCTTCAATGAGGAAAGTTTTCCAGGAGGGCCAAAAAGTACTTCTCCTGCTACCCATGTCTGACAGCGGGCTTCTTGCTAAGTGGCAGGGGCCATATAAGATTAATAAAAAGACCAGCCCAGTCACATATGAACTCTTTTTGCCAGATCGCCGGAAGAAGCATTAAGTGTTTCATGTGAATCTTCTGAAAGAGTGGGTAGACCAACCAGACCTGATGAAGACATTATGGGCACACACAGTTGTTGATGGGGAAGATCCACAGGAGCAGTATTTTCCCTCTTCATCTGTGACTCCAGTTTTTCCAAATCTAAGTCACCTGACAGCAGATAAAGGTGAGGAGCTACAACCCCACATGGCAAAAGAGCTGTTTTGTCCAAAGCCAGGTTGTACACACCTCATGGAACATCAAATCTGTTTGCATTCATCAGAGCAGTAACCAATCAGGGACACCACCTGCCGAATTCCAGCCAAACTGGTGCCCGAACTGAAGAAGGAGGTTGAGGACATGTTGGCTACAGGAATCATCGAGCCTTCTCACAGTGAGTGGTGTAGCCCTGTGGTGTTGGTTCCAAAGAAAGATGACCCAACCTTGAGATTTTGTGTGAACTTTTCAAAGTTGAATGCTGTGTCGGCCTTTGACCCTTATCCTATGCCAAGGGTTGATGAACTGATTGAGCGCTTGGGAAATGCCAACTTCCTGACGACCCTTGACCTCTGCAAAGGGTACTGGCAAGTGCCTCTAGTAGATGCTTCAAAGGATTTGACAACGTTCAGAGTTCCCAGTGGCCTGTTCAGATTCAGAGTGATGCCCTTTGGTTTGCATGGAGGCCCAGCAACATTTCAGAGGTTGGTGGAGTAGGTTTTGAGAGGAGCGGAGGACTACGCAGCAGCCTACATTGATGACATTGTTATCTTTAGCCAGACTTGGAAGGAGCATGTGCAACACCTCACTGATGTCTTCCAGCGTATCCAGGCTGCTGGTCTCGTCATCAATGCTAAGAAGTGTCACATTGCCAAGCCTAAGGTTCAGGACCTGGGGTATGTGATTGGGGGTGGAAGCATCCGTCCACAGGTAGGGAAAGTGGAAGCGATTGCAGCTTCACTGCTACCTAACACCAAGAGTAGGCTACAGTCATTTTGGGGGTTAGTAGGCTAGTATCGCTGACTCATCCCCAACTTCTCGTCAAGATCTGCTGTGTTAACTGATATGACTCATAAAGCCAGCCCAGTAAAGGTGAAGTGGACTCAAGGAAGTGAGAATGCTTTCAATGATTTGAAGAACTGACTGTGTCAAGAACCTGTTGTGCAATGTCCAGATTTCAATCTGCCCTTTACTGTACAGACAGACGCATCCGGAGTGAGTCTTGGAGCTGTTTTACTGCAAGGAGAGGATGGGAACCAGCTTCCTGTGCAGTACATCAGCCAAAAACTCTTCCCAAGGGAAATGAGGTACTCAACAGTTGAAAGGAAGCTCTGGCCATTAAATGGGCTTTAGACACCCTTAAATATTACCTCATTGGCAAAGAGCTTGAGACTGATTACCGAGCATTGCAGTGGATTCACAAAATGAAAGACACTAATGCTAGAATTACCAGATGGTACTTGTCTCTGCAGCCTAATCGTTTTCAGGTCCAGTATAGGCCGGGACACAAGAATAACATCGCTGACTTCCTGTCCTGTGACTCTGAGGAGTAACGGTCTTAAGGGGGAGGGTGTGTGACAAAGTGGGTGAGAACACACCATTTGTCCCAGTCTTATCAGTTTCACATCATACCGTAATTTAACCTTGCTTGTTAATTGTTTGCTTTAGCCACATTTCCATCATTCATGTGCAACCAGCAAATACAGGCTATCCCGGGTTTGTTTGTGTTTGCATTAGGTTTACTTATAGTTCATACACAATCAATATTTCTGGTTAAAGTAAAACACATAGACGAGTACTGTTAAGTTAAAAACATTTATTGGTTTGTGTTAAGTTAAATCATTCATGCCATTGTTTGTTTGTTACTTACCATACCCATCATGTGTTCCAGGGACGAAAGGGGTCCATCTGTTGAAGTTTGAAGGTAATTTATGTAAGACTGGTTGCAAAGGTACATTATATGATACTTTATTAGTGTCTGAACATAAGGTGTATTTGGCAAATAACTGTATGTCTTCCCTGCTTTTAGGGGAAATATTTCAACGTACCCGTGGGGATGGTGCTGCCTAGATTGACTCCTGCTGACAGGAGTCTATTTAAGCAGTTGGTCTTCTATTTTCCTGTGCATGGCCGATATCGATTCATAAAATCCCAAAATCGATTATTTAATATGTCTTTTCTACCGTGTGTAGTACGGCCTGCAGTTTAAACCAGAGTAGTCTTGCGTGACCAGCCTTTCTCGCGAGATATCTCGTATCGTGAGATCTTGTCACCAAGTGAGGAGCGTTGTTCAGCGAGAGTCGCCCTGACCTGTGACAGTTGGACTTCCAGACCTGAACACCTGACTATTGCTGCTCACTACATCGACAATGACTGGAAACTCGTGTCTCATGTCCTACAGACAAGGGCAGTTGAAACCAGCCACATGGTTGCGAATATTGTACGTGCTGTGGACATGATGGACCTGTTGCACGTCGGCTGTTTCACACACCTACTCAATAGGGGTGCAACGGATCACAGTTGACCCGTGTCCTGTACGGATCAGCCTCTATGGTTCAGCACGCATGTGATCCGCGGACTATATGTGAGCATCATAGTTTTACTTCACTGTCGCCTTGAGTGAAATCCAGACCATAACTTTTTTCACTGATGTAACTATGCTATCACCAAAGAAACAGATCATAAAACTGTGATGGTTATTGAAACTGGTGATGTCAGTTGTCTTCTACACAGCTCCTCTCTGCTCACAGGTGCAGCTCTGTCTCGCACCGTCTGTGACACAGTGTCTGCTGATTGATTGACTCATGACTTAACCAGTCAGATGTGCTGCTGTAGGCAGGACATTAAACCAGACTACAGAGCGTAGTTGTGTATTATATTATACAGTATATAATGATCTAATATATGTATAGTATATACATAGTACAGCACTGTGTAAGTTTGAAGTTTTTAATATGTTACTATTATCATCACATTATCATTATCATCTATTATCATTATTATTACATTACATAACTATGGTCATAATTACAGACAGACAAATTTCAAAGACAAGTGCATTTTTAAAAATTATTTAACCCTAATCCCACCACTTTTTTCTTTTTTGCTGATCCAAAAAATGATCCGATCCGTGACTCAAAAACCGAGATACAATCCGAACCATGAGTCTTTTGATCCATTGCACCCCTACTATTTACAGCATTAGTTCTCTGAGAATCTCTTCCATATTCAAGTAAAATTGGTATTGTAACTGAAGTATCCCTAACCGAATCGTATCGAATCGATTTGGGAAATCTGAATCAATACCCAGCTCTAATATCTGACCATAATGATGAGCTTTACCTAACCTTGAATCATAAAATTACCATGATATGTCATCAGAGATTAAGGGAAAAAAAACTTAAATACTGGCTTCTACAACAACAACAACACTACAGCCAGCATGGTGCAGCATGTCTGCTTTTGTTTTGGGTTGTGTGATTACACACACTGCCCATTTCCCAGTTACTTACAAACTAATACCAATTAGCAATAGCAATAGGCTGAAACAGCTGAAATAGTTACTAACAGCTGATCAATTGAGCTTGTCCTTGTCAAAGTATAATATTGTGCCCGTCTTGCACTTGTGTAGATTCAGTGTCTCTGCAGCCTGCAGACAACCTGCCTGAGCTTCACTCTGGTTCCAATATTTTCAATTTGGACTGCAGTACCTATTTTTGAATGCTAGGGTGTTAAATATTTAAATGTTAACTGAGTGGCTTTAGTTGCCTAAACATAAAACTCTATTTCAACAATTAAGTATTGTACTTCTATATCTAAATACGTAAGTGAGAACCTGCTCATAGATATCAATCATTTTCAAGGAGTTTCTGGTGCATCTATGATTTTGAGAAAGCCCAAACAGTATGGGTTTAGTTTGAGTAGTGACTGACAAACCAGTATCAGAGAGATTTGTTCCTGAAATTGTAAGGAACAAACTGGTCAGAAGTTTGTACAGAAGAGGGAAAGTCATGAAAACAAATTTCCCAAAGCTGAGGTTTTGTGACTGAAAAACTGAAAACATCTGTAAATTGACCTGAGCTTGGCCTTTCTACTATTACTGCTAATGCAGAATTAATCCTGAGCTTCTTGTGTACCTCCAACAAAGATGGCAGATAGCTCACTCTCTTCACTTTACATTTGGCTGTCTCAGATTCCGTTTAATCCCGGAATAAACCTGGCCATGAATGGGTTTTTACAGGTCCCCTGACAGCTATCTGACGTTTATTAGCAACACACAGTTATCGTACCAGGGTACCTTTAGTACTGTAAACTGCAGCTGAGGAAACTGACTGAGGAGAGACACTTCTCTACTTGAGCCGCTCAAACTCTCTCTCAGCCACCACACCTCTATTAAGACCTGCCAACTGCTCCAAATACTTTTAAAATATTTGCTTACAGAAATCTTGACATCTGTCAAGGCCTCTGCATCGGCCCCAAAGAAACAGATGCAGTTTTGTTCCAAGCTTTGGTTTCACACCCTGCCTTCATTCGCTTGAGTTTGCGCTGGCCAAAAAGTTTGGCCAGATGGATAATAAATTAGATAAGTTCTGGGAAGTGGTTCAGGAGCAAACACGTCTCAGCCGCACTAATGGCACAGTTCACACCCTCATCTACACTTGAATGAGAGGGAACTGTGTTACTGGTAGCTCACACACACATACTGGCTCGATCAAGAGGAAAAGCTACAGATAAGTATCACACTGAGTGCTGTTAAACAGTTTGATGAAACCTGTGAGAGCACTGCGTGTGTGTGTGTGTGTGTGTGTGTGTGTGTGTGTGTGTGTGTGTGTGTGTGTGTGTTGTGAGACCAGACATCTGGTCTTATGGTCTCTATGTTCTCCATCCACACAGCACAACAGGCCACTATTTACTGCCCCTCCAACAGTCATAAAACACGCATGCCTGAGTGAGAGTGTGTGTGTGTGTGTGTGTGTGTGTGTGTGTGTGTAATCATCTCTGCCTTCCTTCTTCTTTCTTTTCCCTCTCTGCTTGCTTTTTCCCCAGAGCCAGATCTCAAATGTTTTTTGTATCACTGGGGAAAATCCTGCCTCTTTCTCTCTCTTTAATCACTTCTCTCCATCTTTCCTCTCTCTCTAGTTTTCTCTCTCAACATCAGTACCCTGAGAATTCTCTGACAAAGATATCCCCAAGTGATTTCCAAGACCTGTAACAACAACAACAGCATTTAGTGAGGCTGGTTTCAGATGGAAGTCAGTGCGAATAAATCAGTGAAAAATATACTGGATAAGTAAGGTTTCAACTCACTCATGAGTGTGTTATTTTCTGTGTAAGCAGCTAAATATCACCCGCCAAGGTTTGTCTAAAGATTTAAATGTGCCTACCAACACCTTGACAACTGACTAAGCATCTTATCAGTCTTATCAGTTTAATTGTAAAAAATATGAATTGTGATGTTAAGGAGGGCTTATGTACTAGAATGGTTTATGATTTTATAGTCTCTGACTATAGCTGAGGTTGCCACATAAGGTTAGTATGGGTAATATGGTATCAAACCAGACAAACCTCACAACAGGTCTCAGAGAAGCTGTATGGTCACTGCACTTGACTGTTGTTTGTTGTGGACATTTCAGTTTGGGTATGGATTAAAGCTTCAGCAGGTAACTTTTATAAAAATAGCTTTTTGTCACATTTGCTGTAATTGTCACCATATATATGCTGGCAGCTGTGCAAGAGACAGATTTGAAAAATATCAGCTTAGTCTGATCCCTCCTGTGTTCTGAATCAAGAATCCACCACCGTGCCTGAATGAAAACAACCAGTCAGAGCCAGGGGGAGTCTCTAATGCAAGTGATATTGGTATTAGACCAACTACGAATGAGACTTAACAATCAACTATCTCTCTCCTACCCCTGCTTCAAAGAATCAACATACAATGTGTTAATTATTGGCCTTTAGAGGACATTTTTGAACTTTGGACAAAGCTCAGCTTCCAGTTTTTATGCTAAGCTGAGCTAACTCAGCCTTACCTGCTCTGTGCTTAACACATAAACAGAAGATTGATATCAATATTCTTACCACATCCTAAGAAAGACAGTGTGGTGTTTTTCCCAAAATATTGAACTGTTGCTTTAAAATAGCTTCAAAAATGTGAATCCATCTGTTAAAACCTAGAATGACCTGTATATCATCACTTCTGAAGTCGATAGAGTGAACTTGTTAAGAAAGAGCTGCTTATCCCTACACCCATAAGCAACATGATATTACATTTGGAGTAGTGTTTGCTCAATATTCACACTCTCACTGTGAACTCTGTTTTTATTTTTTACCAACTCCTAAGGAAAATATCTGTCTACTTAGCTGCTAAATGATCCACTATGTTCACCAGTGAGTCTCTAACTGTGTCTGTCTGCTGCTTGCTGCTGCTTTTTCTTTCTTTGTTTTTTTCCCTCTGAAAACAGCTTTCTGCTGCAGCCCAAAATGCTGTCATGAGAGCGGTAAGTGAACCAAACAATAAAGTTTATACATAGATATTCTAAAACTATCCATTATAATTGTTTTAAGGACTGCTTGATTTTCCTTTTTTGGCCTTTAATCTCAGCTCTTAATTGTTTTTTTTTAATTGTATCATTTCATTGTATCGTCATACTTTCCTAAATTTCAGCCTTTTTGTACTTTGGAAATGTTGACATCTCCACTAGAATATAAAATAAATGTATGTGTTTGAATAAAATATAGGTGCACAGCATCAATTTGTAAAGACTGATCAGCTGATGGGGCAGTTTGTTTTGCTTCCACAAATAAATGAGGTGGTACTGTGATTACTGAATATCCATGCTAGCACTGCACTGTACATTAGGTGTCACATTGTCTCTGCTTCACCTCACCTTCCAATATTCCCAAATACAAATAAACTTTACACTTTTTGTACAGATAACACTTTTTTGAGTGAGGTGTTTGTTGAGAACTCTGAGACTCTGGACTCCACCAGATACTCATATCTGGACTGTAACATATTTCAATGAGCAAAATGGCTCCAAAACAAACTCACAGATCATTTTATATGCCCTCAGCACCAGCACAGCAGTAACTCATCTACATCAGAACACACAAACATGACAATGTCTTTGCTTTGCTTTTTTTATGAGCAGATCTCTCGTTACTCAACACTGCTGACCAACTCTCACTGCTTTGTTTTCATTTTATCTCCCAGCAGGAAGTAAAGCAAATGCCTCGGGTCCAGCCCCTGCTCATGTTCCCACAATGGCTTGTTTTCTGTCCAAACAGATGCCCGTCTAAGCATCATTATCTTGAACCTAAACCCACGTCCTGCAGACTTTGAAGTCAACATCAGAGGTGTAAAACATTTACGCTGTGGTTATCCTCTTCTTGAACTCAGTGGTGGATGTCACCTCTGCTGGGCTTATTTGTGAGAGGCTCTTTCAAACATCTATGCTGTAGAGGGTGCTTATGTTGCTGCAGGGATGAACAATATTGTGTTTCGCATAAAACTGACAAAAAACTTTGCAAAGAGTGATTTCTTAACCCACAGAAATACATGTGAGAATTATACATTTTAATTTAAAACTAATAAGGTAAATTTAAAGGAGCAATATGTAACAATTGTGTGTCCAATGCAGTCCAAATAGCAACTTGGTGCCATAAATGATATACTAAATACACTACAGTACATAACAGTCTATGGCTGAGGCAAATTGTAAAGACAGTGTAAAGCCTGTTATTCTGAAAACAAAAGCCCACTGCTCCGAAAATACACACGAGTCATGAAGAAAGTGGTCAGTGTTTTGATTCACAGATATTTATGAACTAAACATTAACTAATGATTTGTTAATATAGTATCTACCAAATATTGCACCACCTGTTTCAGAATCGCCCAAACAATGGAAGTCAATGGTGACCAGTTTTCAAATGTTAAAAATCACTGAAAAAAAAAACATTACATGCCTCCATACTGCTTGTCTGACATAATCAAAGCCTCCTAAAGTCCCAACATGCTATTTGCACACTGTCACACCATACACATGCCCAGTTCAGACAGTGTGCATGTGCACATGAATGTGGCTCCAAGCTAAAGATCTACAGTGAAGATTCAGGTGAAAAACATCCCAACACCAGATGAGCAGCATGGAGAATTTTATGTTTTTATTTTCTTGTTTTTTTATGTTTGAAAACACCATTCACCATTCACTTCCATTGTTTGTGCTAACTCCAGCAGTGTTTTGTGGACTGAAAAACTAAATGCAACCTTCAATCAACATGTGGGTGAGATAATGACTGAATTTTCATTTTTGGGTGAACTATCCCTTTAAGGGATAGTCAGGATTATTTGAAGTGGAGCTGTGAGAGGTACTAATCGACAGTTAGTGTATTGTAGATGGTGGACAGCACGTCTTTAAAGAAGAGAAGCAGAGATGGTAATTTTGGTAATGCTTTAGATTACAGTTATCTACAGTATCTCACAAAAGTGAGTACACCCCTCACATTTCTGCAAATATTTAATTATATCTTTTCATGGGACAACACTGAAGAAATGACACTGATACAATGTAAAGTAGTCAGTGTACAGCTTATATAACAGTGTAAATCTACTGTCCCCTCGAAATAACTCAACACACAGCCATCAATGTCTAAACCGCTGGCAACAAAAGTGAGTACACCCCTAGGTGAAAATAATCAATATTTTGTGTGGCCACCATTATTTTCCAGCACTGCCTTAACCCTCTTGGGCATGGAGTTCACCAGAGCTGCACAGGTTGTTACTGGAATCCTCTTCCACTCCTCCATGATGACATCACGGAGCTGGTGGATGTTAGAGACTTTGCGCTCCTCCACCTTCCGTTTGAAGATGCCCCACAGATGCTCAATAGGGTTTAGGTCTGGAGACATGCTTGGCCAGTCCATCACCTTTACCCTCAGCTTCTTTAGCAAGGCAGTTGTCATCTTGGAGGTGTGTTTGTGGTCATTATCATGTTGGAATACTGTCCTGCGGCCCAGTTTCCGAAGGGAGGGGATCATGCTCTGCTTTAGTATGTCACAGAACATGTTGGCCAGTGTTGTGCCTGAATGCGTTCACTGAACGATAGTTCATGAACTCGTTCATATTTTGGGCGAATGTGAACTGAACGTACAGTATTTCTGCCTGATGTATGTTACTGTGAACATGTTCATTCTGATGTCTGTGAACGGCACACTCTCTCAATTTAACTTCGTTCAATAGGGTGCCAGATTTAGACATAGAGCCTTCCAGGCGAAATCCTGGCAAAAACACACCATAAACAGGCCTAAATATGTAACGGAAAAAACACCCAAACTGGCAACACCAGCCACCACAGTGTTGCACCGCCGCATGCATCATCAAAACACAAAGCAGCATGGAGGCGACAACAGCAACATGTAGCAGCAGCACTACCTCAGACTCTTCATATGATCATTTAAAAGTTTTATGAGAAGGTCGGTGAGGATTCCACTGGGAAAAATCTTACATTTTTGTGCAAACTTTGCCCGCCGGGTTTCAAAAAGCAGCTCCGCACATCAGTTACATCAACAGCAAACCTGAAACGCCACACTGAACTAGTAGCCTTTCAAGGTATGTGCAAGCGAATAAAAAATCAAAAGACACTCCAACGTTAAAACTGATAAAATAATTGCTGTCTGTGGTTCTATATGGGCTGTGGCAATAATTTTGAAAAATAATAGCTTGCAGCAACATATTGAAAGAAAAAGAACGATGAACTAGTTCATTTTTGGAACTGTGAATTAGTTCAAAATTTTGAATTATGAACTATGAATTGAACTAGTTCATTTTAAAATTTGTGAACTGAACTTTGAACTAGTTCATGTAGAAAGTGAACTTTCCCAACACTGATGTTGGCATTCATGGTTCCCTCAATGAACTGTAGCTCCCCAGTGCCGGCAGCACTCATGCAGTCCCACACCATGACACTCCCACTACCATGCTTGACTGTAGGCAAGACATACTTGTCTTTGTACTCCTCACCTGGTTGCTGCCACACACACTTGACACCATCTGAGCCAAATACATTTATCTTGGTTTCATCAGACACAGGACATGGTTCTAGTAATCTATGTCCTTAGTCTGCTTGTCTTTAGCAAACTGTTTGCGGGCTTTCATGAGCATCATCTTTAGAAAGAGGCTTCCCTCTGGGACGACAGCCATGCAGACCAATATGATGCAGTGTGCGGCGTATGGTCTGAGCACTGACAGGCTGACCCCTCACCCCTTCAACCTCTGCTGCAATGCTGGCAGCACTCATACGTCTATTTTCCAAAGACAACCTCTGGATATGATGCTGAGCATGTGCACTCATCTTCTTTGCTCGACCATGGCGAGGCCTGTTCTGAGTGGAACCTGTCCTGTTAAACCGCTGTATGGTCTTGGCCACTGTGCTGCAGCTCAGTTTCAGGGTGTTGGCAATCTTCTTATAGCCTCTGCCATCTTTATGTAGAGCAACAATTCTTTTCTTCAGATCCTCAGAGAGTTCTTTGCCATGAGGTGCCATGTTGAACTTCCAGTGACCAGTATGAGAGAGTGAGATAACACCAAATTTAACACACCTGCTCCCTATTCACACTTGAGACCTTGTAACACTAATGAGTCACATGACACTGGGGAGGGAAAATGGCTAATGGGGCCCAATTTGGACATTTTCACCTAGGGGTGTACTCACTTTTGTTGCCAGCGGTTTAGACATTAATGGCTGTGTCTTGAGTTATTTTGAGGGGACAGTAAATTTACACTGTTATACAAGCTGTACACTGACTACTTTACATTGTATCAAAGTGTCATTTCTTCAGTGTTGTCCCATGAAAAGATATAATTAAATATTTGCAGAAATGTGAGGGGTGTACTCACTTTTGTGAGATACTGTATGTAATGTACTGTAATCTAAAGCATTTCTGAGTATTTTATTTTATTATTTTGTTTTACAGCTTAACTTTGCCATCAGACAGCCTTTTCTGGTGGGAAACTTAAGTTATAGAAGTCAAATATCACTCTCTCAAAGCCAACCAAACTCCATAGGTGAAATCACAAATTTTACCTCATACAACACTACTATCACAAACAAGCCTTCATTGTGGGTTTATTAAATTACCATACATTCTGCCTTTTTATGCCCTAGTACCCTCGGGTGCAAGGACCCTACTGAAACTGAAGGAATTAGTTTTTGGGGGCCTTAACAAAAACTCACCAAATTTACATGTATTATGGTTGTTGACTAAGCCACGCCCCTTAAAGAGCAGCATCAACTGCATGTTTCACCGACATGGACGAAAATTGGTACACATATGTATCACACCCAGATGCACAAAAAAGCCTCTGGACCTATAGGCCAAACCCTACAGGAAGTCAGCCATTTTGAATTTTGCAGCCATTTTTGGCGTTTTCCACGTGTTGTATTTTAACAAACTCTTCCTACAGGATTAATCAGAATGGCTTCAAAATTGCTGTGTAACATCTAGACTACTTTGTGATCAAATGTTATTAAAAGATTTTGCTGTCATAAAAGGACGTTCCTGCTGCGGAATGTCAAATACTTGAAATTGCTATAACCTTTGGGTACATGGTCCAATCTACACCAAACTTCACATGATGGATAATAGTCCCGCCCTGAACACATCTATGTGACAATATTCTGTGACTGTCATAGCGCCCCCTGGTTGCAACAGGACATGGCATGTTTTATACTTTGAGGTCCTGCTCCAAGCACTTTGAACATATCCAACTCAAATCTGGTCAAAAGATCTTTAAGACATTGGTAATGCTGTATTATGAATATGCCTGTGAATATTCTCATTCATCCAGGTCATAGTTATCTTAAGGGATTAAATCGATCGCAACTGGAATTTCTAAGACAATTTTACCAGTCCAGTTGCGATCGCTGTATTATGAAGATCATGACATATTGTCAAACAGCATTACCATTTTACCAGTCCAGTTGCGATCGCTGTATTATGAAGATCATGACATATTGTCAAACAGCATTACCATGACGGTGCGGTCAAGGTCAATGTTTCATCAAAACACAGAAATTAGCCAAATGGCTTTGCCATGCCCTTTAAACAACAACCAATATGCATGAAAACAACAACCAATATGCATGAAAACACATATGTATCACACCCAGACACACAAAAAAGTCTCTTTGACTCATAGGCCAAACCCAACAGGAAGTCGGCCATTTTGAATTTTGTGGTCATGTGTTGCATTTTAACGAACTCCTCCTACAGGATTAATCAGATTGGCTTCAAAATTGGTGTGTAACATCAACACTGGTATGTAATCAAAAGTTACTAAAAGACTGCGCTATCATTAAAGGGCATGGCAGTGAGGTGGCATCGAATTTTGACATCTCGCAATGAAACATGAAATTACTCAACTACAAGTGAAAGTTGCTCAGTCAAAATTTTACTTGAGTTAAAGAGTACTAGAATACTTGGTTTTATAAATACTTTATAAATACTATAAATACTTACAATTACAATGTAGATTTTCTAATATCAATACATGCTGTATTGTTTTCATGATGCATTTACAGAAGCTTGTAACTCTCTGAAACCATCTAATGATGCGCTGATTTGCTTGTAGAACCACTCTGCTACACAAAGGATCACAAAGGGAATAGGGGATGCATGTAAAAAGAAAAATATTTTATATAAGAGATTTATAAAACAGAGGACAAAAGATGCTGAAATAAAGTATAAGACATATAAAAATAAATTAGTAAATATTATAAGAACAAGTAAGAAAGAATATTATCATACATTATTGGAACAGAACAGGAGCAACACACAAGAAATGTGGAGAGTATTAAATAGCATAATCAAAAAGGGTTCTAAAAAAATGAGTATCCAGAATACTTTACAAAAGATAAAGATATTATTATTGATATAATTCAAGAAATAGCTAATGAATTTAATTATTTTTTGTACATGTTGGTTATAACTTTGAAAAAGAAATTCCTGAGCCAGGAACTAATCAACATATTAACTTACTTACTTATTTACTAAAAACTCCTCCTCCATTTTTATTAGTGCTGTAAATGATAGAGAAATACTTGATATTGTGAAAACACTTAATAATAAAAAGTCCTCTGATTGTTTTGATATTGACATGTTATTAGTAAAAAGTATTATAGAATATATAGTGCAACCATTTACATACATCTGTAACCTGTCTTTTCGAACTGGTATTTTTCCTTCAAAAATGAAAACAGCAAAAGTTATTCCTATCTATAAAAGTGGAGAAAGACATCAATTTACCAATTACAGACCAATATCACTACTTCCTCAGTTCTCAAAAATTTTAGAAAAATTATTTGCTCGTAGACTTGATAAATTTATTGAAAAATACAATCTTTTAAGTGACAGCCAATATGACTGTAGAGCAAGAAGGTCCACCTCAATGGCAGT
This sequence comes from Lutjanus erythropterus, assembly GCA_020091685.1. NCBI lineage: Eukaryota > Metazoa > Chordata > Actinopteri > Lutjaniformes > Lutjanidae > Lutjanus > Lutjanus erythropterus. The sequence continues at coordinate 37,598,894 of CM034605.1, forward strand.
GATGGAACTTGTGGAAGGGATATCTACTGTGATAGATAACAAGAAATACACATGGTGTTTTTATAGACTTAAAAAAGGCATTTGACACTATTGATCATAGTATATTAATGAATAAACTAGAGAAATATGGTATAAGAGGGTTAGCATACAGGTGGATGAAAAGTTACCTGGATGACAGATATCAGTATGTGCAACTAAACAATGTAAAATCAAATCAATTGAAGGTCACTTGTGGGGTTCCTCAAGGGTCTGTGTTAGGCCCTAAATTATTCATATTATATATCAATGACATTTGCAATGTTTCCAAACTGTCAAAATGTGTTTTATTTGCTGATGACACCACTCTCTACTGCTCTGGTAAAAACCTAGAACTGTTTCTGACTACAGCTGAAAATGAATTAAATATACTGAAAACCTGGTTTGACATTAAAAAGTTATCTCTGAATTTGAACAAAACAAAGTTTATAATTTTTGGTACTAGACAAATTAAAAACCAGATTAAAATCAGGATTAATTGCACTGAAATAGAAAGAATGAATGAGAACAAATTTCTTGGTGTGATAATTGATGATAAACTTTGTTGGAAGCCACATATAAATAATGTGAAAAGTAAAATGTCAAAAACCATTGCTATACTTTATAAAACAAAGGATGTTCTTAACAAGAAATCATTATACACACTTTATTGTTCTCTGTTACTTCCATATATGACCTATTGTGTGGAGATATGGGGTAACACATATAAAACTAACACTCAGCCTATTTTTAAATGACAAAAAAGAGCTTGAATCAACTAACTTACTGTTTGTAAGTTTAAATACCCTTAAATTTTATGATTTAATTGAATTTAAAACAGCGCAGATAATGTACAAAGCACACAATAATTGACTTTGCCGCAGTACTCAGAGGCTGTTTGAAATCAGAGAGAGTCAGTACGATCTGAGGGGAACAGGTTTTTTCAAAAAAACTAAAACAAGAACAAATATGTGTTTCTGTTAGAGATGTTAATTTGTGGAATAGTTGTGAGGATGAATTAAAAATATGTAGTTCACTTTCCTCATTTAAAAATATGTATAAAACTAAACTAATAAAAAAATATATAAATCAGGTATGAAGAAGAGTAATAATGAAAGTATTGAAATTTTTGTGTTTGCTTGTATTACTGTTATGGAACTTTATCTATTTACTTTGTAACATGTCTGAGAGTTTGTTTTGTGTTTTTCTTCTTTTTTTTCTCTCTCTCGTTTTCTTTTTCTTTCTTTTTTTAACTTATGGTGTAACTCGGACCATGCAGCTAAAGAAGTCGCCATGTTAAGTCAGCCTACACCTCTTCGATTAGCTTTGTCCCTCATATTATGTTTGTTGTTGGGAAAATCTTCTGTGTATTTGTGTTGAGGGTGTATTTTGAATGCTAATTGAATAAATTTGTGACCCTACAGCCTATAGAAACACCTACAAAAACTTCAGCATAGAAATGCAATCAAAACCAAAAGGGACAGTTATTGTCATTTTCTGATGTAACTGTATTAAAATCACTGAATAAAAGCAGATTGAAGTTAACTGTAAGGAGTTCTCCAAGTCTGTTAAATAACTGAGATTTCTGTCTGTCTTCAGAAGCAGTATATACATGAATTATGTGGTATTTTTCACCCTGATAAAAACAATCCAACTTTAAAGCCCACCTGGAATAATGAATAATTATAACATCTTGAGATTTAATTTTGTCTTTCTCCTGCCGTCACCATTGCCGCTTTTTGTTTGAATGAAAGAGGGAGAGCTTGCTTGTGCTTGTTAATGCGCCTGGACGTATTTCTGCTTTTACATCAGTCCCATTTGAGAGGAGTTACTGTGATTGGTTTCTTTCTGTGAGGAACACAGCATGTGACCAATTGCATTTTAGAAAAGAAAAAACAGCAACAGCTGACTTCAACGATGTGCTTAGTCAAAAAGTAACAACAACCTTCCTAGAAATGTAATGGAGTCAAAAGTACAATATTTGTCTTTGAACTGTAGTGGAGTGAAAGTCAGAAGTTTCCAAAAAAACAAATACTCAGGTAAAGTACAGATACTCAAAAAATGTACTTAAGTACAGTACTCAAGTAAATGTACTTCGTTACTGTCCACCACTGTATATATATATACATACATACATATATTAGGGGTGGGACTCGATTAAAAAGAAAAATCTAATTAATTAGAGGTGATTAATTAATCTCAATTAATCACATTTTAATGGCATAACAATATTTGCCACAAGAAGCAACATTTTTTCAATTTAAATAGATTTTGGTATATGACTGAATCAAATGATAGACACATGCATACATTTAAACAACAAAATATTGTTTATTTTGCATCAGTCTGACAATGGCACTATAAATCATAATGGTGGCTGTGTTCAAGCTTTCATAGAACTTTATTTAAACTCAGAAGTGTTTCAGAAGCGTTTCAGCAGCAGATCATTTTGTCTGTCTGATTATGTTTACTTGCTCTGATGTTGTTGATTAAGTTCTCTTTCCTTGCTCTTTGTGCTTCTACCATGGATAAGCAGGCTATGTTGTTAAATTGTTTATTTTCTGTCTGTCTTTATGATCACGAGTCTGCACGGGGTCTTTTATTTTGAAAATCAACCGGATACTCCCCTGTTTTCCATGCCTGACTTCCTACCTTCGACCTGCTCTGTGCCAATTGACGCGCCAGGACCAGGAACTTGTGCACTGACAAACATTCCGTGTTGTCTGGAGTGCAAACTGTGATTAAATATGTTAATTTTTTTGACGCGTCTAAATAATATATAGATGTATATCTTAGGGCTTTTTATTAACGCATTAATAACACGTTAACACAAATTCCTTTAAACACCACTAATTTTGTATAGGTGTGTGTGTATACTTCAGATTCAGATTTAAAATTTCAACACCACAGAACCAGCAGTATTTTAGGAAAAGGTTATCATTTATATGCATTTACTTATTTAGTATTCTTGTTAATAATAGTTTACTTCTTTAATAGAACATTGTCCTCTGAGGAGAAAATCCTCTCCTTTATTCAGCTCAGTCTATATTAAGATGAAATGGGGCACGATATTTATATTTTTGTATGAAGGCAGCAGGATCATTTACATCAGTGTCACTCTGACACTTTAGTGAGGATATTTTGGACCACAGCAGACAGCAAAACGGTACACTGTCTCTCTTCCCTCCTTGGTGTGTATCAGAGTCTGGACTCTTCATCATGACTTACAATAATGCAGCACAGCGACAAATGTTTTGTGGAGAAGATGAGCGTCTGTCAGTTTGGTCTTTACAGAGAGATATTTTAGTCCATAGCTTCAACCACATAACTGTACAGTAACATCAGGATTCATCATCAATAAAGTTTTTATATCGGTTGGCTCCTCACACCCTTGTTCCTTCTCCCTCTCTCTTCTCTGCAGCTTGTCTCTCCTCCCTCGCTGTTATAATCAATCAGCATGAAGTTGTTATAGCCTGTTCTTTACTCACAAGAAGCAGACACTTTGTACTGTTTCCACCCAACCAGGTTGTAGACTTTAATAAAACTTCGGCATATGAGGTACATTCAACTTGGTCTGATACGTCAGGCTGTAGCAGGTGTTCTAAGGACCCAAAAGCAGCACACCGAAAATCTGGCACAGTTGGTAATGACCTTTATTTTAAACAGGAAAAGCAGGAACTTGTGCGGCGGCAGAAACACAAGGAACTGTTCTTTCTTCAGGCTCAAAGCCCCCACAAAGTCTCTGGAGGGAAGGCTCAGAGAATGTTGAACCACTCCCGGAAGCAGGACCAAGGACAGGATCGAGAGTCCAGAACCAGAACCAGAACAGGAGGGCAGGCTGAAGAAGAAGCAGCAGAGCCGACGAGGGATGAGCGGATGGTAAGTCGGGACCAGGTGGAGAAGTCAGGACCAGAAGATGATGACAAACTGACACACCGACAGGCAGGCAGAAACCAGGAACATTGAGAACGATCTCACGGACAGGGACAGAAGGCTATGGTGAAAATCCGGGAACCAGGCAGGGTAGGCAATAGGGAAAACAATCCAGGAAAAAGAGCTGGAGAGTCTTACAGAGAAATACTGAAGAATGGTCTGGCAAGGAGTGAGAGTGCTGGAGAGGCTTTATACTGGGCTGATTGGAGATGAGCTGCAGCTGAGCTTGCAGGTGGGTGGAGTAGAGCTGATGAGGTGGGAGTGACTGACAGGTAGAGTGGAGCAGAGGCAGGGAGAGTGGAAATTTACTGAGGCAGAGGGACAGAAGGGAAACTGGGAGAATAGGGGACAGGTCAAGGGAAACTGGGCCTGCAGACCAGTGACACAGGCGGTGTCTCGCAATAAAATGTCCGTGTGCCAAAATGGAACCAAACAATAGTTCCTATTGTTACAGAAGTATTTAAGTATTTAAAAGTACACATCAGACTTGGAGTAAAAAAATCACGCACCACATAAGTGTACAGTAACATGATTCAAGATCATAAAAAGTTTTTATATCAAGTCAATTCACATGCTCTCTGCTGTGGATTAGCCTTATTTTTACTTTTACCTGGTTTCAGGTGGAGCTGCAGCTCGATCAGCACTCGCTCATCTCCCTCCTCGTATACTTCTATTTCTTTGCATTGAGCCAGTTGCCTGAACAGATAAGCCTGTTTACACTGTCGTTTGACAGAAGCTCGTGTCTTCGCTGCTGATTCAAACTACGGGTCAGGCCAAAAAAAATTAGTGGCATTAAAATTAATGTGCGGGGAAAAGCAGGAAAAAATACAGTTCTAAAATAGCCACAGACTAATGCACTTAATGCAGTAACTTGTGTCTCTACCATCTGAATGAGACACGCAACACTATGTCTGCCACCAACTTTGTGTGGAAATACTTCAAAACATTAAACGATGCAGATGCAAATTGTGCGCTGCGCTGGATGAAATACTGCAGCATCCACTGGATTTACCTTCAGCAGTTGGCTGGGACAAAAAATGCTCCTCACTGAAGAAAGACGCCAAAATCTCCCGAAGAATCGATCCAAAGCCTCACACAAAGTGAGTGAGAATTTTTTTTAGAGTTTTACTTTCTAACTTTCAGTGATCAGTGAACTTTATTCAGCCTACTATGTTAACCATTGAAGTGAGCACTGAAGGAGCCATCTACTGCGCTGAGCAGCAGCCTCTGAATGCGAATGGACTATGCCACTATGGAATCTGTTTCGGCTCAATATCATGACTTTGAAAGCACCCAATTACTTGTTTTAATGAATTTCGTTTAATTATTTTTTGTTTAAAATATGAAGAATTGAACTGTAAAACAGAAAAAGTTGAGAAAACGTAAAATATCAAGGCAACGTGATGCAAGAGATTTTTGAGTTTTCTCAACTTCTGCCTACTGTTGTTGACTTAACTAAGGTTTAGAAGTTCTGACAAGAGTTCTGCCACCTTGGATCTTCTTGTTCACCTAATTAGGATAATCCTGGAAGGCTAATGAAGAAATTCTGGTTTTAATGCCATGTATTTCTGCCTTCACCAAATGCAGATATTCTTGTTGAATAAACATACAATTATTCCTTCAATGCCATGTATTCCTAAATTCACCAAACACCGATATTCTTGTTGAATAATCATACAATTCTTACTCCAGTGAGTTGAAAACTTACCTATATAAATAAAGGAAAATGTATGTTGCTGTAATTATATTTGAAAAATGCTTAATAAATAGATATTGAATAAAACAAAGCACAACTGAATGTTATCTGAAATCTTATTTATTTTTTTGAACAGTGCCTCAAGTACATTTCAGTTTTTTGCAATATTGTAACATGTCATCCTCACATAGGCCAGTGGAGGGGAGTGGCCTGGTTACAGGCTCCACTCCTAGGGATGGAGGTCTGTCAAAAAGAATTTCAAGGGGACTCATGTTTACTCTGGACTAGGGCTGCACGATATTGGAAAAAAAACTGACATTGCGATTTATTTATCTGCGATATATACTGTGATATGAAAAAAAATACAGGAATTTTCACTAGATGACTTGAATAGCACTTTATGTTATGCTGCCATCTTGTGGACAATTAACTTGCACTGATCTTGTGACTCACTCCATGTGCAGGGGTGTGGTCTGCTTTGACAAATTGATTAAGAACGATTGTGATTGGTGGATCGCTGCACACAGTGTGTGTCAGGTACCCTTGAAATTAGATGAGTTCGTTTGCCTCCTACATCGCAGGACCTGCGATGTGACTATTGCGCACACGTACATTGCAATGACGATGCTAAAACGATATATTGTGCAGCTCTACTCTGGACCTTTTTCTCATTCTCATATGCATTAGAACAATAGGCAGAGCTTCTATTCATGGCAGTCCTGCTTCCTCACAACACTCGTCCAATTTTGATTTCAGAGTGCCATTTTCTCATTCGACAGCACCTCCACTGGCAGGGTGGTATGCACAATGTTGTCTGAGGTCAATAGCAAGAAATTCACTGATTTGGGTTATTGCAGTTTTATAAATCCATCACCAAATGTTTTGAATGGTCTGTCTGGTGGTGGTTGAGTGGCGTGTGTGATTGTTTTGGTTTTACCTGTGTAGTGTGAATGGTCTGTCTGGTGGTGGTTGAGCGGCGTGTGTGATTGTTTTGGTTTTACCTGTGTAGTGTGTTCCACAAACCATACATGATTGACAAATCATGGTAAACCTGTGTTGAGTTATGGCGTCCCACATCCCCCCTTTTGACACATGGTCCAACCCATGTGTCAATTTTGCAAAGAGGTAAGAAATGGTTTGTTATTGGGTCCCCGCCACACTGCTTCTTTTGTGTAGCACCCCAGTGTCTCCACAACTTCTTCTCCTGTGGTGTGGCAAAGGACTGTACTGCTGTATGGGATCTGGGAATAGAGACTCTGACAATGCTATCAGTTCTGCCGCTTGTGCAGAATAGTGGGAGGAAAGTGAACCTGAGACAAGATTGCAAGTTTCATGATTAGTGATTAGTGATTAGTGATTAGCAAATCCAACTCTGTTGCGACCAGTTTGTGGGTCACATGAAGCAGATCCATCTACAAAAACAACCAAATCAGAGTTAGTTAGTGGAGTTTCTTGTAGATCTGGTCTTGGGGAGCAAACCTGTTTGAAGGACAACAACACAGTTTATGTTCTTGTCCATCATCTGGTGTGGGAAAGAGGGTGGCAGGGTTTAAAACATCTTTTGATAGTGATGTTAGGCATTTCTAGAAGTACAGTGTTGTATCTCAGCCATCGTGCTGTGGAGAGATGAGAAGTTTTTTGTTCAAGAAAAATCATGGACACAGCATGTGGAACCAGGAGAGTTACATCAGAGTAGCCCACAATGTCTCTGGAGGCTATAACTGCCTTTTCAGCAGCAGTCACAACTCTGAGATACCTCGGAAGGCCTGCAGCCACGGCATCCAGTTTTGAAGAAAAATAAAACTACAGGGTGCAATTTGTTTCCGTAACAAAACAGAAGTCATACATCCATTCTTCTCATCTACCGTTTGAGTGAAAGGCCTGGTGGGATCAGGTAGACCCAAAGTTGGAGTGGTCTGTAAGGCGAGCTTTAGTTCAGTGAAAGATTGTTCTGCTTCAGGAGTCCATGTGATCTTTTCTTGTGATTGTAGACCTTTGCCATGAATGAGGAAGGCGAGCGGAGCTTCAAGAATGGCATAGTTTGAAATGAATTGCCTACAATAAGAGCACATGCCAAGAGATGACATCATCTATTTTTTGTGTGTTTTGGAAGATTCTGAATTGCATCTACTCTTTTTGGTGAAAGAGTCTTTCCTTCAGAAGTAATGACGTGACCTAAGAAAACAATCTTCTCCTGGACAAATTGAAGTTTAGACAAGCTGTCTTTGTGACCAGTATTAGCCAGATGTTTCAAGAGTTTGACTGTGTTGGCTTCACACTGCTCTTTGGTAGGGCTTCAGATCATAAGGTCATCAACATACTGTAACAAAGCAGTGCCTGGAGAGAGAACAAGAGATTCAAGACTGTGTCTGAGAGCCTCATTGTAAATGGTGGGACTTTCACAGTAACCTTGGCACAGGTGGGTGAATGTGTAGCCTCGCCCATTGAAGTTGAAAGCAAAACAGAATTGACTTTCTGGCTGAACTGGAAAACTAAAGAAAGCATTTGAAAGATCTACTACTGAAAAGAATTTTGCATTAGGTGGGACCTGAGACAAGGGTAAGGGTTTGGAACATGTGGGGTTCTGGGTTGGACTACTGCATTTACTGCTTGCAGACCCTGAACAAAATGCCATTTTGTTGGTTGGTCTTTATCTCTGATTTTCTTGACAGGGAAAGGTGTGCGCACTGGAGAGTCATCACAGGGAACAATTACTCCTGCCACTTTAAGAGACTCAAAGACTAGTGCCATCGATGGCTTCTTGTTTGAGCGGATATTTAGCCTTGCAAGGTCTAAAGTCAGATTTTGAAGTGATGACAACAGGTTTACAGTCTTTGATGAGGCCAACATCATACTTACTGACAGCCCACAGTGTCTTAGGGACCTCCTGTAGGGCTGTATTAGCTGTAACTTGTTCTTCAGACAAAAAAAGAAAAAGATTTAGAAGTGCTTTTAGGTACCAGCTGGATTGTTTTTTTTGAGTGTGCACAACAGATGTTAAACGTTTAGAGTAGCACTGCAGTGTTGGTGAAAATAAAATAGATCGATCAGATGTTTCTTGCCAATCAGCTGCGCGCTGACATGATTTCATAAATGGGCCCAAATCTTCCCAGTTATCTGATGTGTGTTTTGCAAGTGTGATGTGTGGGACCTGAATGGTCCATGGTGTATATTTAACCTTGAGATGGTGTGGGAGAGACTGATATAGCACATTTGTGTTGTGTCCAATAAATGTGTGTCAATGTGAGTTTGTCAAATCTCCCCCTCAACCAACATTTCTCATATGGCTCATCAGGTCCTGGTGACACATAAGAGTTGCAATGCAGGTTCTCTGGTGTCATGAAATCTGTTGTAGCTGTTAAGACTGTTTTTCTAGCTCCTGTAATAAGCTCAGAAGAGGCTGTTGTTGATTGCAATTTCCATTGATATGCATACTTTAGGTTTTGGGTGTGGTAGACAAAAGAGTGCGAGGAATTTGGTTCTAGATCAGATGGTCTGTGAACTTTGACACCTTCTGAGGTTGAGATCAGACAAAGACCTGATTTGCACATCAAGTCTCTGCCCATCAGGTTAATGGGACAGACTTCAGAGAGCACGAATGCATGTTTGAAGCTTGTATTTGAGACATCTGCACACATCTTTTTGTGAATTCTAAAGCTTTTATCACAGAATGTGTGGCTTCTGAGTTAACTAAGAATACAACAGTTTGTTCTACGATGGTTAATGTATGATCTGGAAACTTCTTGAAGTTATCAGATGTGTACTGAACATATGTTAGAGCAGTTGCATATCTATTGTCTGAATTCTCAGTAGGTTGTGTAATAAGCTGCTCAGTATGTTTGTGTGGGCGTGGTGCAGTACCTTCTTCCAATTTCACAAGTTGGTTTGGCTTGTCAGCAGGAGTCCATCCCTCTCTGACAACTCTCAGCCATTTTCAGTCCGACTTGTCTGCTGAGGTAAATGAGGTATTTCTGGGACAATCACGTCTCCAGTGTCCATGTTGGCCACACAGGAAACAGTCATCATTTTTTTTCTTTCCCAGTTCCTGCGTTGGCCGCGTCCTTTTCCTCTATGTTCATGATTTGATTGCCCATGCTCTCGGATTGTGTTATACATGGTTATTGCTGCCATGTGAAGTTCTTTCTGTGTGGTCTCTTCTTTTTCCTTTTTCTTAGAGAGTATCTGGTCATGGGTATGTATGGCATGTCTGCGAAGCTCAGACAGGCGTGCGTCATTTCAACCAATGCAGGAGCTTTTAACAGCAGAGGCAATGTCCTTTTTAGTCCATTTAAGAAACAATTGCAGAGATGAATTTTCCACACATCTGGAGTATTGCTAGACTCATCAGGTAGTTGAAGGCCACTGAAGGTGTTGAATATCTCTGTCAGGCGGGTGAGATATTCGTCAGGGTTTTCACCATCCTTTTGTCTGTAGGCGGTGATTTTCTCCATGTTAACTTTTACAGGGAAAGCTTGAATGAATGCATCACAGAGATGACGGACAGAATCTCTATAATGGGCATTAGACTCATCTTCCCAGGTGATGTGTTTGCAACGGATGTCAGCATCTGGGAATTTTCCAGCTATTTTTGCCAGTCTGATGTTGTGGGGTTGGGTAGATGTTGTGAGGCTGTTGTGATGTCAGCAGAGGTCCATGGATGGAAAACTAAAGTTGCGCCTTCTGGTCCAGATACGTCAACCATGAGCATGTTGAAGGCTGTTTTTTGATTGGGATGACACAGTCTATGTGCAATTGGAGATGAGGGGCTGGTTGTAGAGTTCTGTGGTGGAACAGGCACCTCTGGATGAGCTGTTTCTGGACTTTTTTTTTTTTTTGTTGTGGCATAGTGGAGTCTTCTTCTCTTCTCTTGTTGGGTGTTGTGGAGTTGTATGGTGGTGGAGCTGAAGGATGAAGAGGTGGGTTGCCATCGAGGTCTGGATCCAGCTTCAAAGCCGCCAACTGTGGAAACAAAGAAGAGGAGATCTGTGAGTCTGGTGTTCTTTGTGTGTGTGAGCTTAGCTTTTCATTGGTTTCAACTTTTTCGCATGAAAAAGGGTAGTTGCTTCTGCTTTGTTTTCCTATTGTGTCTGCTTCTCCTTCCCAAATCTGAAAACATTATTTTGACCTTCCATAATGTCTATTTTTTTTTTTTTAAAAGATCCTTCTCATTTCTTGATCTTTTCTTCTTCAGTTTTTCTTCTAATATTGATATGTTTCTTAAACTGAGGGATCCCCCTATTGGGAATCCAAACTCAGCTGCCCAGACATTTAAATATTTTAGACTTTTATCCGCATATTCCCTTCTCATGACATCCACAATCGGCCCCTCTGGAGGTCCAACCTCAACAGAATTCTTACTCCCCATTCCAAATGGAGGTCGTGCACGACTATTACAATACAGACGTCTCTGCAAGGACCACTTCATTTAGGCTACAAGTGATAAAAAGCAGGTCACTTCGTTTATGCTACAAATGACAAAAGCAGGACATTTCGTTTATGCTACAAATGATAAAAGCCGGACATTTCGTTTAGGCTACAAATGATAAAAGCCGGACATTTAGTTTATGCTACAAATGATAAAAGCAGGACATTTCGTTTATGCTACAAATGATAAAAGCCGGACATTTCGTTTAGGCTACAAATGATAAAAGCCGGACATTTCGTTTATGCTACAAATGATAAAAGCCAGAGCGATTGTGGATTTCATGAGAAATAGAATTGTTACGCCAAATTAACACCCAATTTTTAAAGAAAAAGAATTTAAATGTCAATATTTCAGTGCTCACCAGATGAATCTCGCTGAATTGCGTTCGTGGAATCCCAGCGGCAACGATCTGGGGCGTCTGCGGTCAGTCCTCCCTTCTCAGAAGAGGATTTGAGGTTGGAGGCTAGAAATCATTTTCCTTCCAGGATGGCCTGTCACTGTCCGCGCTCCGTCCCAGACGATCGCTCGAGGGATCCCACTTCTGACACCAAATTGTTGTGGAAATTTTCCCCTACTGCTAAGACCCAGAACATGGGAAGACCTGAACATTTATGCCTGAAGAACGCCCCCTAAGGTGCGTTCCACACCCCTTTATCTGCCGCAGGTATCAGCACCCCACTCAGAGTGTTTCCACACTCTTTTGTCAGGTACCGGCACCGACTCCCTAGGGTGTGTCTCACACATAAGGGGCACTCTGCAGAGTTTTGTATTCAGATGCTTCCATCGTTAAGAGGTCTAGACATGATAATTCGAAGCACAAAAAGGACTTGGTGTCTTGGTGTACTCAGTGGGAGGTGGGGAATCTCAAACAGTTTCAACACCAAGGAATAAGAAATTGAAAATTACAATTACAATGCCAAGGCAGCAGAGAGGTCTGGAATGTTATGTAGCACGATGTCCCCTTCCAACACAACTGCCTGGTCTCGCACAGACGTACTGGCATCGTTATCTTGTAGGATGGTGAGGATGGCAACAGATGCACCTGTAACCCAGTGTTATTTTATTGTTAAAACTTTTATTTTATTTTCATTTTCCAGTTAATGTGAGTCTTCTGACGACTATTGTTTTTTCTTATGTACAATGAATGCATCACAGTGCCACACGTGGCAGTTTTTCGCTAAGTAATGTTTTTTCCAATTGACTGTGAATGCACCGCAGCACTGAACAGGGCAGCTCCGGTTAGAGGGAAAAAATTTGAAACTTTTCTTCAGCTTCTCTGAGAGTCGGATAAGGAAACGACTCGGGAAAAACACAGTTTTATCACTGAAAAATGTCTTTTTCGTAAGCTGTGAAGTGATATGGTCGAGTCCTGTGATGGGTTAAGCCAAGGAGAGTGGACTATTGTTGAAGAATATCCTGGTGAGTGTTAAATGTATGCATTTAGCAGCCTGTTTCCCGAATGTATGAACGAACAGTGTGATTTAGAGTACACTTTAAACTATAAAACCAGTCAGGATATGCTATTTTCTTGTGGGGAAGTGATTATTTTTAGCTACAAATGAGTAGTTAGCTGTGTTAGCAGTGAAAAAAACTAAGCTAGCACACCTGCAGGTGTCTTTTTTTGTCTAGCAGGTGCACTGCACGTGAGCTAACACAAGCTGTGTGGAGTGATGTTGTGAATCGGGTATAAGTTTAATATGCATTTTTATTTGTTTTAGTGGTCATTTACTGTGTTATTATTTTGTTTTTTTTATAAAGAAATGTGTTGTTATTGGCCGGTAATTATGACAACTTGAAGTAAGACAGCATTTCTGACTTAAACATATTCTTTATTATTTTGCAGTATTCTTTAAATTCAAATGCAGTAAATTCATTTTAGGTGGATTTTGCATTTTATTTTGCACATTGAGTAATTGCTCTGCATGTTTTGTGCAGGCTGGTTTTCCATTTATAGAATCATTGTAAGGAATGAGCAGTGCTGTCCATGGACTGGATTCCGCCTGAAGAGTCTGCAAAGGACGTTCTGGATCTGATGGCCACCTGTCTTCCAGGAGATTTCCTGGAAAAAAAACGGATTTCCCATTTCCTTTGGAAGATTTGCGTATTTTTATTTCATCTGAGATCTCAGACTTTTTTCTATAATTTTTTTACTTTTTTTTGGTCAGGCCTGACACACATACAATAAAACTGATGCATCAAAAAAAACGCTAAGCAACCGAACAATTTAAATCCTAATGAGAAAACTGAGCACAACAAACTGAAGTGGACTGTGTGAAGAACTACTAAAAAAAAGAGACAACCTAAATGAACAGTATTGGGAACTGATAACTGATTGGTAACAGAGATCATTCAACTGATTGAACTGATTTGCTTTCCCTCTTTGTTCCATTTGTTCCTGTTCATGTCCATGTTGTGAAACAATTTTTTTTGGGTCAAGCCTTTTTATGGAAATGGTTAAAAATCAGGACAATACACGTTCTACCTTTCTACTAAAGTAATTGTCAGTCCCTTATTGTGGTTGGAGGTTTCTTTTCACTCTAAGCAGAGTTACCATTGCTAATCTCCTTGCGAATCTTAGTTATTTGAGCCCTGGGTTGTGTAGACTTAAACAGTTGTGCTTCTGAAAGACCAAATTGAGATTCAGATTTAGATTCTTTTTCCTGACTACACGGTAAAGGGGTTACACACCGTTCAGCACTGGTTCCAAAATGTCAGTGTCCTGAAGAAAAGTAACAGATGCATTACTGAGAGCTAAGAAAAACTAAAGACAAAATACATTTCTACTGATTTGAACTTACTTCCGTACCATGCTGGTCATTTGACTCATGGAGGTTTTAAAAAGAAAAAGCATCTTTTTCTTTAATTAATGCTTTCACCCACCAACCTTCAGATGAGTTTTGTACAAAAGTATTTTCTGCTACGGAACACCCACCAACAATGCCCAGCTGCTTCTCAGCAGAAAAAAGGGAGCAAGAGTTATAGACAACTGCAATCCTCACCATAAAATTATCTGGACTGCACTGAGGAGGTGTATATTTCCATTTTGGATGAACTCATCCTTTAAAACATCTCATGGGAATTAGGAATTAGTTTTACTTGCATTACTTTTTTTGTACTTGCCAAGCACTTCAGGAAAACCTTTGTTGCATCTTCTCGGAGGAAAATGGGCAGGCCTCTCAGTGCTGCTGTCGGTGGGACACAATGTTTGATGTCTAAAGAGTATTCAGTGGAAAACAAGCATTTCAATTAGTATAGTAACGTAGTGTACTTATACACAATGCAAAATCAGAACTCTTTTATAGTAATGAAGATAAAGCACAGGTCAGACCCAGCAACATGTAAAACTTAAAAAAACAACAACACTGCAACCATGTTAACAATCAATCAACAAAATATTGCCATTTATTCAGCACAGAAAATTACTGGGTAGCTGTCTTGTGCAGTCTGCACCACGTTCAATGTCTGACCATGTTATGTCTTTTGCACAGGAATGGAAATACCCTCCACAAAAACCAGTATCAATATGCAAATGCATATTATCATGTTCCAGTGTTGCGCTGAAGTCTGTGACCAATCAGATTCTGTGACCTGCCTTAGTATTCTTTCCCTAACCATCTCAGTCTATAGAAGCCATATTTCCACCAGTAAAAGAAAAAAAATCCATGCTAAGTCAAAATTATGAGATAAAGTCCAAATTTGGTTGTTTTTCTCCAGGTGAAACTACTTTAAATTTTCGTCTCATAATGACTTTTTATTTCACAATTTCAATTTAGCATGGGGATTCTTTTTTCTTGTACTGGCAGAAATGGGCTTCCATAGCAGTGAAATGTTTAGGGTAAGAATATTAGGACAGGTCAAAGAATCTAATGAGTCACAGATTTCGATGTAACACTGGCAAGAGAGTATGGTATTTGTAAACATGGACCTTGAGGATTGACAATTCAATAAAAATTTGACTATTTTGACACCCATTACAGTTGCAGTAAGTGATGCACTCCTTGGGAGGACATAACATAACAAAAACACTGGCATTGCAAATTTTTGGACTGATGGTGTCTCCGCCTGAGGGAAAATGTCAGCACCGTCTTCTGCTGTGTGACTGTCATGTTCTTTTGTTTCTTCTTCATTTCATCAACCAGAGCAACTCTTTCCTCTTCAAGAGTAGAATCATTGTGGTGTTGTGGATAATCTGGGACATGATTGACCTCTCCACGTTTGGGCTTTTTAAGGGTGAAAGGACTGTCCTCTTCATCTCCCCCTTTTCTTTTCCTGTTTACATTTACCTCATTGCAGCCTGCCTGACGAAGCTTTGATCTGTAGTTTCCAAGTTTGTGCTTGATACTTGCTTTCCATCCCTCGTAGCCTGTGATGCTACCTGGCTCCTTCAGACATGGATACTTGAGAACAAGCGCAGAAGCAACTGACTCAAGCTCATCTTTCTCGGGGTAGCTTTTAATTTCAAAAACTGCCTCTGCAATTTTATCCAAAATCTCCGTCTTCATGTCTCTTGTCACTGCAAGGCCCTTCTTAGATTTTTCGTATGTCACATTAGCCTTACACAATTTCAGTTCAACATCATATGAAAACTTGGGGATAGGACATGGAGAGGGCCACTCTGAGACATGCCTTAAGTTCATCTGGATAGAATCGGTCCAGCTAGGCCTGAAATCTTCAGAGTGAACACTTACTGTGTCCAGGGAAAAGACTGAAGCAGAGGACACTGAAGCACTGGATTGGTTAAGTGGAGATGAATCACAGTTCCACATTATATGCAGGACTGCACGCTCAGCTGGTAATTCAGATATTGCCGTCAGGTTGCATAGTGCATTTCCAAACTCTGGATCCTCAAACTGTAGTGAGAAATCACCTGGAAGTTCGAGTCTCTCTTTAAGTATATCAATCAATTGCCCCACAGATGCTGGTACTTCAGGAAGCTGGACGCGCTGGGCTTCTCTGGAGGAAAGAACTATCCGTAACAAAACTACCCGTAAGTAACAAAGTCTGAAAAGAGGAAAGAGAAAAGGTGGGAGTAAATGAATAGTCAAACCTGATTAGAAGACAGTTGACACCTATACCATACGGCTGCAAATGAGGACCTTTTTCCAGATTCATCTGCTGATTACGTTTGATTTGCTAATAATTTAGTCTACAAATGTAAAAAAAATAAATAAATAAAGCTAAAGTCTATATCCAGTTTTTCATTTCCTTCAATCACTGTACTCAACTGGCCTATACTTGGGAAAGGCCTTCAGTTCATTCAGCACAAAACTAATACTTAATGAAGAGAGAAGAAAGAAGAGAGGAAAGAGTGTGTGAGAGGAGAGAAGAGAGAGGAGTTGGTGAGGAGAGGAGAGAGAGAGGGGGATACGTGGGGAGAAGAGAGATAGTAAGGAGAAGAAGGAAGAGTGTGGAGAAGAAAAGAAAGAGCAAGAGGAAAGGAGTGAGGAAGGGGAGCAGAGGACAATAGAGGAGAGGAGAGAGTTGTTGGTAAGGGAAGGAGAGAAAGAGGGTGGATGAGAGGGGAGATGAGGAGAAGAGGAGACAGGGTGGAGGGGAGAGAACGTACCATTTTGAGTTGCTTTAATGGAGAAGGAACGTCCTTGGGGTCACCATCAGCTTTCCACGAACTGTGTATGCTGTTAGAGGGTGGTAATCCGTCAACACATCTGGATCCAGGACAAGAAGGTCTGCACAGGTGTGTTCAACAAGCTCATAGGACCTGAAATGTTCAGTGTACCAGGAACACAGTCTTTTACAAATCAATGTCACCTCCTCTGGGAGGCCACTGCATTGGCCAGCAGATAAAATCATGCCCGCCACATACTGTGTCCCATGCAGGTGAATCGTTTTAGACAGAGACACACTGTCTAGATGAGGGTACTTCTTCTGTATTTCACACTTGAGTGATGGATCCAATTCTGAAACCCTGACCACTTTCACATTTTCAACATAGAGATTTGGCTTGAAAAGGTTCCCACTATCCAGATGGTATGCCATCATCTGCTGGTGTTTCGAGGAAAGAGTGAGCGGCATGGACCACCTTTTTAAAGAAGCTATGTTTTGCTTCAAATCTCATCGTCCACAATTCCACTAAAGGCCCATAGCAGCGTATAAAATGTGGGTAGTGGTCAATGAAGTGGTGTTTTGGCCTCAGTCTGAAGTCCGGAAAGGTACTGGTGAGCAACAGGCGATGATCGAGTAGTTTGCAAGATAAATAACACAATGCTTCCTCAGAGAGTCTGTTTGACACAACAATGTCAACAATTTCCTTGAGGTCCATTAAAATATCCCATGCTGGCTCCTGTTCTGGTATCTTACATCCAATCATAAAAGGAAGTAAGCGCAGCAGTATCCAATTTTCATGTCCATTACCAGCAACTGTTCCTTTTTCAAAGCTTGCTTTTGGAATTTTTTGAGGCTTGTTTACTTTGTCTGAATATTTGTAGGAAAATTATTTTATGAAGTTGTTTAATGCATCAAATGTAATGAAACCTTTTGAGATCAGATTTTTCAAACATAAGGACAACTCCAAAGGGATGACACCTTCAAAAAGGTCATGCAAAACATCTTGAGGAAATCCGGTTATTGGGTGAAAGAACAGTAGATGTTTGCCCAGTACACATTCCCTTTTTACCCCATTAACACTTTGGAGGTTGTCAGTCTGCCTAAGCTCTTCCAGAAATGTATTGTGTTGATCAACACCCCTCAATTGGAAGTCATTAACTTCAGTGGTTGCGATTTGGTCGCGACTTATCAAACAAAAGTGACAGAACTTGTCAACAGTAAAACTTTAATAAAAGCCTGCCAGACCATGTGCACCAAGGTTGTCAGCACTTACGCAATATACAGTGCCCTTAACAAACTGACCCACAACTTCCACAAAAGTTCCCTCTTGTTCTAGACACCTTATATCTTTAATCAATGGCTCAAAAAACTTTTCATAACCATAGTGTTTGACATCCACACTTTTACCTAAGAGAGCTAGCTGAATTGAACTGAGATTCGATCGGAATCTTGCTGGTAAATTTAGAACTACCCAATATACTGCAGTAATCTTATGAAGTTTTCTAGAGGTGCCCAGTGGGTTACAAACTTCAAAATCATCAATATATAACGCCAAACTGATACATAAGTTTTGCTGTCCCAGTAGCTTATTGTCCTTGTAATACTTGCCGTCTTGAAAAGACTTAATGTGTCCAGATAAAGCTTCTTGATTAAATACAATGTGGTCCAAAAAATCTGCCCATCCGAGTAAAGTCTCAAGTATCTTAGTGACAGATTGTTATGCCCGGTTTGGGGGAAAACCTGAGCACAACACAAATGCGTCTCCCCTCTTTCCCCACTCCCAAGGATAACCAGTGCCACGGCAGGTGCAGTCCGACAAAGAATGATTTATTCATCACTCACATCAGAAAAACATGGTAGAAAGACGTCAGGGTGAGCATGGCCCAAAATAACAAACAGAACGATCTGGGGTTAAATTAACTAACTTACCTACCCATAAAATAAAATAACCGAAATACAGGTACCTTACCTGACTCCCTAACATAAACAGGAGAAAAAAGGGATTACAAAATAAACGGGCTTCTCACCCCTACCGCTACCAGGACTGATATATAAACAAAAGAGTTTTTATGAGCTGTGTTGTACAGATATTCTGTGGGTTCTACAACAGAAAAGTGCTCTTTGAAATATATATTCCTTCGGTGATCTGTAGATAGGGAACCTTTCTCCGAAGTTGTTAAAAGGAGTGGATTAGTTTGAACTATAGCATTAGAAATGTCTTGCAAAACAGAATCATTTACTTCAATTTCATGTTTTGAAAGGATCTGTTTGACACTGTTGAGAGTATGAATGTTAGAGAAAGAGAGCAGGTTACGCAAATCCTCTACAATCTTTTGTGTTACAGCTCGAGAAACATGCAACACTGTTTGCATACACAGAAAGAGAGAAGCCAATTTGTGTTCAAGTGTCTCACTATCCACATCCTCTACAATCTCTTCAACCTCATCTGGTCTCACAATATTATTAGCTGATGTTTCTGCTTCACTATCAGATTGCTCACTTTCAATTATCTCATCTTCAGGAACAGTTCTTGCAATTGTTAGAAAACCCTCAAGTGTACAATTTTTATGGTTTCGACTTCTGTGAGAACTGAAGGTTGGGCGAATGTTTGTTTTAAAGGTACACCTCAGAAAGGGACATTGTACAGTTTCTCGGTTCTTTAAATGATGTCCAAGATGGTTCCAAAAAGTTTTTTCACTGCAAATCTCCTTAAAATCACACAATTCACATTGAAATGTTGAATTTTTGTGGATTTTCACTATTGAGTGTGATCTTGAGAGGTGTGATCATAATGCTCCAGGTGTTTTAAATACACATACACAGTCTGTGTGAATGCAAGGCCAATGTGCACCTTGTCCGTGATGAAGGCGAAAATGTTTCAGAAGAGTCTCTTGACTGGAGCTTGTGAATTTGCAAAATCTGCACTGCATGAAATCCACCCCTGAAACACAAGAGACACATAGGACACAATCAGTTTTGCTAAAAGCACTTTTGCAACAGTCCCTGTAATTTGTAAACACAAAATAACAATACAGCTCTATTTCCCCAATTTGTGATGTTCCATGACTGAATAGGCAATATCCAGGAGGAATTTGTCATGCAGGGAGAAAAAGATATATCAAATGGCCAATGTAATTTTCCTAACTTACCAGACTGTCCTTGCTGTTCTATTATTTTCCTTTACCCATTTAGTTGTTATATCCATATTACTGATGATTACTGATTTTAAAGTCTCATTATGTCCATAGTTTGTGAAAGCACCAACTGTCATCACTACAATATTGTTGCAATATTAATAAAAGTATTTAGTCAAAAACATTGTGATATATTCTGAATGTACTTATAAGAAAACCTAAAAGTTTAAAGAGACTTTTAAGTATTAAATATTAGACTATTAGGTTAAACTTATTATTATTGTCTTTGTTACTATGATAAAAATACAATAACTATGAAAACATTAATACTATCTGTAATGTGACATCAACAACACGCAACAATTATTCCTCAAATATTCTGTCTCCTTTCCCATTATGTAAAAAGCTCTGAAAATGTAGCAGTCTTATAACACAGAGCATGAAGCACAACTTTAATTTGTATGTGACAATTAACTTACAGTAATTAAGGACATTAGACAGTGTCACACTAGCTGTCAAACTGTCAAGTTAGCTTTATACTTTATTGTAAAGTAACAGTGCAGCACCGGATAAACGGTGTATATTGAAAAAAAGAAAAATAACGTTAGCTAATATGCAAGTTACTTACATCACTGTCCATATAATTGGCGCATATGTCTGCCATACATCGACCCATGAAAACGTCTCCATGACAACGCCTACCTGCACCCGAGTAGCTTACATGGGCGGGAGTTTGTTTGTTGGTCAATGTTAACATCATGTCTCCACACAAGGATAACATTAAAACTGATTACAAAACGGGTAATAAGCTAATAAGCTTTACCACGGCAGGCGTGCAGTAAAAATGCCAGTCTGAGATACCGTCATTTACTGATGAAAGTCTGTATCTGAATTTCAGACATGATTAACATTAAACAGTATCAAACATTACTTTTTGCAGGGGTCGAACGAGCTGGGCCGATGCTCTGAAATAAAATCTTAGCATAGAAGCAGGTGAAGGGCTGGAAATGTCGTTAGGCACTTGTAGAAAACCCTAACAACACACTTAGTTAGCTTACCTGCAAGGGCAAAATGGTCGTCAGCTCCCTCTTCTGTCCAGAAAATGTCCAAATACTACACTCAAACTGCAGACCAGGTGAAAATCCGTAATGGTTGAAACAGTTCACTTCACATCCAACTTTGGCCACATTTGGTAAAGTTTTCTTGGGGGGTTTTCAATACAGAAAATGTCTACGGACCACCATCACACGGCTCAGGTCTGCTCAGGTTCAGTAGAAGGTCCGTTTAGTTCAAACTTGTTGAGACCATGTGTGCATGCACACGTCAGTCATCTATGGGGTATCCCACTGGTTCCCAACTTCACTCAAAAAATCTACTCAAAAGTTGATAATCTTTATTGTGCTGTTTAGAAAATCTTAGTTAGGACAACAATGAGAGAAATTTGCTGGGCAGACAAGTTTTTGTAGGTTGTAAATGGAAAGCTTTATTTCTGAGTCAGTTTGATTTGAAAACTTTAATGGAATCAACAATTACTAGTTATCGTTTTTACAGTGATGAGGCTGTTCATCATACTTAACTATCCTTTGAAACTGAATCAAGAAAAACTATTGGGGAATGTTTTAATAATAATAAATAATAAAGGTGTAAGACATATGCTCAAGTAATGCATGACTCCTGGTCATGTAGTGTAAAGATTAATGCAATATGCACTGTGAATTCCTGTTGCTTGCTATTATCAAAACCAAATATTTACTAACAATGGCTACAACATATTACTCTATACCATATCATTTTGTGTTTTATTAGCTTTTTAACAAATTAATTAAATGTGTTCCAGTGTTACATCCCCCCAAAACAACAAATGTTTCTTAGAAAACAAAATTCTTAGTTCCTCACCTTTAAAGCTTTGAAAGGTAAACACTGACAAAACTTGTAACTGAGAAACGGTACTGAAGTTAATGCCAAGTCTAATTTGGCAGTGAATTATGGTGCCAGCAGTGTAATGGAGAACACATTCTCGTGCAAACAAGTGAACTCTAAAACAGATGTTTTTTAATGCACCTCTGGTATCAGAGAAACATTAACTTTTGTTTGTCTCATTTATATGCCATATCCTTTTTTATATGCTTTGCTCTAGTTTTATATCCTTCTCTGTGCACAGATTGAATTACTCACACTCACTTCTGGGCAAATGAAAAGACACATTCCTAGCTATAGGCACTGAGCACTGGCCTGCAGCAGCTCCTTTCACCAAACAGTTCCAAAGAGCCTAAATTGCTCATGTGTCGAACATCTGTTATTCTACTGCATCTTGACTTAATACAAATCAACATTTTGAATGTACTTTCATTAGCAAAATAACAAAAATGAATGTGTAGAACTACGGGCTAAAGATGGCTTCTGATCACATCTTTAAAGTCACATCATCAGAGTATTATTCTCACATACAATGAGATTGAGTCTCTGCATTTAACCCATCCCAGTGTAAGGTGTTTCATTCTGTTCTGTTCTTTATAAACTATAGAGAATGGATGACGTTTTAGCTTGTTCACAGCAAGGTGGGACTTAAATTCCAGCAGGCAACACATTTAGCTCTCACTAGATCTCACTGCTCTAACACTGTGTCACACTCAAACGGTCCCCCGAACAACATAACTAGGAACAATTCTTTTGGTACAACCTTTCTTCTTTGAAATGTAGTCCCTTACTCTTAAACATATAACATATTCACAATGAGCAATGTTGTTATTAAACAAACCAACTTTTCTCAGCAAATCAATTCAGATATCACTTAAAAACAAATAAAATAATCAAAATGAAATTATCCTCTCTGGATCACTTAATCAATGACATTGTCTATAAAATTAGACATTATTAAAATATTATAAACCAAAAATCTGTGCATACACGACACTTTTTATGTTTTCTCTTTTTAGAATAATATATTAACACAAATCTTCAACAGATTTTCCTTAGTTTTTTTCTTTTTTTCCCATATGTGATGTAATAACATGATTCAGTCTGAGGTGTCCTGCAGCCTTAGCTTTCAGCATGACACTCCTAGCTGTTTTTACTGCAGATTCAGTTTTGCCATTACTCTGGGAATATTGAGGTGAGGATGTCCTGTGTCCGAATTCCCACACTTTGCTGAATCATTGAAACTCGTGAGAGGTGTACTGCAGCCCCTTGTCAAAAATGACAACATCCGGTATTCTCTGTCGTGTGAAGTGGGCCTTTAGCTTTCTGATTATTGTGCTACTCTTTGTGTCTGGTAGATAATCGATCTTCCAAAAGTTGGGGAAATAATCCACAGTTATTAAATAGTCTTTATTCTGAAAGGAGAACAAATCTGTTTCCACATTGACCCAGGGTTGGAATACCATATCATGAGGGTGCAGTGTTTCTCTTTGTTGTTTTGGGTCTACTGCATATGTTGCATTTGAAGATGAAAGTCTTTATGTGCTCATTCATCCCTTGCCAGTATACACATTCCCTTGCCCACCTGAGACACCCTTCAACTCCAAGATGTGAGGAGTGGATACGGTGAGTGATGTAATGTCTGAGTGCATCAGGTATCACTGCTCTCTCTCCTCTGAACACAATGCCATCCTGGAAACTCAGTTCATCCTGGAATGAGTGGTAGTGCTGGATGTCTGTTGGAATGTCATTTTTGTTCTGTGGCCATCCTGTCAGAATCATCTGTATCACTCTCTGCAACTTTGTGTCCCCTTTTGTAGCAGATCGAATGGAGCTCAGTCTCTCAGTGGAGATGGGTGAGCAGCTGATCATGTTTACAGTCTCAATGTCTCCCTTAGTGTTCTCTGGTAAGTATGCTCTACTGATCTGCCAGCAGCATATCTCGGCCTGGTACATAGATGATGCTGATGTCATACTTGGGCGGCCTGAGTAGCATCCTCTGCAGTCTCCTTGGTGCACAAAGTAGTGTTTTTTTGTGAATTTTCTCCAGCAGCTTATGGTCACCAGTGGTGGAAAGAGTACTTAAAATCTGTACTCAAGTACAAGTACTGTTACATTGCTCTCAAAAACTACTCTGAGTATTAGTTACTTTTAACTGTTGATGTCACAGTCATCTCTCTGTGACCACCAAACAAGAGTTGTAAATTTTGTGTATTTTCCTGAACCAATAGTTGAAAATGCTAACAACTGATTAATCATTAATAATTTCTAAGATACATAACATGCTTTATTTCCATTTTTTCTGTGTTTTGGCCATTTTTTGTCTCATTTTAAGACAACGTTTAAGTTTCCTTCTTCAACAAATGGTTCCACTAGACAAAACAGTATCAAATGAGGTGCAGTTACTTCCATGACTATTGATTAAACATGAATGAATACATTTTTGATTTGATAAATTCTTAATGGCAATTAATCGATCAATGATTGATCATTAACATCCTTACTCCAAATGTTTGCTGCTGCACCATTTTGTTTTGTTTGTCAGTTGTATGTCATTGTTTTCATTGGCTCATTTATGATGAGATCACTTGATTGGCTACAAAAATGCAGATGAAAGGTTTGGATATTAATTCAAATTGTACTCAGTACTCAACTATCATTTTGAAAGTGACTAAGTTGATTACAAGGTGAAATGAGTACTTAAGTATAAGTACAGACTTAAAAATGTACTCATAAAAGTACAAGTACCCTAAAATCTGCTTAATTACGGTAATTTGAGTATTTGTAATTAGTTACTTCCACCCCTGATGGTCACTGTGGACTGTCACTTTTCTACCATAGGTGTATTGATAAAACTTCTCCATCCCAAACAGTATAGCTAAACATTCTTTTTCAATCTGGGCATAGCCCCTCTCAGTAGGTTTAAGTGCCCTACTTCCAAATGCTACAGGTTTACCTCTCTGTGTAAGTGCAGATCCCAGTCCTGTTTCTGATGCATCACACTGTAGGGTCAGCTTGTCCTCCCGGTTAGTGTACTTCAGAACTGAAGCATTGGCTATTTTGTCCTTCAGCCTCTGGAATGTTTCCTCATGTGTGTCACTCAACTCCCACATGTTCCCATTGTGTGTGTTTGACAGGTGATCATAGAATTTTGAGTCATACCCACCAGTCTCTATACTCCCTTGACATCTGTTGGCCTCGGCATCTCTCTGACTGCTCGGACAGTCTCTGGGTCCATCCACGGTCGGCAGGTGATCAATATAGGGTACTTCCTGTCGTCATAGTTTAAACTTATCAAAGTTCAGTTTGATGTCAGCCCTCCAGTGCTTGCATTAGCCTCCTGACTTCTGGTGCTGGGCTTATTCCCATTGGCATTCTCAGCCAACGGTACCGGCCAAATGGGGTTGCGAATGTGGTGAAGTAGCTTGACTTTTCCTCTAATTTGACATGCCAAAAGGTGTGTTTTACATCACAGATGGTAAATACTTTTGCCTTTGATAGTTCTGGGAGGATGTCATGTATTGTAGGGAGCAGAAAATGGCTTCTTTTGAGTGCTCAATTCAGTGGTTTCGGGTCTACATATACCACTGTGTGAGATGCCTTCCTAAATGAACCTCTTAGAGCTGGTTTGGGCTGGCAACAGTTCAGGTTTATTCCATCTGCAGTTAGGACAAAGGATGGGCAAAATCATCATTGCTTGTGGACAACAGTACGTGGGCTCTCTCTCAACACGATCACACACACACGATTTTGACATTTTTCATGTGTACATTTATATAAAAATATACATAAAAAATTACAATAGATTTCATAAACTGGACTGTTACTTTTTTCCCCCTTTTTTCCACACAAAATAACTTCAAGTGGCATATTTTTAAAATGTTACTACAATCGCTAAAATATATAACAACAACAATATAAAACATTTTGGGACACATACGTACCTGCAGTTAAGACAAAGGATGATAGGGCAAAATCATATTTGCTTGTGAACAACAGTACATGCTCTCTCTCTGGAAAGACGGCATACGTTACTTTTAGCTAGCGATGCTCAAGGGATATTTTTACTCACAATAAAACACATGAAAATCCATAGCTGACTCAATAAAAATGTAGGAGAATTGATATTAGACATCTAATATCCAACAAAATGCAGTCAGCTTAAATTTTAAGTGCTTTTAGATGTTATTTAACATTGAATGAAGACGTATACATATACAAATACGTTACCTCAATCCAAATCATCTCCAAATCCTTTAGTTCCTCTTTAAGTGGTGCCATCATAGCAACTGGCACTCTGTGTTTTGGCAGTTTCACTGGTGCCATACTGTTGTCTATTTCAATGGTATATTCACCCTTCAAACATCCATCACCAGTGAACACGTCCTCAAATTCAGTTTCGATTTTCTGCATTGTCATGTGTTTGTCATTGCATTCCTCATGTGTTACAGTACACACTTCATTTTTCACTATGCTGTCAATAGCCAAGATGTTCTCGTACTGCACTTTAATTAACTTCATGGCTTCAATGGCCTTCCTGGCCTATCATTCCGGTCCACCACTTGAAACTCCAGTCTATACAGTTTGTTGTTTCTGGGGTTTCTGACTTTGACCTTACATTTACCAAGTAGATGCAATCTGGTGTTGCGGTCTTATACATCGCCAGCACTTTTTCAGTGTGCTGCAGCTGTGTGTTCGGGTTTAGGAGATTTAGGGGGATGATGTTACATGTGGCCCCACAGTCTATCTGGAAGTTAACCAGTTTTTGTCCATCATCATTCCTGCAAAGAGTTGTTGGTTCTGACTGTGGCTCTCTTTAACTTGTTTCAGTCTCATTTTCCCCATTTACTTCTGTTATTGTCATAATGCCCTCACATGTCACTATCTTGCTCTGAGACAACATGCACTGGCTTACTTTTCCTGCTGGTCTCTGCTCTTGATCTGTATTTAGCAGCAAAATGATTTTCTTCCCCACACTTCTTTCACTTTTTTCCCAAAAGCTAGGCATTTGTGTTTGTTTGTGTTTTACCACAAAATTTACAGTCGATTTCATTGCCTCTGTTTTTTTTTTTCGTGGTCTGTTTCAGTGCATGTATTTCCTCCACTGTCTGTCCTTGCAGTGTTTTGCTGTTCTCTTTTGACAGCTCTGTAGCCCTACATATCTTGCAGGCATTTGTCCAGCATCAGGCTCTCTTCCCTGACTACTCTCTCTCTCATTGCAGTGCTATTTACACACTCTCACTCACACACTCAAATCGATTGCCCAAACAACATAACTACAATTCTGTTGTTACATAAGGGGCAGTGGGCAGCGCCTGGGGACAAACTCTAGCTTTGGTCAGCGGTAGTGACTGAGGAATTGCCATTGAATGTTGAATCTGCTAAGAAAAATTCCCTCATTTGTATATTTTTGACACACTGAAGACAAAGAGAGTTCACCACTGTGTGTGGTGATGTGTTGCATTATTGTACATTGTTATCTGTTATACATTTTTGTGTACTTTTAAGGAAAGACTGCATTGGATGAGTAGCCTAACAACATGAAAATAAGCACATTATTTGATGTAAACTTTTTTTTCTGAAGATATGCTTATATCTAAATGTAACCTAGAGGGAAAGCCATCTAGTAAAAACATTAAATTTTGTTCCAGGGCATATCTGTTTTACTCATTGAGCATTTGCTGTTTGCTCTTACTGTATTTACTGATTTCAAAATTGTAACCTCTGTAAGGGCATGCATTTTTATGTGCACATATTTTATTACAGCAGTATTTTGTTATATGCACTGTATCTTCAAAAAAAAAAAAAGAAGCATGAACAGTTTTTTTTTTGTTGTTGGAGATGGAGAGCAAGCCTGCCACTGTGTGTGTAATGATAGTTCCCAAGCCAACTGTTCCATTCTACAGCTGCTACACCCTCAGCTGGACCGAGTGACAAAACATCCTGCAACATGGCTGCCCTTAGTAGGGTAGAATGGGAGACTGGGAGTAAAACAAATGGTTACTGGAAGAGACTCTGTCCCTTACCTCCTTTGACTGCCTTCACCCAATGGGCACATATTTCTGCATCCACAGGAAAATCATGGAAACTCAAAGGGGGGAATGTTTGTTTCTTGTTAGAAAACAAGGAACAGTGCAATAGCATCCTCTTGATGACTGTGCCATGCTTGTTCACGTTGTTGAAATGTTTTAACTAGGGCTGTCAAAGTTAACGCGTTAACGCATGAGATTAATCTGGAAACAATAACGTATTAAAAAAAATTAACACACGATTAATTGTGTCAGGTGACTTAGGTAGAGTCTGTCTGTGTATACAGTTTGTGGTCTGTGTCGCCACTGGAGTTGTCACCTGTCCACTGAAATACGGAATCGTCCTGTATTTGAGGATTAAATATTACGTCCCATTTTGAATCAGTGCAGGACTGAGTTTGTCTTGTATTTCCGTCTTGAATGCAGCTTTATCCCACCCGCCTTCTGGTGAAGAGCTGTCCGACTCTGCCCATAATCAGGTAAAACTCGCTGCAATCGGTGGTTTGATCACACATGAGAGTGGAAAACACTGTTAAACTCTTGGTTTGACAGTGTCAGTGACAGTGACAATCAGACTAGTTGTAACTGTTGATGTGTTATTATTTTTCACCAATCTGTAAAATTGCATCCTTAAATTGTAATGGATTAACTGTGTTGCATCCTTCAATACTATATAAGAAAGAATAGAAGAAAATACAAGTAATATTAGTATGTATAATATGTAGTATTTTAACTGCGATTAATCACGATTAATCATAGAGTATTATTGAGATTAATCGTTTGGCAACCCTAGTTTTAACATTAACCCCTGATTAAGAGTCAGCACCTATCACACTAGTCTAAACAACACTGTTGAAATCTTTGGGACCTATCTTACGCTGATCGAAAGCGCAAGTGGCAAGCGCGAGGCGCAATGGATTTAATTTATTCAAGGCGTGTCCAAATCCACCTTTGCCATCCTGTGCCAGGGGCGGGAGTGAAATTTTGCCCTGCCCCGCCCTTTGCGCCACCAGCGCAAAGCGGGATACACCTATCAGATGTGCCTAAGTGCCCTCATTAATTCACAGGCGAGTTTAGGTCAAACATGCATTAAACCAATCAGAAAGTCAGCTCTCATCAACTTTAAGAGGCAGGTGCGCCAGCAGCGCAAGCGGAGGCAGCATGACAGCAGATTTACCAGGAGGAAACAAAGAAAAAAGAATTTTAAAGTGAGGAGACAGATCTCCTGTTTCCAGGAGTGAAAACACGATATATGGAGACAGTAGGACGTCTCTAAAACAGCTTCATGTGTAAATAATTTATTTTATTTTTATTTTGTATGTACTACAGAGTGGGAGGTGTGTCACGTGTGATTGCGGGGCAGCTTGAGTTGACTGCCTGAACCAGCTCGCAGGCGTTACTATATATAATACATAAATATACAAACATTATTATTTGTTAATTTTACCCTTTGAAATTACTTTAGGTTGTTGTAGAACATTCCAACATGTGTGTTCAGTATGAAGCTAAAACAGAAGTAAAGATAAACTGTTTCTTGGAAAAATGGAAGTTAACACTTCAAGTGAAAAGGGCCTATAAAAATAAAGAGCCAAGATAATGTGTTTCAGCTCTCACACTAAGAATGGCTTATACCTGGATTCACCTCATTAGTGCACTTTTGAAAAAACATTTAGGTCATTCATTACAATCCTTGTCCCACCCAGCCTGTGAGCTCAGGTCACAGATGCTGCATGAAACCTGACACTGCGTGGGCTATCCGCTGGGTCCTGGACTTCCTAATTCACAGAAACCCAGGGTTTATTCAGCTGCACCAGCTGGAAGATGACCTGCACTAACACGGCGATCCATGACGCCAATCTGACCTAATAAGATACAGACTTAGCAGTCAGCTGGTCATTGCCACAGGGTGCCAGCTTCTGACACACACATTTTGGTAAAAAAAAAAAAAAAAAAAAAAACTGACCAGAGGATGGATTCTTGCTGTTAGTTGGCCACTTAAGGAGGGTAAGTATTATGGTACTCAAACTCAGTTATTCCTCCAGATAGGCCTGTTGCAATAACCACAATTTTGAAATGCCACACTATAGACAAGCCAACTGCAGAGGAAAGCAAGATGAGCTGCTATGTTCAGGCTTGTTTCTTTTTTTCAAGAGGATGAGCCTTTCTTCTGTGCATGTCCAGTGAATGAATCAGTGGTTTAAAATATTCAAGATAATGTTATGGCTACATGTGAAAACGAAATGGCCAAACTGCAGCATCGTGGTTACTATGACTGGCACCAAGCAACTAGTTTCCTCAGATCAATAAGGGTTGCTGCACCAAATTACTTAATTTATAACAAATGAAATAATTTGCAGAAACAAACAAAAGAATTGTGCTAATACCGCATACCACATTTATAAGCAGGGCTGTACGCTTACTTTTTTAGGTGGTAGCACTGGTGCTAGCAAGTTAAAAATTTTGGTAGCACAAAGAAAAATTTAGTAGCACACACAGTTGGACAGTTAGTTAACGTGTTTATTGGCTAAATTCGATACTGATCAGAAATTCTAACAATGTTAACCCCCTGGCTCCTTCTTAATTTCCATCCTAATTGGTTGTTAAGGACAAAAATGTCCACCTCCATAAAAACTACATTAAAAAAGTACAGATTCATATTTTTTCTACTTTTTTCTGCATAAATCTCTCAAACAACTTCAGTCCTGCCCCCAAAACTAAACATTCAATCATTTTGAGAAGTTTAACCCTTTAAATGCCTGTTTGATTACTCGATATCACTGTTATTATTTATGAAAAAAAGCAAAGAAATTTAGATATTTTCCATACAACAAATGTTGGTGGCTGGGGCATTTTTTTTATCAGTCTTGGATATGTCAAGGATTAACCAAAATATTGACTTTGATGCATTATTAGTTTTTGTGTAGCATCAGATTTAGACATTAAGGACAATTAACTCCCATTCAAACCACATTTTTTGATCTCAAAGTTGCTGATTATAATCATGCATTCTGTAATGTTAGGGTTTCATCTTTGAGAAAAATAGTAAAATTAGTCATTTTTACTGTTCAACACTAAAATCTGCCATTTACTCATCATAGGCCTATGCATACAAATCTTGTTATTTCTTAGTGATAAAATACTGCTGCAGTATTTTATCACTAAGAGAGTGATCACTAGAAATACTAGAGAGTAATCACTAGAGAGTAAACACTAGAGAGTAATCACTAGAGGTGAGCATCTCTACAGGCGATGTGTCGCTTTGTAATACTGTGTTTATAAATGTTGTCACGTTTAAAGATTGTACTCCCTGTGATGTATGGCGTATTCCCTGCCATCCGTTCACCTGCCGCCACACAATATTTACAAAACAGTGCTTTTTTGGTTTGATCGTAAAAACGCCAGGTGAAGTCTTTCAACCACTGAGGGTTGAATTGATACATTTTTGTATCAGAGACTGCCCGGTCCGATGAAGATTCCGTAAATGCTGTAGGCCTAGTGACAGATTCCTCCAAACGGCGTTTTTTATCCTCGTCGTCGTGACCGACTGAGGTCTATACTACAGAAAAATACCTTTTCATTTTGCTTGAGTGTTGTCCTTAGCTGCTGCGGTTTGTTTGTCACAAAACTATACAAATGTTGCGGTTTCAGCGGAGATCAGCGAGGGCGGGAACATTTACCCGGAAATGTAGTTCTTTTGTATTCGGATTGAGAAGGACGGTACACACTTAGAACTACAACTCCCGTGATGCATTGCTACAACAACTGACGTATAGGACATGAGACAGCCTATAGCCTTGTTTTCCCTACTATTTCTTTTAGAGCGCAACTCCTTCGCACTTGTGCGAGCAGACACGTATTTCTCTTCGCACAGAATGATTTTTAGTAGCAAATGCGACGAAAATTGTCGCACTGTACAGCCCTGATAAACCAACCTAAAATAACTACAGGGAAAATACTATCACTGCAACAGCCTTACTTCTAGGTTCAATTTATATAATGTTCTCATAGTTTGAATTATGGGGTAGCTAAGGAGAGCTCAGCTCCCCTGAAAGGCTCATTTGACTTCTTCAGGGAAAGGTCTGAAACATCATCCAGTTTTTAATCTCTCTATCTCTCTGCAGTAAAAAAAAACAAGTTAAAAATTCTTCATTTTTTAATCATGTGATGTGTGATACTTGAATGAGTGTGTATAAGAAGCAGAAAAACATTGCCCGTGTCCTCCTGATGATGTGTGTGTGATTATTTAAAAAAATCTTCTTTTATTTTATTTTATTTGCTCTGATTAGGCCTATTCTTTGAGTTTGAAACAACAGCCTCATGTTGTTATAGCCTGTATGTGTATGAAATGCAAGTGTATGAAATGTAGAATGTTTTCACTATTTCCTATAGGTGACAAGTGATTGAAAGGAAGCTGAGCATCACATGATGTAGCACTGATATGACAACACTGAATTTAGCACAATCAAATTGAATGGGATTAAACGGAAATTATGACAAATACAAGAGAACCTCATATTTGCAGTGACAGCTTACTGTACCTCATAATAAAATATGTTTTTCCTCCTGTGCAAGAATATATGGCAGCAGCTGTCTGATTCTGAAAGAAAGAAAACATATTTAACTGTGCAGACACCAGCAGGAGGACATCTTAGATTACTGATACAGCCTTAATAAATGCAGAGATATCCACAGCACTCAGTACTGGAGATCATTCTGCAATAAGGGAAAAAATGCCCTGCCTTGTTTGTATTTCTCTAAACCACCCACAGTCATTTTGGATGTATAGATATGATTGGGTAGTGCTAAACCCAAGATGCAGCAACAGTGACCCTGCATAATAGTATCGAGGGGAACTTGTTTTGGTGGTTGGTATTTATGTTGGTACCATCCCAGGTGCTAATTTGCCATTTTCAATGTGTGGGTTGCTATCTCAGTGGTTGGCGTTGTTTCCTAGGGATTACCCACAAAGTACATTCAGTGGGTCAGACTAGTATGATTCATATCTTTATTCCAGCTGCTGATCACCATGGAACAACCTGAGATTGCATTGATAAATAAAGAGAATAGTTTGCTGATAAAGCTGTGACAAGCCATGCTGGAGCAAAAAGATCATGCTTTTGAATCATTCTCCAGCAACATACAACCAAACTGAACCAAAATTGGCTCGGATGCATTATTATAAAGTTGGCAATGTAGAGAGAGGGCGTTGCACTGGGTGCTCCATACCATCAGGTTAGCTTTTTATTGAACAAATAAGCCACACACAAGTGCAATAGATTTGTGTGCAATATTTCCTCAAAAACTGTATACAACATTTAATACACATACACACAACTGACTCACACAACTTACTAACATACAGACATGTAAGTGCAGTGCAATCTATGCAATAGCATTCAATATGCAAACTTCACTGCTTCTACATTTATTTGCTCTTGATTATGTCTTGTGCAGAGTCTTATTGACACTACTGAGTATTTTTACTTCATTACTTGTTGTGCCGTACAAAGATTTCCAACAAAGGCCTACACTTTCTTTGTTAACTTTTGGGGCCTACATGTAACAATAAAAGCCTGAGACCACATGTTGGCTCCCAAGAGAACAAAGGACTCAGTCAACCCCCTTTCTTTGGATGACTCAGCAGATTCAACCCCCAGCAGAACCCCCGCTGACCAGCAGGGGTCCCCGGGAAATCCACAGCTCCCATTGGGTGAAATCCGCCATGGCCAATGACGTCACGCAAGACTATATTAACGCGAAGCGTACCCGAAGGTAACGCTTCCGACTGTGACTCCCATAGTCAATGGAAGTAACCAGCAACCGTCCCTAAAGTTTAACAACTCGTCCCACGTGGCGAACGCCTTAGAACAAGTGACTGTGCACCATTAGACGCGTTAGGCCTACGGATTTCCCTCGCTGGTCGAGCTGATCTCCTCTCCTCTCCCTTACTCTGTGTGCCGAGGAACACAGAGCCGCCCGGTACGAGACCACGGATTGACCCTCTCGTCCAGATGCCCGCGGATGCGAAGCCTGGTAGATAACAAGGACTACCCGCTTCAAGAAGGACAAGGATCCCCTTCTTTCCAGAGTGATTCCCCGCTACGAGCCGGAATCGACTCGCCTCGCCAGAGACTTGCCCCCTCGCCGAGGACCCGTTAGCCGCTGGGAGCCGCTAACCTCGTTACCTCCACCGCAACAAGGACGCGCGAGGAACGACTAACACATCACTCCTTCTGCAAAGTAAGAGGCT
This sequence comes from Lutjanus erythropterus, assembly GCA_020091685.1. Classification (NCBI taxonomy): domain Eukaryota; kingdom Metazoa; phylum Chordata; class Actinopteri; order Lutjaniformes; family Lutjanidae; genus Lutjanus; species Lutjanus erythropterus. The sequence continues at coordinate 37,632,858 of CM034605.1, forward strand.
TTAGCTCTGGGCAGATATAAGATAGTGTGTGTTTTCTTTTATATAACTTGTAAGGGCTTGTTAACACGGACCGCCACGTACGGTTTTAGGCTGAATTTTAATGTTTTGAAGATATTGCCTGTGTTGCTGTGTCTGTTCTCTTTCCGCTCATTTGTGTCTGCTTGTGATACATAGTGATCCGACCTCATCGGACCGCTATAGTGTCGCCCTGCACGCGGCCTTGATTGGTACTTCGGCTGCGTTGGTTTAATGTCCAGATTCACGCCGCTCACCAGCTGAGCCGAGCGCGTCTCTGCGTAACACAGACGGGTTACTGCACTTCAATACCGCCTGCGTGACGATACCCTTGAGTGCTTTCCTTTCTCTCTCTTCCCTACTAACCTACGCTTGGAGTTGAGCTACTTGAATCTCCTGCTACCTGCTCTCCTCCTTTGTTGTGAGTCATGTGCTTTCTTGGCGAGCCGCCATTACGTGAAGTAGCCTGCAGCGTCACCGCCGCCATCTTGCCATGTATTACCCCTGCTCAGACTCACACACCCCACTCGCTCTCACACACACACACACACACACACACACTCGCTCAACCACCCACTTTCTTCCACACCCTCTCACACACACACACACACACACACCCTTCTTGATGCTTGTTGACTCTGTAATGTTTTATAGTTGATAGGGTTTATACAGCAATGTTGATGTTGGTTGTAAATTAATGTCCTCAGTGTGAATAAACCCTGTTATACTGCAAAGAGAAGTTGTCCTGGTTTTTCGTTGTATACTATGATAAAGCTGGTTGACAAAGTCAGTGCCTGAACTCTTTGAGACTGAACTTACGCCTGATCATTGGTCCGGGTTTTCCCGGTGGTGCCCCGTTGTAAGATAATTTGAATATTATGCTTATGTAATAATGAATTAATTATTAATTAATTAATCAAATATTTTAATAATCCATAATTAATATTATTAATTATGAATTATTACCAATGATCATAGGTAGCTCCTCCTCTTCCCAACATTACTGTATGTACTATTACTCATATTTATCTTATCATTATTGTTCTGTCTTTTATTACGTAACTTACCTATTTTTAACTTACTCTTAATGGTGCTTCTCAGCAAAAGTTTTTCCACATGATTTTACTAGTATAGCCAGTGTGATAATAATGAATCTTGAATCAATGACAAACAATTGATAGACTTTTCAATGATGATTCAATGATTTATTTTGCAAATATTATAACTTATTTCTCTCTTTGTTTAGAACCATAGCAAACATCATGATAAGCATCAGATCAGCATTTATCATCATTTCTGAACAACAATAAATGACAGTTGAATGCAACGGTTGTGTCCTGGAGGTCTGTGTCTCCAGTTAGAACCTAATATATTCAACAAATGATCCTTTGAGCCGGAGACTGAGCCACACTCCACACAATGAACTAATATGGCTGATTCAAAGACTGATGGCACCAAGCCCACTGATGAGCCGACTTTTGAAGGTCAGGCTCTTCCTACTGAGCACAACGTGTAGAAGACCCAACATAGCCTTCAACCCAGCCCAATGTGGACAAGGCCACCCAACCCACAGCCACAGCAAAGGCCATCCACACAGTCACATGGCTCATTGAATTACCACAGCAAGAAATGGATCAAAGAGAAGGAGAGATGCAGTAAATGAGGGAGAATACACAAAATAGACAAAGGCACGTAAAGGAGGCCATGTAACATCTGTAAGGAACTTCACCTGACAGTTCTCCATGATGTCAATGTAAAAAAATCTGCCACAGTGATGTTCACAGAGCTCCTTTACATGAATAAACCCAACTACTCCCATAAAGTCATGCTGAAGGTTGTATGTCTTCACAATGGAGACAGGACCCTCACAACTTATGCAGTTCTTGATGATGGTGCAGACAGATCTATCCTGCTTCCCCAAGCTGTCCAGTGTTTGGGCTTCACAATGCAGCCTGAAACCGTCTTACTATGCACTGTGAGACAAGATCGAGTGCAACTGAATGGAGTGTCTGTATCCTCTGAAATTTCCCCTATAATCAGCCAACCAAGATACATGTCATCAATGGAGCATTCACTGCAGTCAATCTTGAATTGTCAGAGCACATGTACCCTGTGAAGCAGCTGCAAAAGCAGTATCAACATGTCAGAGGTATTCCATTACAGCCTATTGATCATGCATGCCCTCTTGTCCTCATCAGCTGAGACTATGCCCATCTGATTACAGCCACAGAGCCAATACTCATTGGACCCCCTGGTAGCCCTTTAGCAGTACATACCAGGTTAGGATGTGCTCTCCAAGGGCCAGGCAGTTTAATGCAGGGGTGTCAAACTCATTTTGGTTCAGGGGCCACATACAGCCCAATCTGACTTTGTCAAGTGGACCGGACCAGTAAAATTAAAGCAAAATCTATTGATTATTCTGGTGATTAATTAAGTAATCAGACAAGAAATATTGTGTGTTCTGCATTTTTTTCTATTACATTATTTTTGCTTTATTTAAGAACAATGGTAATATGCAACAAAAAAAGGAGATAAGACAGGTCTATTAAATGAACAACTATAAATTGCTAAAGTAAAAATACTCAGTAAAGTAACTTTACTTTTATTGTAGATTTAATTTTACTGTTTCTACTTTACTTTTTACTTTTTTTTTCCAAGTACAAAGGTAAAAGTAAATGTAGTAATGTCTGCAGAAACCACAAACAGAAGATGGAACTAACTCTTTTAACTGAAACAGTCACCAGGATGTTTTGTTCACATGTTAAAATCACAACATGTTTCTTCTGGAGCAGGACGCTCCCAGACCCCCAGAGGACAGGGGACTGGTTTACCAACATGCCACCTTTTTCTCCTCTTATGAGTTTGCAGGTCTGTATTTAGTCATCAAAAAATACCAATAAGAATACCATTAAAGTACAATAACAGCAATAAAAATGTTGATTTTTCAAAATAGGAAACAATAACATGTAAAATTTTAATTGTAATTAGTTATTTTTACATTGTGATATTAGTGTTTTTACTTAAATAAAGAATCAGAGTATTTTTTCCATCACAGCAGGTCAGTGATCAGTGTTTCAGTGACTCTCTGTGGATCAGTGAATAGTGTTTTATTTATGGCGGCCCGCCACATTAAAAACGACCATGAGTTTCTATTTTTGGAGCTGCGCAGAAGGTAACTCTTTATTTGCACAACTCTCGCGAGATTTGTTTCCGTTATTTCTGCTAAAATAATCATCTTTCATGGGTCTAGGGTTCCCTTCTAGACACGACACTCTCTGTCTCTCTGTCAAACTACAGATAGCAGACTGTCTGTAAACAGCACAATGTTTCACTCTGCAGTGTTTCACACAAAGACTTTATTTGTGTGGACACCCAGGTTTGGTTTGTCACCAATCTTGGCATTTTTATTTCATTTTCTGATCAGTCTGCCCTCCTCTCCTCCCTCACCTGTTCACTCTGCTGTGAGAAGGTCTGAAAGTTTCTCACAGAGAAACACAGACTCTCCTGTTTTAGTACAGGCCTCCTTATACAGTTGTTTAATTTTATAAGTGCATCTGGTTGGTGTCAATGTCATTAACCATCACGTTAGTTTCGACTGTTGTAATAAACTTTGTCATTAACAACAGTCTCCTCCACACGCAGCTTCTCTACTGCTGCTGTGAAAACTGAATCGCAGGTGGATTAATATGTGAGAAAAACCCAGAATGCGAGTTAGGTTTAGTCTTTTGTCTTTATAAAACGTCCTGCTGATGAAGAAAGTCAACAGATCAGATACAGACAGGGTCAGAGAATCACACTGACCTCCTCTGTGTGTCTTTACTGTACGTGTGTGTATGAGCTGCTACTGACGCAGAGAGAGATGCTGCAGCCATGTGATAATAAATTACATCAAAATTTAAATGTCAGCACTCATCAATACTCTGGTCTTTAATAACTCCCACATGTGAAACACAGTGAGCTGTACAGTTGTTCAGATTTAAGGATTTTATGTCGAATTACTCAATTACTCCAGGAATGGTTTCAACCCTAAGATTAATGTCTTCTCTGTAATTTTCACACTTTGCAAAGTCATCCTGCAGGCTGGACTGGACCCTGTGGCGGCCAGTTTGGCCGAGGCGTAAGTTTGACACTCTGGTTTAAAGGAGAAGTGTGTTTCCAGTGGCATCTAGCGTTCAAACCTTAGATTGCAACTAAGAGAGATTTGACACCGACCCTCTCTCACACCAAGAGTGCGGTGGCGCCAGCGAGACAAAATGGCGGCAGCTATCTCACAACAAACTACAATTATGTGTGTAGGATGAATTACCTGTCCAGCAGAAAACAGGCAACCTCAGCGTCACTGTGAAAACATTTGTCTTCCATCAGCGATTTCCATCGTGTGAGCGCTATGCCGATGTTGATTCGTGTTTTTTCCCTGTCATGTTTGCGTTTACTTTCTTAGCCTCTCCGCTTCTTGGATGAGCGATTCACTGTCCACTGCTTTTTGTTCTGGTACAGTGTATGTATGATCCTCCATTTGTCAAAACTGTGCCAGTCAAGGTTCACAATGCTAAATGGTCTGCCAGCAATCACCTGCATCTATCCTCCCGTCTACTTCGTGTTTAAGCTGCGGCGTCTGGTAAGGTCGCCATGGGCTTCCCAAGACTCACTGTTAGTGCAGTTTGTCCGCTCTGCGCGCTGCCGTGAGATGGCGCAGGATGATGATTTCCGTAGTCGACCCGACAGTATGTAACTATAAATGGCTATTTCTAAAGTAACAGGAACATATAGATTATGAGTTTACGTTGATTGCTAATAATAAATAACATACTTATATATCTCTAAAATATATCTCATTTATGTACATAAATTCCTGTAATTACTACACACTGGTCTTTTAATCCAAACCAGCACACTCTCATTCACTCATACCTGCTTTAAAAGTGAATTGCTCAGGAATGTGGAAAGACCCTCTGCCCTATGTGAATGAAAACACAGTCACTAGGTTAAAACAAGACAAGTTAGCCCTTGAGCTACTCCATTCCAAAACAGATAGTGTAATACATTATGTCACTCGACTGTTATGAGTTCCCAACATTCCTGTTCTTAAAGCTCCTAAAGGCTGTCCTGCCCCATCTCTGCTACAGAAAGATACCTGTCCAAGAACCTGATATGTCTAATTAATACCAAGAGGAGCTAAATAAGCTTGTACAGTCTGGCTATGTTCAGAGGATCCCAAGGGAGGAAGAAGACCAATCTCAGAAAACCTGTATTTCCCACATCACATTGTTGAACACAGTGTTGTTTTATTAACAACAATGACGCAATGATTTCGTTAACACACCTTCTCTTCATGACTAAAACAAGACAGTGACCAGCTAAACATAGCTCTTTGATGATGAAAATATGACGAGACGTATCTGTTGTTAAGAGAGTTACCTGTTGCTTTATGAATTGCAACCCAACCTGTTAACCTCAATTACAATTTCCTATATCTGTATTAATTTAATGTTTTAAAGCACGTGTCAAACTCAAGGCCCATGGGCCACATCAGCCACGTTAGAAATAATTTCATGTCTGTTATGAATGGCCCGTGAAATAGCACTCCCACCACTCATACTACAAGTGTTAGAGTTTGGGCCTTGTCCTCTCCCACAGTGTGTCATGTTTGTCTCTGTCTGTGTTGCTGGGCGTGGACTCTCGGTTCCCTCCTCTTGCCTCTGTTGCTGGGCGTGACTCTTGGTTCCCTCCTTCCTGATCATCCATCTGATCCTCTGCAGCTGCTCTCCTGCTCACCTGCCCCAATCCACTAATCAAGACACAGCATATACCCGGCTCAGACCTCCAGACTCTGCCAGATTGTTCAGTCTCCTATGTGGTACAGACATCTAGGCTCTTGCCTGCTAAAGGTTTTGTTAGTGTGTTTTTGAATGTTTTTCTGGACCTCTGTAACACCTTTTCCTGTGCTTCAGATCCTCACAAGCTCTGCCTGAACCAGCCTCGTCTCTGTCTTCAGCCACCAGCTCCTTTGCCTGCCCTGCTCAGCCCTCTGCAGCCTGAACCCTGTTTGTCTCAGCCAAGCCTTTGGACAATCTTCAAAAAGAACACATAATAAACTGTCTAAACCTCTCTGTCTCCAGGCTGTGCTTGCTTGTTTTTGGGTCCAATATTGAATGGTTACAACAGAAAGTCCCATTTAGACAACTGACTCAGTGCAAAGAAACACAAGTATGAGAGGAGGAGATGAGTGCTGAAACCAGGTAAAAATGAGTGAGTGAGTGTGAGTCTTTACTCCAAGTCTGATTTGTGTACTTTTAAATACTTAATTGCTGCATTATTGTAAGTCATGATGAAGAGTCCAGACTCTGACACACACTGAGGAGATGAAGAGGAGAGACAGTGTGCAGTTTAACCTTTTCCTAAAATATTGTTGGTTCTGTGGTGTTAAATTTTAAATCTGAAGCCTGCAGTGCACCATAGAAGCTACAGTTGACTTTTCTATTGAAGTTCTCAGTGCGTTTTGGCCTTAATGTTAAATTGAGCAGGTCAATATGCTCATCTGTACCTGATGGGTTTGTAATATTATATGAGCATATTTTTATGCCAAATGCAGTGCCATGAGGGTTTGCATGACTAAAGTGTGCGATATCTTGTGTCCAGACAAAAGCAAGCATTTTGAAATGTAACCTGCGGATATGTGAGCTTAAATATTCTGAGTTGAAATATTCTCATTTTCCTTTGTTTTGTTGAAAAAAGAAATATTTTAAATCTTATTTATTTTATTGAGGAAAAGTTGTTGCAGTCTGGCTGTTCAAATTCATATTTTTGAATAAAACATAGTCAGTTTTAGACTGTTCAATAAATGTTAATCCTGTTTGCCGACTTAGCTGTTTTAAGTTTTGGTCCTTTTGTGATTGAGTTTGACATCCCTGAAAAAAATAATGACATTAAAATTTAAAGTCATTATTTTTTCACTAAAATTAATGACTAAAACTGGACTAAAACCCTTTAAGTTTTCCTCAACTAAAAGTAGACTAAAACTATCAAAGATAGAAATGACTAAAATGTGACTAAAACTTATAAGCATTTTGTCCAAAAGACCTAAGACCAAAACTAAATCAACAAATTTGACTGCTCCTTTGAATGCATGGGGCAGAACCTGAACAAATGTCTTCTGCCTGGTCCAAAACTGGGTCCCTCTCTCCTTGAGTTCTACTCAGGTTCCATCAACATGCCATAGCCATCTGTGGAGATATCAAAGGTATGTTCCATCAGGTACACCTTTGGAACAACTACAAACCCTACTATATTTTATGGGGAGGGATGCAGTTTGATCAAGAGCCCAGTGTTTATAGATGGAAAGTTTTGCATTTTGGAACAACCTGCAGCCCATGTTATGCTACCTATGCAGTCCAAACATGTCCAAGATCATTGTGATGGAAAGAGTATTTTAGCCAGTTAAAAGGAAGCAGGAGAATTTCATTTCTGATGCTAGTCTATATTTTGTGGTTAACACTACCAGGTTTGTCCACAGGGGGCTCCAAAGTCAACATGATATGAAAGTTCCTTACAGTACCTTTAAGTAGTTAAAGGCAAACATTTAAAGTTAAAATGTTTTTTCCTTACAATATCCTAAGGAAATGCTTATGGTGATTTCATGCAACTCATTTTTCCAAAGGCATCCTTAAATGAAAATTTATGTGCAACTTTAGCCTAACTGGTTTCATACAATCATGCAATCAGGCACTGACTTGAATCTGTTTGCCAAATGCATGGGTTCATACCTGGGGGTTGTTATACATATATATATATATACACATATATATACATATATATATACACAAAGTGTTGGCAAGTCAGTGTGATCCTCTGTGATATCTGACCCCTTTTACATCCCATGCTAAGATTGCTGTACAGGATCTATGGAAGAAAGAGAGAGAATGGGATAACATCATCAAAACAGACAGTGTTGGAGAAATGGAAGGCATGGGAGGAGGAACTGCAAAATCTCCCTGGCATTCACTTTCCTCCCTTTTATCTGCCCCCCTGTACCAGTGCACCTACCTTGGAGCCCCATACGCATGTATTCTGTGATGCCTTTCAATGTGTGTATGGTGCTGTTATCTACCTTCAAACTAAAGACAAGCATGATCACAGCTTCATAATGGCCCCTAAATGCCAGCTATCTATCTCTCGCCTGGAACAACGTGCAGCCCTATCTGGTGCCCAGCTGGCTAACCTTCTCACTACTGAACTCTCTGTTCCATTATCATCAGTGACCCTCTGGACAGATTCCACAACAGTGCTATCATCACTACAAGGTGTTTGTTGGAACAAGAATAGCTGAGATCCAAACTCTGATGACACAAAGAACTGGAGATATGTTGACTCAAAGAATAATCCAGCTGATGATCTCAGCAACACAGATGGAGTCAAGGCCCTCCATTCTTCATGCTAAACACCAGCTGCTTGACAGCCAATCCATGTTTGCCAGCTGAACCAGTGCCCCCTGAGGAACTCAGGAAATCTATGTTCAGTGGTGCAGTGATGTCAGATGACACAAACCTCCCTGATCTGAACAAATACAGCAACTGGAATGACCTGATGAAGGCAACAGAGGATGTGCTTTACGGGGCAGGGGATCACAAGTCAAACATAGCTCAATGTTACATAAATGCAGAGAGGCATCTTCTACAGAGGGGCCAATCAGAGTGTTTCCCTGAGGAACTCAATGCCCTGAAAGTGGATAAACCCATACCAAAGGAGAGCAGACTACTTGCCCTGTGTCCTGAACATGACCCTGACCTCATCAGAGCGGAAGGCTGACAGTGATCATTATCAAGCACTATGACAAAAAAACTGCTCCACCCAGGCTCAGCTGGTCCATCCATACTGGATCCTGTGTGGTCGTCAAGCCATTCGTCAACATCAACACCAGTATCAAGACTGTCAGAAGTGGAGAGCCAATCCAGTTATCCCCAAAATGGCAGACCTTCCTCCAGCCTGTCTTAGACTGTTTAAGCCCCCCTTTTGGTCAACAGGTGTGGACTGCTTTGGACCTTTCACAGTTAAAGTTGGCCAGCGCACAGAGAAAAGATGGGCCATACTCTTCAAGTGCTTGACAACACACTGTGTACATCTTGAGGTGCATGACAGCATGGAGATGCTAAAACATTTCAGTGTGTAGAAAACCTAAAACCATGCTGAAATTGTTCTTTAACCTTTGTACATCCAAGGTAACTAGGGAACTTGTTCTGCAGCAATGTGCAGTTGTTTTCCAGTGTTGCTGGGCCTTGTTGTAGCTGGCACCTTGATAAGCTGGAATCTCTGAACTCACACTGGAAGCAAATATGCCTGTATATGTGTGTGTGTCTCAATGTAGTGTGTAAAGTATTTACACATGAAATATGGAAACTATGTATGTGTAAGTTACAATGTTTTTATGTGTTTTGGAGCATCTAATCAGGGACAACCAACTGAGAGGCCAGTTGGCCTGAGACAGACTGACAGATGGACACAGACAGAAAGAGATAAAAACAAACATGAGAAAGAAGAAAATAAAACACCAATCCAAATGCATGTGTCTGTGAGTTAAGTAGAGACCATCCTGTCCAGCAAAGCTCACAGTGTTCATTTGTCTCTAACAGACACTCAATATCAGTCAAAACCAACCTACAATAACCTACAATCAGATTAAATCCTTAAAACAACACGCTGTCAGGTCAGTGTCTTAACTCACAGCTGAACAGCAAACAAACTTCAGAACAGCAGCAGCAGGAAGGAAGAAATGAGGAGGAAAAGAGTTCATGTCTGCGTTTGTGTGTGTGCGTGCGCACCGGGGTCAATCTATCAGCTTAGGTGTGACAGTTTCCTGTGGCTTCTCCTCACACATTCTTCTTCCCATCTTTTGTTTCACTTGACTTTCCATTAACTGTCAAGGAAAATTGAAAATATGAGGAAAATTGCACTTAATTTGGTAAACTAGACATCTGTTATTCCTGTCCAAGCGACTATGTCTCTCACACACACACCATTCAGTCTCATTTTCCTCCATCAACAGTTTCACTTTTCACCTTTCTTCTCCCACAGCATCAAAGAATGCTCAAGGCTTGTGTTTGAAGGAATGCAACAACTGGGGGGAAAGGAAAATATTTCAACACAAGCCAGCTCTTCAACGGAACAACTGAGTGCAAACATGCACTAACACCAAAGGGAATGAGAATGAGTTTAAATCAACACAGGAACCTTATTAGGTTATCTTGATCTGAGCACACACTGGATCACACATTAGAGATGATAGAGTGCAGATAATAAAGTTGGGAGATACTTGTATATGATGCAGGATTTTCAGATTGACTAATTCAGAGCCTTTCACCCTTTTGTGGATCAGGCAGAGAGATTGTAGTTTCCTTTCAAGTCCCACTAAAGGCGAGTCAGAAATAAAATGATGCTAGCTTGACTAAGATGGTATTCAATCCAGATGTACTGTAAAACCACTTTAAAAACTATCTAATTCATCCCCACACATCCACTTTTGCTGTGTTTTAGGATGCCTGTGACAGATATGCAATTTTTGATTAATTCAGTCATTTTGCCAAGAGTCGGGGTCAGAGTCAGTCCCTCTTTTAAGCTGAATCTCAGTGTCAATCAGCATCATTCATTTAAAATATTCACCACAAAAAAAGTACATTTGTGTGTAAGTTTATGGGAAATAAAGGGTCTACGAGTAGATGAGAAAGACTAAGAGAACTGTTTTCTGTCCAGAGAAAGGGGGGGTTTAGATGTTGACACAGAGAAAGGGGGCATGTTTGCATGAGTTGTTATATGCGTAAGGATGTGTAAGTGAGCATGCAAATACATATTTTGAGAAAATTCAGCTCATGGATGGGGAGAGTGGGGAGAGGCCCTCTGGAGGATAAGATGAGGAAACCTCTGTGAATTTCTGGGTTTCATTGGGAGAATCAAACAGGTGGGTCACTTTATTGTGGGAGACCTTCAACTTGGCAGAATACAGCAGAATGTTCTGTACTCCCTTTCTTTGTGGTTCTTTCATGATAGGAGCAATGATTGCCTCTTGAGGTGTGTGGGGAATAATCAACAAACAGCGGCAGCTAGGTGAAGGATGAGCCCAGTGCTCGGTAAGCATCCTTAGTAGCATTCCTGTCAGCATAACAGAGCAGCCTGAATATAACCAGCCTGAGTTTGTTATCACCAGAGGACTTGGAGTAAGTCGCGTGGGCCCACTTGATGTCTATGACCCTTTTGTTGACAGCATAGGGAGTTGACTGCAGAAAGCCAGTTGTGAATTGAAGAGGGAGAGGGCGATGCAGGCCCCATCAAGTCACAGGTTCATTTGATAGTTATGCATTAATTAACATGCAGGTTTACAGAAGGTAATACTGGTAAAAAAAAAATTACAAGATGAGGAAAAAACATACACAGTGATACCACCCTGCATTTTATGGAACATAAAACAGGCTGTATGTTTTTCTGCTGTGGACGCATGCATATGGTCTAGGAAATCCAGACATGGCAGATGTGGAAAATTCCAGGCATGCTTTGGCAATAATTCTGTGCAATTTTCTGTAAGGATAAACAAGTAGACAACTTATAATCAAAAAGGTCCATTTGACTTTATTGGTTGTGTGGGACACTAGATCTGATTAAAATAGTTCAGGGCCAATAAATAAGCTCATCCTCTATACACAAACTCACATTCATACGGTACAGACACACTACTGCCATCAGAGACATTCAACTCAGCTCAGCACATTCTAACAGGTAAAAATGAATGAAGTGAGAATAAAACTTTTTTTGTGTGTGAAACTAGAAGATCTGTTCTTTCTTTTGACATATTCCATATTAACATATTCATGGAACTGAATATTATGTGGGTGTTGAAAAATCAGTGAATTTTGTCAAAAATGCTGGCGCTGGCTGGCATCTTTATTAAAATACAAGAGAGTTAAGTGGTGCATACAAGCGATGCAGGAGAACTTGTATTCACTAGTTTTCTTGTGTTTTGAATTTTCTTGAGATACGAACGCAATTTATGAGGTCCAGATGTGTTGTAGAGTCATGTGTGGTTAGTCAGCTGGTATCTAAACTTAAGTTTTTCACTAACGACTGAATATTTCATTAGTTTGAAGACAGTTAGTTTGAAAATAAATTACAAATTATAATATAATAATATACTTGTGAATTTAAACATAAAGCCTACCATCATTAATAGTTGTTTCCTCTTTATTTCAGTGACAGTACAACTGCCAGGTAACATGGCGTTAACACCACTTAAAATGATTTCCCTTTATGGATCTCTGAAACTCATATGCTTACTTACATATGCTAATTTTTAAGTCTCATAGATGTGCACTCAAATACACACAGGCAGATCATGTATTCAGGTATCTGAGGTTATGAGCGTTTGCTGAATCTGACGTGGCATGTGCACACATGTTGAGCCCTTTGTACGACAAAAAGTAAGAGAAATTTAAAATAACACAAAAATGTCCTTGCATGAGGCCCAATATTCTTTCCAACACCAGGGTGATTTCATTTTTCTTGCTGTGAACAGTTGCCAAATGTGTATAAAACAGCTTCACCAGTATTGGTTTTCTACGTCTTCCATTCATAGTTTTATATAAATTTAAAGTTATGTCCATTTAAAAAAACAGTTACTTAAGTGTCAATTGATGCAAATGCAGAACAAAACTGCTACTGCACCAAAATACTTAAGCTGGCAGGAGTTCACACATGGCAAATGCACCACAGAAACACTGCATTAACACCAGAGTAAAGTTTTTCTGTGCTTGTGCAGGATGAGGCAAGTGACGAGAGAAATGGTAAAGTGAAGCACCAACCACCATGTTTGTCTCACTGTTGCCCTCCCTTCTTGTTGTGACTTGACAATCCGACAATGTCAGTACTCCCCAGCCTCCTTAAGTTCCAACTGAAACACTTGTTCAGGGGGGTTATCTGCACAGTCCAGCCCGTTATTGGGTGGCCTTACTGAGTGAAACCGACTCCAGTCCCCCTTGCAAAGGATCCAGGGTAGTACATCCACCTTGTAATGCAGCTCTGGTGAGAACTCTGTACTTATTAAGTTTGGCACTCCTGCTCCTTTCCCTCGTGTAATCAATCTCATCTGATCATCATAGCAGCAGTGCTGTGCGGCCAGCGTTGTGCTGTCATATGACAACATTGAGCGGATGCAGAATCTGGCTGAAGGTTTATAGATGTCCAGGCGTTCTTTGGGTCCGCTTGCGTCTCTCCAGCGGTAGGTCTTCTGAAGTTTGGTGTCCTGGATGTTGATGGCACTGTAAACAGCCTCAGAAGGGTAGGAGCAGGGGCAGCCAGGAAGCTCTGTGAGCACTTGGTGCAGGTACTTCTGGAGAAAGGCATTCTTACAACTTAGCCACTTCTCACAGCTGTCTACATCTGGGTTGGGGGGTGGGGAGGTATGAAAATAGGACAAAGTTAAGAATTTATAAGAGAAAGTCTCAACATTATTATTTCTGGAATGTAATAAACTTTGGCTGATCTTACAGAAAACATGTAAAATGTAGTGCCCTATATATTTGCTTTCTATAGCGGATGGACAGTTGAGAGCGAAAATGTCAGAAGATTGTGTTCTCCTCTGCTGCTGTATCCTTTGTTATGTCAGCAGAGTGAGAAGAACTATCATATTTTCTGGTTGGCACGGAGAAACAGGAATGCAATAAAATGGAAACTAAAAAGCAATACAAACATTTCTGGGAGGCAGGGTTGGTGTTTCATCAATGGCTCTCAGCATGCTCAGAAGAGACATTTCTAATATCCAAACCAGGCTTTCATGGTGTGACTGGTTGAGTTTGTAACCCACTATTGAACGGAACATAATTTTTCATATACATGTCAACACAGATTGAAAACGTAAAGCACAACTGTTGACTATTAGGGCTGTGTATCTTCACTTGTCTCATGATTCAATTCAATACCAATTATCCTGTCAACAATTTGATTTGATTCCACAATGCATCACAATGCATCACAATGCATCACAATGCATCACATCCTCAACTTTCTATATTACGGCACATGGCTACTTTTTCATCAGTGAATACAAGCAGTCAGATAAATTTGAACTCCCTTTTTTACTGTTTAGAAAGTGCTTCAGAAATCAATAGCATCATAAATTGTATAGGTCTTCTTATTTATGTGAAATTGTTCTTTCCTCAAAAAACAAAAATAATACTTCTGCAGTCTAGCTGCAGCTTCTAGCAACTGTCTTCTGCTCAAGTAACTGGTAATAAAGCTGCAATGATTAATCCATTATTAATCCATTATTAAACTAATCACCAACTATTTTGATAATTGATTAGAGGTTTTGAGTCATTTTTTTATCATAAGTTGTCCAAATTTTCTGATTCTACCTTCTCAAATGTAAATATTGTCTGATTTATTGAGTCCTCTTATGACGGTAAACTGAATATTTTTGTGTTTTGGACATAAGACATTTGAGGAAGTCAACTTGGACTTTGGAAAACAATGCTCAAGATTTTTCACCATTTTACAGACCAAACCTGTGATGAAAATAATTGTTAGTTGCAGCCTTACCCCAGACTAGGAACGTAAACAATTAAACATCGGCACCCTCGCTAGTCCGCACCAGTAATACTAGTCAGTTTAACTATTTATTAATATTTTATTCATGTACAATACCAGCTACAGCAATACAGCCACGTCAGACCTCCCCTCTCGCCCAGCACGTATGCCCTGATAGCCGCCCACCCAGTCCTGGATGTCTTTAATCAGCAGAGTTGGACAGATGACAGCTCGTAAAACCAGCACGGCTTTGCAGTATTTTGATATAGAAATTTAAAGAAAGTTAAGTGTAGGCTGTGACAGAATAATCTGATCCATAACCACTGGACTGGAGTGATGTGTGACCACATTAAGCACAGACACTGACATTAACCTACAGACAGAGCAGCTGCTGCCACTAGCTCTCCACACTGTGTAGCAGGCTGGCAGCTAATGTCAGCTCCAGGTTAACAATGTTGTTTAACCCCAGACACTGTGATCTTGTTCTGTCTGAAAAGGTGAAGCATTTAGTGAGATACTGTCATATTTTGTAGGTTAATGTGCAATGTTTGCATTGCACGGCACATTTAAAATACGATTGGGTGACTGTAGACTGTGATTAACTGCTTCAAATGACTCTTAATAGCCAGTATATTTCGGACAGTGTTAAACATTATCAGTTAGTAAGCTGTGTTCAATTTTAACTGCTTTCTGAGTATTTTCTTATTGATTGACTAGTCTAAATTAAAGGTTGACAGCATCTCATCAATTCTTGGCTGGGTCCGCTGTTTTCTTAACAGTGCCAGACATTAGCTTCTCAGAGTGAAAAACGGCTAACGTTTTTCTCAAGTTAGTGGTATTTTCAAGGCGTTTGATTTTTGTGTGACAGATTTTACCCACAGCGTGTGTCCTGTCCAGTTCGTGCTCCCCAGCAAGTTCATAAAATCTGAAATGTGCCCAGAGATCTGCTTTTAAAAGACTAGGTGCGTTTTTTATCACTTGCTCTTGATTTTCTCCTCCCTCCGCCATATTGTGCTTGCTACGGTGCTGGTTGCTATGCGCTGGTTGCTACAGTGCTGGTTACTACCAGGAAGTTATTTTGAATTTTAGAACTTTATTGTCCAGCTGCGGCTGGAAAATTAAAATGATTGTCTCAATTCTATAATCGATTAAGTTCTGTCACTGCATCGATGCAGAATCGTCCACGTCCGCATCACGATGAATCTTAAAAATGATTAATTTCAACACCTGACGATTATGCGAAGGCACAGAACAATACACACAATTCATACATACTTGTGTCCAGTGGGTCTGTGATGTTGGTCGTCTGGATGGGCGTCAGTACAGTGACTGAACCCACAGTGTCTATGTGACAGAGGAAAGAAAGGAGAAACTCATTCAAAGGTCGTTCCCTTATATCTTGACACACATGAACAAACAAACATACTGGCCTTTTACATACACATTAATGAACACAACATCAATAGTAAATATGAAACACTGCATTTGTTTTTTCAGTTTTAGTTTTGCATTATGTAAAGACGCTATGGCATTTAGCATCACTGGTATCTGTGCTTAAAAAAAACCCCATAGATATGCGATATCCACCCCTGCCCCGATATGTACTACATATATATATACATACATACATACATTCATTCATTCATTCATTCATTCATTCATACATACATACATACATACATACATACATACATACATACATGGACCTCTGTGATTCACACTTTTTGAAGCAAAAGGTCAAAGGTCAATTTTACTGTGACATCACCATGTTCAGCTCTTTATCAGTCCTCCTTGGTAAAAAATAATTATAACTTCCATATTAAATTTCTTCAACATATTCACAACATAAATGATAAGAGTCTGGATTCATGTAAATTGCAACTGGTTGATGGAGTCATACAGCTATGAGGCACTAATTTTATTTTTGACTGCTCTGTTTTATATGACCATTGATACCTCACTTCTCATGACTCTTACCACAAGTTATCAACAGCTGCTTCAGTTTTAAATCTCATTTCAGCTAGGAACAATGTATGTGGGAGTGCCACACTCAGCCAAGACACAGATTTTGCTATACTTTCATTACTGTGACAAATGTTTTAGCATAAAAAAATTACCATGCGTGTACAGGGTTGCACACTAGGGATTGATATTCTTTACAAAAACAAGACATACCCTAAAACAGAAGCACACTATAAGGTAGAACCTCACCTACACTCAAAAAACACTAATCATATTTATTTGGTGGTATTCAGCATTTACGTTCTTCAGCTTTTGAATAAAAATAACCTGCACAGCAGTTTGAACTTTGCTGCAACTGCCAAGTTTATCACCTGAGATCTGTCGCTGTCTGACTTAACAGCCTTATGGAAGAGCTATTTTACAAGTCTTCATATTAGAAACTAATAAAATTATACAGGTGCTGGGATGATATGGACATGTATTGTTGAAACAGGTTGTTGAGGGACAGTCGAGAGAAATTGTGTGGACGTTAAGCCTATTTTGAAGCCTGATAAATAAAAAGAGTAGTGGGTTGACATGGTACATCATGTTACTTTTTGTGGAACTTAACACCACTGCACAGCTCAGCTGGTTTTGTTGTTAAAAGCCCCCCCACCCCCCCACCTGCTCTGCTGCTTCTGTGTGTCTGCTGCTGCTGTATGTAAATTTAATGACAGACCTGCCCTGTGGTACACTGACTATTTTACTTATATACTTTGGGTTTTCTATCAAATAAATCCAGCTGAGATGCTTAATCCAGCCCATGTCTAACTCTGAGATTAAATCACATTACATGTGCTACTTAACCTATATTATGGGGCAGAATACTCTTCACAAAAGCACTAAACCTTGTTTTCATTCCCATTTGAAGCCAATAAACACGTTTGTCTTTTTTATCAGGTAGAATCATGTTTTGTGCATATATCCTTTTATATTTTTTAATACTGTGATATAATATTGTCACCATGAAAAACAAAATAAATACTGTGATAAGAATTTTAGGTCATATCAGCCACCCCTAATATACATACATACACACACACACACACACACACACACACACACACACACACACACACACACACACACACACACACACACACACTCACATAGATGTTTATATGGCTGCAGCCTCTGTGGTGTTTAGATTGCTTATACCTTGATTTGTGTGAGCTTCAAGGGTTGGACATAAAATAAATGCTGATGCAGACAGTGGACACGGTTCAGGTTACACTACATCAGGTGTCTACATTCAAGGACCTGCTCACACATTTGCAGGGGTGGAAGTAACTAATTACTAATACTCAAATTACTGTAACTAAGTAGGTTTTTGGGGTACTTGTTCTTTTATGAGTAGATTTTCATGTCTGTGCTTTTACTTGTACTTAAGTATTCATTGTAAGATGTAATCTACTTAATGACTTTTAAACCCATAGTTGAGTACTGAGTAAAATTTGAATCAACATCCAAACATTTCATCTACATTTTAATAGCCAATCAGGTGATCTGATCACAATGAATGAAAACCAGGACATATATGTCACAATCTTGTCAACTGAAAAACAGGTCGCACAAAGAATATCTTTGAGTTGTAAAACACTGATCAATATTTTCTATTTTGACATTGTTTTTTCTGGCAGAGCCATTTGTTGAATAAGGAAAATTAAACTTGGACTTGAAATGAGGAAAGAATTACCCCAAAAACACTTTAAAAAATGGAAAATTGGGGGGGGGGGGGGACATTTTGTATCTTACAAATTATTAATGAATAATCGATTGTTAGTGTTTTCGACACACAAAACAAACATTGTAACAAAAATTGTAAACCTAGTTTGGAGAGGTGACGGTGAAATCGACAGTTAAAAGTAACTAATACCCTGAGTAGTTTTTGAGACAAATAGTTTGTACTTGAGTAATTTTCCAACACCAGTACTTTTAATTGTAACTGAGTAATATTTCAGTAATGTGACAGTACTTGTACTTGAGTATGGATTTTCAGTACTCTTTCCACCACTGCACACTTGTCTGCACATAGTCTGCATGTAAAGACCTTCATGAAGATGTTTTGAAAATTTATTTTACAGGACCATCATGCCCTCATGCCACCTGGTGTCTGCTCCAGCTTACTTGTTTGCTGACTCTTCCCCACCCTCTTCCACATGTTGCTCGGCTAATCAACTGTTTATGTCTCACTGGTTATAGCAACGCTGGTCTGGCTTCAATGGCCATACCAGAGCATGAAGTGAGGGAGGGAAGCATTGACTTTAGTAGGACATTAAGAGACATTAGTTGCTAGTTTAGTACTCAACACTGGAGAAAGGTCTGGCTCAGCACGTGACCAAACTGCTATGGGCTGAAAAAACCTGGTTTGTATTTCTTTAAACCAATCCCAGCTGTCTTGGGTGGCATTAAGCCCAAAATGCAGTGACAGTGGCCTTGAAAAATAGTATTGGGCAAGAACTTGTTTTGGTGTATTATTTGCATGTGGGGAGGCAGCCCCAGCATTAAAAAGGCTAAATTACAGCAAAAGAAAATGTGAGAGCAACTAGCTTTTTGGTCATTTGGATAAACTGACCATATGTTGGGAATCTACATGGTTACTTTCTTGCATGAAAAAATAATAAAATATAATAAATTGGCACACTTATTGTCCTAGAGAAAAAATAAAAGCAGTGTTTAGCCAGCTAATGTTGAGTCCCCCCCTTCTCCTAAGAGAAAGATGATTAGCTGAATTAAGAAGGATTGTAAGCCTGAAAACTCAGCTCTGAAAGAACAGACTGCATTATGGGTGCAAATCTACATCAAACTTCACTTCAAGTTGTGAAGAAGAAAAAAATGTTGCAGAGATTTAAAATGAAACTAAAATACAAAATAATGTTTGCAAAGATTTGATTTTTTTCTCCAGCCAATAAAAACTTTAAACAAGGCTTTAAAACTTAGTTTCAAGCTGGCAAAACCTTTTTTTTAATTAGATTTCAAGTTTGCATACACTGAGTTTCAAACTTTCAGAGTTTTTTTGTTCTGTTTTGAATTATAGCATGATATTAATCCAACACAGACAGAAGATATGCCACCTGAAACAAGCGACAACTGGCAGGCTTATACCCACAGTTACATACAGTGACTCACACTATTCTGTGGCTAACAAACTACATCCCTCATCTAACTAGCTAATGCAACATTCCAGTGGGAACACTCTTTAATAATCCTGTCCCATGATGCTGAGACTGCACCATCGTTGATGCACGACTCACAAAATCCCATGACAATACTGACGCTACCAGGTGCTTTACTCTCCAACTAATGTCTTGTCACTGGAGAGGGAGTCGCTTAAGGGTCAAGGGTGACAAAGATGCATGACAAGATGCCTGTGCAAGTTTGAAGGGTGACATGACATCTATAATCATATTGGTCATAGTTCCATTCTAGCCACAGTTTAAAATTTTTAAGATTGAGCACAAAATTAAATTAGTTGTCAAAAAAAAAAATATTGGGGAACAGTGTAGTTAATCAATATTGTAAGGAAATGACTCAGTATCTAAAAAAAAAAAAGCCAAAATATGCTCATGTGGCACTTTTCAATGCGAATATTCCAGTCACTTGGTAGCTCATCTAAAAATTTCAGAGTTTGAGTTGTTGTGCCCAGGAGATGAACTAGCACCTCTCCAGCTAGCAGTCCACAGTCGGCATTCTAGTCTGTGCTGGACTTAAGCATCACAAGAGTTTCTTCTTACCAGCACAGCTCTCCAGGTCACATGAGCGTGACTCAGTCGCCGTGCATGCGTAGCCACAGGAACGGGTGCGTTTCTGGGTGCCTTGTCCACAAGTGACGCTACAGGAGCCCCAGCTGCTCCACTCCTCCTCATACTCTGAGAAAGACAGAGAGAAAAGATGGATGAAGGGGAGACAACGCAGAGGGGAGAAAAGCAAGACTATGGAGTAATATATTAAAAGCAGGCTTTGAAGTTTGCCTTGTGAATTCCTCGCCCAGCTGGTGTATGTGTGTTATGCAATTATAGAGCGGCTGAAAACAGCCGGGTAACAACAGTGTGGGACCTCTGAGACATGCTCCTCTGTATTTAAACAACACTTCTAGGAGGAACGAGAGAGGGGGAGAACTTCAAAAGACTGAGGAAGAGGAGGAGGAGGAGGAGAGAAGCCAGCAGGACCCAAAGTCTTCCTCCAGTGAGAGTGATGACAGCTGTATGATGGCAAAACTCTTCACTCAGTTTTAAGGCCAGTATGAACCAAGTTAAGTCCCAACATTTTATCAATAACTGGAGCTTAATGCAGGAGTTGAATGCATAATTCCTATGTTAAAATCAAACTATATTGAGAGCATTTCATCAATGTTATCATAGCATTGTTAGATTAAATGCTAATATGAATATGCAATGTATCAAAGCCCCATAGACAGGTGTGAAGTTTAAAAAGAAGCTTTTTGAAATCGGTCTATCATAGATCTGGAAGTATTCCCCTCAGACCTGTTTCCATACAGAAGTTAATGATGCAATGCAACTAAATGAACATTGCATACTTTTGGATAAAGTCATAATCGTCCAAATGACCATGCAGGGAGTACAGCCAGCTAGCGTTAGTGTATATGGGTGAAAAGTCAGTCCGAGTGTGAGCACATGAAACTGTTAGTGTGTTTGTGTGTCATCAGAGTGCAATATACAAGTCAGACGGTTGTATGCTCAAACACTTCAAGTGCCAGGGTGTGCACCAACACAATAAAACTTGCAAGACAGCAAGATGTCTGATTGAGCAACAGTGATGTAACTCTCCTCAATATCCCCTGTCTGTAATACATCCTCTCATTGACCATATATTAGTATTTACAAAGAAAAGATATTTGTTATGACCCAGCTTTCTTATTATCCTAAATATTACAAAATAATCCTTACTACAACTTTGTTCTCATTGTGGGAACATGGAGACATTACACAAACTCTTTTAGTTTAGTCAGTTGCATTGCAGCCAAGCTTGCAATGCAGCACAGTTTACCAAGTTATCTTATAGACCACTGTCTGTGGGTTGTTTTATGAAAACTATTACTTTGAATACATTTCAGTAGGATCGAGTATTTGCTGTTTTACGCAGTGGCATTGACATGCATCAGATGTCCTGTGCATAGTGGTACTGCAACACGCTTGGACATATTTACACTTCTATAAAGTGTTGCCCACTATTCAGCAAATCACACAGCATCTCATAAAGGCTTCTGCCTTCCTATAGGCCTATATCAAACAGGACAGGCCAGTGACTCATACCATTCAGCAACCACATACAAGCACATACATGGACTTAGATCAGAATCAGCAAGCACCTCATTGATGTTCCTATAGTGAGATGCTACCTTGAATGTATCAGTGCAGATGCTGCAATGTTTTATGGGTATGTGATTTCGCTAAACCAAGAAGACCTATCTATGCTTTATTGTGTTGATAGCGTGGGCACAGCAGTTTAATAAATACCAAGGAGGGTTCAGAACTCTCTGAGTTGAATGTCAGACAGACATCACACAGGGAAGTCTGACAAATTTAAAGCATGGACCGGTACCTACAACTCAGTTGAGACAAGGTTATCATTAGAGGATAGGTCAGTTATTAATGCTGAAATAGATTCTGCTCCCAGTGGTCTGACAGACTGGACAGACTGTTAAACCAAACTCCATTCTAAAAGCAGATGTTTTATGGTAGGGCTATATTTCTTCACAGTAAAAACTTACTTACTCTATCAGTAAGACTCTTTTCTGATTTGCTTTGATTTATAGGCACAATTGAGACTAGTCATTTACTCAGTAAGATCACTGATTAGCATGTGAGGAAAGTTTCTAATAGATGCATGCATTAACTCATCAGGTCCCACAGGAAGGACTGCCTGAAACCACAAATCTCTTCCTTTACTATCCTTTGCTCTTTTGGGAAGTAAAGAAAATTGTAAACGTATTTTTTTTTATTTCATTGTTCAATGTTAAATGTGCAGGCACAGTGTCGCCAGTTTTAATTTTATGCCACCACTTTTACACCCAATGGGGGCATGGTCCTTACAATGACAACAGGGTGAAGTATGCCTGCTGTCATATATATACATACTGATTTGATTCACTGATAGCGTGACAAATTACCATTAGTAAAGCTTTTAATTCTTGGTTCATGAGCTGTTTGTACTGAACAAACCAACAACAATATATGAGGGGGAAATAATGGAAGAATTTGAAAGAAACACTGAAACAGGTTCATTTATTTGATTCCTTTTCATTTCAAGCTGTTAATTTAGCTTGGCTGTATTACTACAAGGTCAGCCATACTGAGCTGATTGCTGGCATCAGAAGCTGAGGCCTGCAGAGGGGAGAGTGGAGAGAGAAGGAAAACAAAGAGAGGGAGAGATGGTTCTACAGAGCAGAAAGACCAAAAAGGTAATAATGACATGCAACGCATGCTAGAGTTTAATATAGCTGGACAAATCCTCATTAACAGAAGAGTTCTAATAAGTTTGATTCAAGAGGTAGAGCTGGTGTCCTAGGTTTGATCATCTATCTACAGGCTTGTTTTGGTTTTATGGCCTATAATTCTAGTGATTTGGTTAACAAAGTTAGAGACTGGAGCTGATGGATGGTAAAACATAACAACAGCAGCACATACAGATGTGGCGGCAAGTTGCTTCCTTTAAACTTTGCAACATTTTTGTTTCAATTTGTTATTTATCACCTTTGTTACTGAAGGACAGATTACTTTTGACAGAAATGCACTTATTAAGGGCAGTATACCTTGAGACAATCACTGCTCTCAGCATCTTCATTTCAGACAACCAGATCAACTGAACCAAATGTCAAGTGGTGTGTGGTGTGATTGTCCCAGGACATTGGGACACAAGACAGAACTCCATCCCAGCCAGCCCAGACCCTCACCAATTGGTATTCAGAACCAACAGATCCACAGATGAGGAGCTGAATTGGAGCAGGTGAACCTTTTTAGCTTCCTGGTAAAGAAAGCTCAGAAATGGCTTATACAAGAGAGGCAAAATTCCCTTATCAAATGCTTGTTAACTTCTACTGACAAGCAACAGAGACATCCTAACTGGAAACATCACAAACTGGGATGTGCATGGCCCAGGACAGAAGGACTCTGCAGCAGGTCAAAACTACCCATCTACCAAACATCAGTGATATCATTGAGTTGAGGTGCCTGCACAGAGCCCAGAGGTCACTAAAAGACAATACTCACCCCAGCCACAGCATGTTCACTTGCTGCTCTCTATGAAAGACATACAGCAGTATCCACTGCTGTACCACCAGGCTACAGAGCAGCCTGAAGCTATGAGGCCGCATCATTCATTCTTAGCACTCCTCCATGAAAAATAGTTTATTTTTAATTCAATGTCTTATTACAGTATGTAGCCAACTCATCTACTGCATATTATCTTAACTTTTTGTGTGTTTAAGTATCAAAAATGGAACTGTAATGTAATCTCATTATATAACCCTGTGTTATATGATGATAATCAATGCTTAATTCATGAAATACTTAATACTTATTTTTTTTGTTAGGGTATCTAGTGGTCAGAATGCAGATTGCAAGCAAGTGAATTTCTCCCTACACCGCTCCTCCCCTTCCAAGCGTACAATGTCTGTCAGGTGACAAACTGGCATCTTGAACTCCTGCATCACAACTAGTTTGTGAAGTGATGAGGTTTGTTTATATAATTTTCCTAAATTCTGTTTCATCTCTCTATAGGTCATAGCTTTCATGTACAATCGCAAACATAAGTGTTACTTGCTTTACATTGTGGTTGTGTTTTAGCGAGCTGCTTTGCATGGTGATATACGCTAACGCTGGTAAAGTAACTTTAGTCATTTAGTGTGATAGCGAGATAGTGTTGGCTGGATGCATATTTATTCCAGTTTACAGAGACAAAGTCTCGGTTACAGGTCGGGGGTTAGAGGACTGAACAAACCAACAACAATATATGAGGGGGAAATAATGGAAGAATTTGAAAGAAACACTGAAACAGGTTCATTTATTTGATTCCTTTTTTATTTCAAGCTGTTAATTTAGCTTGGCTGTATTACTACAAGGTAGTAAAGTTAAGTAAAGTCTCGGTTACAGGTCGGGGGTTAGAGGACGAGGAAGTGGAAGAGGGCGAGGAGGAGGTAGCAGAGAGGCCGAGGTTATGGTGCAGCCAGGGCCAGGTGAGGGAGAGGTGCTGGGCAACTGGAACAGCAGCTTTGCTGTTCCAGTTGATGAAGAGGAGTGATTTGAGGCACTTCAAAGGAGCCAGAGAGAAATAACGAGGGTATGTATTTAGAAAATAACTTTGTTATATTCCTACATGATCTGTGTGATATGAATAATCCTCATACACCATAAAGTTGAAAGTTAACTTAAAGTTTGTCTTCAAGCTTGTCACAGACCCCAGTGCTCTGATCACTACTGGAATCACTGTTGCCTTCACTCCTCACATCCTTTCCAGCTCCTCTTTCAGCTCTTGGTATTTTTCGAATTTCTCATGTTCCTACTTCCTGATGTTGCTGCCAGTCAGGATTGCTACATCACCACAGCCTTCTCCTGTTGTTTGTCAATCAACACAATGTCTGGTTGGTTAGCCATCCCCAGTTTGTCAGTCTGGATCTGAAAGTCCCACAGGATCTTGGCTTGGTCATTCTCAACCACCTTAGGAGCTGTCTTCCATTCTGACTGAGGGACTTCCAGTCCCTACCAAATGCAGATATTCCTGTACACGATGCCAGCCACTTGGTTATGGCGTCCCATGTGCGTTGTTCCTGCCTGCATCTTACACCCTGCTATTATGTGCTGGGCCATCTCAGGAACATCTTTGCACAGCCTGCACCTAGGGTCCTGTCTGGTGTGGTAGACCTCTGCCTCTATTGATCTTGCACTCACTACCTGCTCTTGTGCTGCCATGATTAGTGCTTCTGTGCTGTCTTTCAATCCAGCCGTTTCCAGCCACTGGTAGGGTTTCTTGACATCAGCCACTCTTATCTGATGGTGGTATATGCTGTGCAGGGGCATTTCGCTCCATGATGGTTGACTGTCCTCTGTATTATTGTTTTTCTGCTGCCTGAGGTATTCACATAGTACCTTGTCTTCGGAGGCCATCTTCCTGATGTATTCGTGGATCTTAGTTTTTTCATCCTGGAGGTGGCTTGGATGCTCACCAGTTCCCAGCCTCTCTCGCTTTGCTTAGTGTACAATTAGTGTACAGTAATTGGTTCATCTGTGTTGCCAGGCGTTCATGGAGGGCAGTTAGTTTCTTAAGCCAGTTGGTGTGGACCATGTCAGGGCCTGGTGCAGTCCAGCTGTTCATACCTGACACTCTCTCTCAGATGTCTGCCATTGTTATGGTTACTGGCTCATGTTTTGGGAGATCACTGTGGTCTGCTTTTAGATACACTAGCCACTGAGCATTCCAAGTCAATTGTAGCTTCTATGGAACTGCGAGCAACAGATTTAAAATTCAAACACCACAGAACCAGCGCTATTTTAGGAAAAGGTTACGATTTATATGCATCTATTTATTTAGTAGTATTATTGTTAATAACAGTTTATTTCTTTAATAAAATATTGTGCTCTGAGGAGAAAAATCCTCACCTTTATTCAGCTCAGTCTATATAATGATGAAAAGGTGCACAATGTTCATGTTTTTGTAACTCTGTAAGACAGCAGGATCATTTACATCAGTGTCACTCTGACAGTTTACATCAGTGAAGATGTTTTAGACAACAGCAAACTGCACACCAACACACACCGAGGAGATGAAGAGGAGAGACAACATCTGGACTCTTCATCATGACTTACAATAATGCAGCACAGTGACAAACGTTTTGTGGAGACGAGCGTCTGTCAGTTTGATCTTTACAGCGACAGATATTCTAATCTGTAGTGTTTAAACCACAGGACTGTACTGTACTTTTACCTGGTTTCAGCAGTGACGTGCGATCAGGAGAGGCAGAGCCTCACCTGTCATCATGAAAGAAAAAAATAATAATAATGATAAAATAAATTACATGTTGATATTTGCCTGTTTGTTTGTGCCTCTTTCAAAAGAGCTTGAACAGCACATCTTGAAACCCCAGTCTGCTGAGAGACCTTGCTAATGCATTACAGTGCCTTGCAAAAGTATTCACCCCGCTTGGCATTTTTTGTGTTTTGTTGCCTCACGACCTGGAATTAAAATGGATTGTTTGAGGGTTTGCATCATTTCATTTACAGAACATGCCTACAACTTTGAAGATGTAATTTTTTTTTTTTTATTGAGAAGCACACAACAAATAGGACAAAATAACGGAAAACTTCAATGTGCATAACTATCCACCCCCTAAAGTCAGTATTGTATAGACACCTTTTGCAGCAATTATAGCTACAAGTCACTTTGGATAAGTCTTGAGCTTGCCACATCTAGCCACATGGATTTTTGCCCATTCCTCAAGGCAAAACTGCTCCAGCTCCTTCAAGTTGAATGGGTTCCGCTGGTGAACAGCAATCTTCAAATCTGACCACAGATTGGATTAAGGTCTGGGCTTTGACTAGGCCATTCCAACACATTTGAATGTTTCCCCTTAAACCACTCGAGTGCTGCTATGCTTAGGGTCATTGTCCTGCTGGTAAGTGAACCACCGTCCATGTCTCAAATCACTGACAGACTGAAACTGGTTTTGCTCAAGAATATTCACTTTTAGTGTGATCTGACCAGAGCACCTTCCTCCAGACATTTGGGGAGTCTCCCACATGCCTTTTGGCAAACTCAAAACGTTCTTTCTTATTTTTATCTTTAAGTAATGGCTTTTTTCTGGCCACTCTTCCATAAAGCCCGGCTCTGTGGAGTGTACGGCTTATTATGGTCCTATGGACAGATACTCCAGTCTCTGCTGTGGAACTCTGCAGCTCTTTTAGGGTTACCTTTGGTCTCTGTGTTGCCTCTCTGGCTAATGCCCTCCTTGCCCGGTCCGTGACTTTTGGTGGCCAGCCCTCTCTTGGCAGGTTTGTTGTGGTACCATATTCTTTTCATTTGATGATGATGGATTTGATGGTGTTCCGGGGGATCATCAAAGATTTTGATATTTTTTTATAACCCCATCCTGACTTGTACTTCTCAACAACTTTGTCCCTGACTTGTTTGGAGAGCTCTTTTGTCTTCATGGTGTTTTTTTTTAGTGGTGCCTCTTGCTTAGTGGTGTTGTAGCCTCTGGGGCCTTTCAGAAAAGGTGTATATATACTGACAGATCATGTGACACTTAGATTGCACACAGGTGGACTTTATTTCACTAATTATGTGACTTCTGAAGGTAACTGGTTGCACCAGAACTTTTTAGGGGCTTCATAGCAAGGGGGGTGAATACCTATGCACATGCTAATTTTCAGTTTTTCATTAAAATAATAATAATAATAATAATAATAATAATAATAATAATAATAATAATAATAATAATAATTCTCATTTCACTTCACCAACTTAGACTATTTGGTGCAGATCCATTACATAAAATTCAGATTAAAAAACATTTAATTTACATATAATCAATATGTAAAAAGCCAAGGGGGGTGAAACCTTGTGTCTTGTTGCTGTGCTCAGTCTTGTCTCTTTATTTGTACTTGCACAACTAAATGAACATGTTTTAGAACCTGATGGAACTTGCTTAGTTAAAGTACAGATGTGGACAAAATTGTTGGTACCCTTTTAGTAAAGAAAGAAAAACCAACAATGGTCACTGAAATAACTTGAAACTGACAAAAGTAATAATAAATAAAAATTTACTGAAAATTAACTAATAAAAATCAGACATTGCTTTTGAATTGTGGTTCAACAGAATCATTTTAAAAAACAAACTAATGAAACTGGCCTGAATGATGGTACCCCTAGAAAAGATTGAAAATAATTTGACCATAGGGACATGTTAAACTAAGGTGTGTCCTGTAATTAGAAGACAGGTGTCTTCAAACTTGTAATCAGTTAGTCTGCCTATTTAAAGGGTGAAAAGTTACTGTGCTGTTTGGTATCATGGTGTGTACCACAATGAACATGGACCACAGAAAGCTAAGGAGAGAGTTGTCACAGGAGATTAGAAAGAAAATTATAGACAAGCATGTTAAAGGTAACAGCTATAAGATGATCTCCAAGCACCTACAGTTGCACATATTATTCAGAAGTTTTAGGACCACGGGACTGTAGGGAACCTCCCTGGATGTGGCCGCAAGAGAAAAATTGATGACAAATTGAAGAGACAGATAATATGAATGGTAACCAAAGAGCCCAGAACAACTTCTGAAGAGATTAGAGGTGAACTCAAAGGTCAAGGTACATCAGTGTCAGATCACACCATCCGTCACTGTTTGAGCCAAAGTGGACTTAATGGAAGGCGACCGAGGAGGACACCACTGTTGAAAGCAAATCATAAAAAAGTGAGACTGGAATTTGCCAAAAAGCATATTGACAAGCCACAAAGCAAAATGAGCAAAATGTGCTGCCCAGTGTAAGAGAGCTTGGTCTCAGTCGCAGGTCATGGGTCCTCCAACAGGATAATGACCCAAAATACACAGCTAAAAACACCCAGGAATGGCTAAGAACAACACACTGGACTATTGTGAAGTGGCCTTCTATGAGCCCTGATCTAAATCCTATTGAACATCTGTAGAAGAAGCTGAAACATGCAGTCTGGAGAAGGCACCTTCAAACCTCAAACAGCTGGAGCTCTTACTTGTGTCACGAGAAGTGGGCCAAAATACCTGTCAACAGGTGCAGAAGTCTCATTGAGAGTTACAGAAATCGCTTTTGGTCGCAGTGATTGCCTCAAAAGGACAATCACAAAAACAAAATATTAAGTTAAGGGTACCATCATTTTTGTCCAGGCCAGTTTCATTAGTTTGTTTTTTAAAATGATTCTGTTGAACCTCAATTTAAGAGCAATGTCTGATTTTCATTAGTTAATTTTCAGTAAATGTTTATTTATTATTACTTTTGTCAGTTTCAAGTTATTTCAGTGACCATTGTGGGTTTTTCTTTCTTTAACGGAAGGGTACCAACAATTTTGTCCATGTCTGTAAATTAAGACACTACAATTTGTGCAAATCCTTTATAATAATTATATATTTTTTTCACAATTTATGCTGAAAGACTAAAGTCAGCAAGAAGTACCTCAATAAGTATGAAAGAAATCATAAACCTTCAGACAATGGAAGAAAATTATGAAAACACTAAAACCTATTAGATAATAACAAGATTTAAGAATAAATTAATTCATTAATTAAAACCTGCCATCTAAATGTCTCAGTGACTCTGTGGTTAAATGTCTTTGACAATTTTATATAAAGTACCTACTTTAAGGTGTCTCACCCACTTTTCTGCACAAAACAGCAACTACCAACACCACACATTCAGTTTCTGTCATCTCCAGTGGGAGAATGTAACAAAGTACATTTATTCATGTACTTCATGCATTATTTTACTGCACAGTGGTTACTTTTACTTTTCATAATGAGAACAGCTGATGATGTTTACACACTTTTAGTCATGTAAAGTTTTAAATGCAGGACTTTTACTTGTAGTGGAGTATTTTCACAATGTGGTATTAGTGTTTTTACTGAACTGAAATTATATGTATACTTTATCCAGCACAGCTCACCTGTCTGAAGATCACCTGGTCCCCCTGTGAGACTGAGTTACACTGTCACTATGTTCTCCACAGAGAGTTTATCATCTTCCTCTGATTGTTGTTGCTTTATGATGTCAGCTGATCAGGTTCTTTAACTCTGAGCTTTTCTTCTAACGTTCTCCTCTCTCAACACATTGTTTATAATGACTTGATGGATTTTAACTTTTCCAACTATGAATACACCTCACTCTGCTGTATTAATTATCAGATATAGATTGAGCCTCTCCCTCTCTGCTGCCACCCAGAGGTTGATGATGTATAAACCAGCAGCATTCAGATGAACACTGAGGGTGCAGGTTCTGTGCGTCCCACCAAGCTCCTATCTCTTGTATTGAAAGGATCAAAAAGCGCATGTGCAACTTATAACGAGAGCAAATGGGTGAAAAAATTGTGTCCCAAGCTGGAAATGTGACGTATCCATAAAACATTTTTAACAGCATGTTTTAGTGCAAAGTAATAAGTGTAATAAGTGATTATTACTGCCAACTAATAAATGGTGCTTATCAGAGGGGAAGCCTGATGTCCTTCTAGGCCTTCAGAGAAGGCCTAACATATCAGTATTTGAAATGTTGGGTTTAAATATATTATATTTGTGTAGGGACCTCTAAAATTCTGATAGATGAAAGAGAAAAATGTAAAGGAGTGTGTTTCTTTAAGAAATGAGAATTTAATGAAAGAACTACATTTCCCACAATTCTTTGTTTGTTCTGAATCTCAATGTTCTGATAATGAGCCAATGTATTCTCAGTTTGTAGTGAGGAATATACTCTGAGCCAGGACTTTGGGGGTGGGGAAAAAAAGTGAGTCGGAAGAAAGATGATATCTAGATGCATATCAGGAGGGAGAGCGGTGTGTTGATGCATGGTAAAGATGCAAGTAAAACGTTGCAGTGGACAATATATGCAGACTAAAAGTGTTGGTGCAAGTATTATTTTGCAGCTAAAAGTCATGCCTGTTGCAGTCCTGTTACTCATTTTCTCTCCAGTTTGAAGTGCAAGTGCAGTCAGGTTAGACATGTTTGTTGTTTCCATTAACTTTAAAACAAAGTGTAAGTGTTTCAAGCTACAAGCATGGACGTTTAGGACAATTCTAGGACCATCATTAGGGACAGTCAGTTGTAAACGCCAGGCGTCTTTTTCACCGAGGATGGAGCAGAAAAGGAGCAGCTGATGTCACCCTGCTACCGCTAATTAGCACTACCTTTAATGTCAGACTCGGCACAATGGACCCGTATCACAGCACGGATGGTTAACTGCTGCACTTCATCACCCTGCTGCGTCATCTACCTGCTGCATCATCCTGCTGTACCTGCATCTACCTGCCTTCATCTGCCTGCTCTGGGACCCTTCTGGATTGTGTTTCAAGGTTGAGTGAGTAACTGGAGACTACATACTGAACTATATCAGCAGTGTTTCACTAAGGATTTATCTTTTTCATATGTGCACTGACCCCAACCTTTTTGGTAACCTACTGGTATTGACTTTTTTGTTGTTGTTGTTTTCTGTGAAGGGAAAGAAAAGGTTTGGTTGGTTTTAATTTGAAAGAAAACTGTGTGAGAATTAGGAGTGTGCATCTCACTGACTGAGAATGATTCGATACATATCTCGATACACGTTCAATGATAAGATAAACCTTAAAATTTTTAAATGGCCAATGATTCAGTTGGATATAACTCAGCTCTGTTGCGATACGATACAATATGATGCATTACAAGACAATGCAATGTGTGAATCTTTACATTTTGATTCAATTAATGCTACATTTGTAGAGAGCTATTAGTTGCTAAAAGAAATCCTGATAGTTTTACTAAATATAGTAAGAGCAGAGACAGAGAGGAGACATTACAGTGATGTTAACATCTTATTATGAGTCTCATGTGTAAATGAGATCCTGTAGCCTAAATGAGAATCTGTGAACAAACTTTAAAACTGTTTAAAATATCAGTATTTCTGCAGTAAGATGATGTGCTGCTCTGTTTCATTTGAAGAGTGGCGTGGTTTTGATTAATGTGGAGGAAAAGTGATTCTCTGTTACCTGCTCTCTGTGAGTCAGACTCGTGTCTCTGTACTCTGCTGTCAGACATGTTTTGCATAAATGATTTGCACGTTTCTCATCTTTCTTATCAAACCCAAAACTTTTTCTACACTTGCGCATTATGAAAGTTTGGCGGTGCGACATGGTACAATGTCACTTCTGTCGCTGTTTTCAGCACCGTCTGTTTAGAGTAAATGAAGAGGAGAGACAGGAGAGGGTGGGGGGAGCACTTGTTTTGTGTGACTGCAGCAGCAGGCGTCCAACAAGAGGTGCTGCAGGCAGAGGCAGGGGGACAGAGAAAATGGAGTAAAGTTACAGTGGCAGTAGTGACATATATGCATCCTAATGAGGTGTATCGATATGCTAGTGTGCGCTTATTTATTTTCAATTCATGCTTTTTACTGATACACGCCGTCTGAACCAATGCACTTGTATCTTAAAGTCTGATGCATCAGATGCATGAGTAAAATGTTACACGCCTAGTGAGAATACCAGTAAAGAAAATTCACTCAGAAAAAAATACACCTAAATAAAATAAATAAATGAATTTGTTTTTATTTTTCCATTGTTGTCCTGAATGTTTTTTCTAACAAGGTTTACATACTAAGATTGAAGATACTTACCATTGTTTCTGTGGAATACACATTCAGCTCATAGAGTATGAGTCTAGTAATTCCACAGTGGTGGCACCACGTTATTATCCATTAGTTATTTACTCTAGATTGTAACTTTACACATCTTGTGGTTATTGTTATTTCTACCTTGTTTAAGATTTTCTCTTAAAGTGACAGTTCACACAAAAATGAAATTTCACTCAATATCTACTCATCCCTGTGCTGATGTGAGGATGGGTGAAGATCTCCAGTTCACAAAACACTCCCAGAGAAAACAGCATTGCAGCCAAATCCAGTACAATTGAAGTGAATGGTGACCAATTTTAAAATGTAAAAAAAGACCACAAACAAACAAACAAACAAAAAAATCTATATGTCTCCATACTGCTTGTGTGGTGAGAGCTTGTGTACCCACTTCAGGCGTGTGTATGCAGATCCAGTCTGAGAGGCTACAGTTGACATTTAGGCTAAAAATAAGGTGTAAATGGCGTCTTTTTGTTTCAAATTTTAATGTCACAGCTTACAGACACTTGGATTACACCACACAAGCAGTATGGAGACATTTTGTGGGTTTTTCTGTATTTTTTTACATTTTAAAACTGGTCACCATTCACTACAATTGTACTAAATTTGGCTGCAACGATGTTTTCCGCTGAAGCTCCGGGACTTTCATTTTTGGGTGAACTATCGGTTTAAGCCTGACTGAACATCCATTTGGTAAACTGGAAATTTAGCCAGCTCAACATCCACGGCTAAGAACTTAGGATCCTGTTCATTGATAATTTAAATAGTAGCCCATTCTAATATTTAGCATATCCTAGGTACTGCTTTACTTGACTGCTGGTCAGATTTTGGCAACGGAGGGTTATATTTGATTTATTTTATTTAATTATTAGGTTGTTCTCTTCTAATTTTAATTTAAACCTCATTTTCTATCAGCTTTGCATCAGAAATGAAAGGGTCACTGTCTTGAAAACAGCAACACAGAGTTATCCAATCAGATTTTTTTGCTGTCATCTCTAGGCAGAGAAAGGTTAGAGCTGGCTCACTCACTGGTTAGGACTACATCACTGGGACAGAAGGCCACAGCCTTTGTGTTTGTTTGGTTGATTCACCTGTTACTTTCCAATCACATTTTGATTTGCAGTGGATGGGACTAAAAATACTCTCCTTAGGCCTTCTTGAAGACCAGCTATATATTTCTCGAGATGAAGCAGACGAGACCGATGCCATTGGTAGGTAGCTAACTTGATAACGCTGTCTTTTTCAAGGCGGACTTTGGGAGTGTAGTGGAGTAATTTCTGCAATTTTAGGAGACTGAAATTGCGCTTGTCTCCGAGTCTGTTAGAAAACAATTTTCAGACACTTGAATCTTTGTTTTTTAAAGTTACTTCCAACAGTGCAGCACAGCAGACAGAGCTGTGTTGGTAGACAGAAATAATAGAACTGGAGATCTATGCTACATGTAACTGTGTGTGAGGTACTTATACAGAGAAATAAGAATGATAAAAAGAAACTCAGAATGATTCATAGAGAATATTTTAGCTCTTAATATCAAACACAAACTTTTCTTCTAAAAATGAATCACAGCTGTACTGTTATTCAGTACAAGTGCACTCCCTCTCATGTTGCTCTTTGCTCATTTGTTGTGGCCAGTGACTTTACAACCATCTTTAAAAAATTAAGATTTTTTTATTTAAATGTGTAATTGGTAAATATTTAACATTTTAAATCTACTTAAAATTTAATTTTACATTCATCAAGGTGATATCACAAATCGCTGTGATACAGATTTATCCATTTTGGCCTGCCAAATATTGTGTGAATTAAAGTTGTACTGTTTGAGCATTCTTACCGTAGTTATCCTTTACATCCCAGTCTTTGTTCCATTGACCATCCCAGTCTCCTCCCACTCCACTCAGGATGGGCTCCTCTGGGTTGTAGGTGTAGTCCTCAGACTGCTCCTCCAAACTGGCTCTTCCCAGCTCATTCTCCACTTGCTCCGGGTACTCCCAGAACAGTGGCCAGAAAAGTTTCTTGTGGCTGTTGGCCCACTCTGAGGACTTCACTGACCAATCATTACGCTGACCCTCCTTTGCCAGGTCCATCTCCACCTCCGTCTCAGTCTGTGCATCGTCTACCACCTCAATGGTCACCTGAAAGAAATGCAAAATACTTAGGTATTTACATGTATGCGCACAGGGTTCAGTGATTGACAAAAAAGAGGAGATCCAAAACTGTGCAAATGATCTCACTTTGATTTATCTTATGAAAGTTGTTAATTCCTCATACAATGGCATGCACTTACAATGCAGCTACACTCAACAACTTCAATGGCCCAAAAGCAACCAGCCAACAGAAACATCACCAAGCACACTAAATTCTGTAATTCTGAGAAGAAGATAATTGTAATAAATGATCCTACAAAATGCAGTCCATTCATACCTGTCAAATAACAATGGTGACAGAGCAACCACAACCACCTCTGTAGGGGAGTCATGGTAAATTCCAACAGAATATAATGTAAAATGCAACACAACCTTAAAGCAGTGAGAATTCTAGTGATTCCATCAGAAGCCTGAATTATCTTTAAAAAATAAAGGGGAATTTATGACTTATCTTGTGTTAAGCCCTGGTCAAACTAGAAAAGTGCAATCCTGCAAAATACATGGTAATACATGGTAGGTGATTTGGTAACAGCTCACAGAGCTACTGTAGCTGCTGTCACTGGCTAACTAACCACTTTATGCTAGCCAGTCATGAGTCAGTTCTTACCTGACAGCAGTTTATCCCAAAGATCTATTCGTACCGTGGACTATCTCATAACTGTCTGCAGACCATGTCTGTTTGGTGGAGCAGTTTATACAACATTATACAACAATGTTATATTAAAGTGTATAGTGCAACATGGCTATTAAACTACAATAGCTACCTTCATTTTGGAATGTCTGACTTTCTTTACCTTCAAAGTCAACAAAGTCAAGACAAATATCAGTGTCAAAGTCAGTTGTTGCCAGATTTGGAATTATTTTGTCCAATCTGGTGAGCTGAAATGAATTGATTCTGCTTCAAAATTTTGTTGTTTTGTAATTGGGCCTTCAAATTGTTATAGAATTGATGCAAAACTCAATAGAATCAATGACATGATATGATTATATACACCCTTTTACAGTTTATAAACAATGAGAAAACTGTTTTTTTTTCACAGCCATTTTTTGGAAAAAAAAAAAGAAAGTATGGTGGACCACTACAGCCTGTTTTGATTGTGTCCTTAGTCCAGTTAACACATTTAATAGCTTGCAGCCATTGATCCTGCTAATTGCTCTGGAACAGTCATAATCCTGTCGGAATTCTGAACAACTTACGTTGACTAGTGGAATATCGATTCTGACATATGATATACACAACAACCAGACATGTTGGTGATTTTGGTGCTGGTAAAACATTTCATTCAACATTTACAGCTTGACAACTCATCTGGATGACTGATGATGACTTTTGGTATACACATTTCTGGGATCAGAAATATCCTCACTTGTGTGTAACTGCTGCTACTCTTTAGTTAACAGTTGTCTTCCCCTGCAGAGTGTCTGATCCTACTGCACTTTGCAGGGGTCAGGGGTCAGATCTGGCCCACGGTCTGCATGTTGATTATTGCTAGGGGAGAACAGTTAATCAAAATTTTATTGAAATCGCAACTGCAAGAGGTGCACTATGTGTTAAATGCAAAATGTGTCTTAAAGTATCATTTTAAATTGAATATCATGTTGCAGAAATGTCCTGGCCTGCAAATCATATTTTTACAGCCTTAAGAAAACATCTTTGTTTGATACAGATCCCTGCAAAAATCACACCATAATGAGATGTTTTAAATGAAAATGAGAATACTGATGTAAAAATTGGCATTCTAATATCACAAAGCAATTGCAATCAGCTACAATATGAGTCACAATAATCACAATTAGATATTTTTTTTCTAAATCATTCAGCCCTATATTATTGCTGCTCTAGATGATGAGATGCTCATGCACACTGTGTGGCTGCTCCAAGCTGTTAACATGGCCTCCGAGGCACCGAGTCAGATCCCTGTGAGTACCCACCAGGTAATCCACAAAAAAGTGGAGAACACGTAAAAATCCACAAAAAAATGGAGAACACGTAAAAAAAATTCTAGAAATTGACAGGTATATGAACGCAGGCAAAACCTGCACAAAATGCCATTTTAAAGAAATATATAATATTGCAATTGCAGTATGATTTGCAATAACAGAGGTAATTGAAATTTTTACATCATTATTCTCATTTTCAGAATGATTATGGTGTGATTTTTATAAATTATTATATATATTTATATATATATGATTTTTGATTACTATATATATTTTACACAACACTGACAAATGACAAAAGAGTCTAACCACCACCTCAAAAACCACCAGGTTGAGAGTGAGCCTAATGCACCAAACATTAGCCATGGCACAACAGCTGCAGACTTGGCAGATATGGGTTAGCTCAAACATGAGGAGACCTGAAAATACTCAATGCAATGTATGCAGTTGGGGGCCCTACTCTGTAAGGCTGAACGATTTATCGTTTTCTGTTCGAAATTACGATTTCAGACAATGCGATCACCTGATCGCCAAAGCTGCGTTTTTTTGCAGTGCCCCTGACTGACCCAGGATCTGTTGTGTCAACTATTTTACACATACATGCCATCTCCCTACCATCCTGTCAAGCTCACCAATCAGAAGCGGCATGCTACTCGTGGACAGGTCACACTAACCAATCAGTATTAACCTGCACCCCGTGCTTTGTAACATTGACGTGTTTTGAAATGGCTTCAGCGGAACCAGAAGCGGAGTTAGGGGATTTAATCGTCAAAAGAAAAACTGCACGTCGGCCATTTGGGAGAATTTCGGGTTTGAGGCTGCAGACGTGCACCAGAAACAGGTACTGTGCAAAACTTGTCGCGCTAAAGTTGCAACATCCAGCAGAAACACAACCAACTTATACCGGCATTTGAAAAATCACAACAGGCATTTGCATGAGGAGTGCATGACGAAAAAGTCCGGTGAAAAGTCTAGTGAACATGATGCTCGGGGCCACTGTAGCAAACAGACTACAATTACAGCATCTTTTGCCAGTGTAACTCCGTATGACAAGAGCAGCCGAAGACACCGAGAGATAACGACTGCCATAACTCGCTACATTGCCAAGGACATGGTGCCTGTTAACACGGTCACCAAAGACGGATTTAAAAACCTCCTCCGCACGCTGGACAGAAGATACGCGATTCCCTCCCGCACCTACTTCAACCAGGTTGCCATCCCACAGCTGTATGCAGAGTGTAAAGAAAAAGTGGTAACAGAGCTGAAAAGTGTATAGTATTACGCCACAACTACTGATATGTGGTCAAGCAGAACGACCAAACCGTATCTTAGTTTGACTGTGCATTTCGTAAATGACAACTTGGAGTTGAAAAGTCGCTGCCTGCAGACAGCATACTTTCCCACTGACCACACCGGAGAGAATATTGTCCTGGGATTGAGAGCGTGTCTGTCAAGCTGGGGTCTGAAAAAAGAGGACCAGACGTGCATCACAACCGACAATGCAGCAAACGTCATCAAAGCTATGGAACTTAATGAGTGGACCAGACCTGTGTGTGTGTGTGTGTGTGTGTGTGTGTGTGTGTGTGTGTTTACTAATTTATTGATTTATACGGATTTAATGTGATGATGCGTGCGAATTGTCTTCAGTATAGTCAGTAGTTTTTCTCTTAATGTTGTTTTCTTTGAAGCCCTTACAAATATCTAGTTTGAATAATTAATAATGATTGTAAATGTTCCTGTACATTGTGAATATTGCACTGAAGCTTGATTTGAAGAAAATAGTGCATCGAATTGAAATCACAATATCTGCCAGAAAAATTGCAATTAGGTCTTTTCCTAAAATCGTTCAGCCCTACTACTCTGTCTCTCTATCAGCTAAGGCAGGGGTGTCAAACTCATTTTCACCGAGGGCCACATCAGCATAATGATTGCCCTCATAGGGCCAGATGTAACTGTAAGACAGTATAAATGTAGCTAAATGTAACTAAATGTAATGTAAAATAAATGCAACTACTCCTGTTGTAATGTTAAATAACTGAATTTTTTACTTATTCAACTTACAAATATTACATATATATATTTGCATAGATGTAAAGAAAATATGTTTGCTTGTTGCTCTGTTATAAATCCTTTTAATTTGTCAGTTTATGAAACCCACATTACTCCATCAATCAATGATCAAACTATCCAAGTGAATAAGGAAAAATAACAAGTTATGACATGAACCTTGTTCAAACCTTTTTGTCATAGTTGAGAGGGGCAGAATAACTTATTACTTATTACAACTATATTAATTATTATTACTTATTACTTACTTAGCTCCGTGTTTGGTGTCAAAATGCAGACATAGCTTGTACTCTTTGACAACCGCCACTGCCTCATAACACAAAAGACGTTTTTTTCTCCTTGAAGCACAAACATATATTCGCCTTCCCATCTTTCTTGAAACAGCCTTACATCTGCATCAATTTTTCTCTTCCTGGACATTTTGGGATCATTGTTTATATTTCTCAATTCCACTTGTTCGGAAAATGGCATTGATGTAGAAACACTAAAATCTATTGGCGGGATGCCGTCACTTCGTGGGTAGCATAATTGGCATGCATTATGGGAAATGCAGTTTATGGTCAATGCACCCTTTTGACTTATTTATAAGACAATCAAACCTTTTAAGCTCTCGCGGGCCACATAAAATGACGTGGCGGGCCACATTTGGCCCGCGGGCCTTGAGTTTGACACATGTGAGCTAAGGGGTCCATGACCTGAAAAATTCTGAACATCCCTGGACACAATGGAACTGGGTAATAGTTCTTTCCAAATCACATGCAGGTGCTTCATCCACTGAAAATTTGTATATTCATAGCCTGCCAATTAGGAAGCCAATGGTGTTGGAGACTAGAGTTACAATATATTAACATCTGTTGTATCTCAGACAGGCTCCCTCCTGTACTGGAATCTATGGGTGGAGCCTGACACCTTTAAGTCCACTCGTAAACAAGCCTACTTGGGATGTTGGATGAATGTGCCACACTGATAGGTCACTGTCTACGCAGGCACAGATTTCACTTCATGTTACTGACCCTGATTTACACGTAACGATCTGACTGCTTGCTATGATTAAGACCCACGTGATTCTGGGGAAGGATACTCTCCAGTGGTAGTGACGGTTTCTGTTTGTTTTCAGC
Organism: Lutjanus erythropterus; assembly: GCA_020091685.1. NCBI lineage: Eukaryota > Metazoa > Chordata > Actinopteri > Lutjaniformes > Lutjanidae > Lutjanus > Lutjanus erythropterus. The sequence goes on from CM034605.1 coordinate 37,673,050, forward strand.
CCTGTCTGACTATTTACCCATAGCAATGAAGAAAGAGCAGCAGAAAGAATGGCGATGCAATATTGATTTATATGACAGTAAAGAAGTCCTTTTTTTAATAGGTGCATTAAAGCTGCATTAAAGGACCAGTGTGAAGGATTTAGTGTCATCTAGCCATGAGTTTGCAGATAACAAACACTTTGTCCTACCCTTCCCTTCCAAGCATGTAGGAGAAACTACTATGGATGCATAAAAGCGTAAAAGGCCTTCAGTGTTCAGTGTCTATTCTGGGCTACTTGATGGTTCAAGATTGCAGCCTAAGTGGAAGAGGATCTACTCCCTCTGTTGATATAATGGGTTTATTCAAGGTAACGCTAACACGATTCTTATTTTCAGGGGATTTGACAATAATGAAAACACATATATTGTAATTTGGCCATTTTCTGAGAATAGAGTGCTGCAGGGATGACATATTTTTGTAGCGCAACCCTTAAGTTAGCATTGCTTTCATTCCCTCCATATAAAGCCAAAGGGAATTTTTCATTGGATCCTGGATTAATGCAGAAAATAAACTTGGCAGTCAAAAGTTTATGATACTGACAAATTTTGCTCAGCACAATAATCTTCACAAATCATCACCACTTTTATGATTTTTGAGTACAAGTAAGTACAAGGCTAAATGAAGTAAATGTACAATAAACAAACACCATGATCAAATGAATTCAGTGACACCATCATTAAATGACAAGAATTTCGTATAATGACATTCAATGTCATTCAATTAAAATAAGCATGCAGTCTCATTTAGCCACTCATGACAAGACACATAGAAACAGATTTTGGTATTTACTGATGTATTTTAAGTTGCAGAACAAAACGTGAAAATCTCTTTAAGCATTTGTTAACCACAGACATTATTTCAGGCATCTAAACAAAAACCTGCTTCGAAAATTAACTGACTTTGAGATGAGGGAACCACAGGAAATTCCATGTTTTAGGACTCTTTCCTGCAGCACTCTATAAATCCCAGTAAATCTTTAACACTAATCCATTTGAATTATTTTTTGCCAACAGGTGACCACCCAAAAACACAGCCCTAACATACAATTTAACAACTTGTTGCATCTTAAGTTCATTTGTCTCCTCATCATAGAATTAATGAAAAAAAATCTATATTACACAGTGCTTACAAAAAGGGGAGAAACTGATTTATTTTTATTAACTATCTGAAGTTCGAATATATCAATAAATTAAAGATAAAGAAGTGTTGTAAAATCAAAAACTCTTTTCATGTAATACATGAATCCACACACGTTGGTACAATCTCTCAGACACGATGAGGGGAGTGACATCCCTGCTGTTTATTTTGAAGATCTGATTAAAAGTGTACTCTCCTTCTATGAAAGAGGCTTATTGTGCAGCTGGAGGAAGAGGCTGAGAAACATAGATGAAGAATATGGGATGGAAAGATGAACTGATTAGCTGGTTCTAACTATCATCCTGTTGTTCACACACATGAATACACACACACACACACACACACACAAAAAAAAGCACACAAGTCTCGACAAAACCCAGGTTGCTTATGTTTCCAGCAGCAACTCTTTCTAAAGCTGAGAACAGAGATTCAAGCATGATGCTGAATATCAACATTGGTGGAAGGAGTACTGAAAATCTGAACTCAAGCACAAGTATTGTTACATTTAGGGCTGCAGCTATCAATTCTTTTAGTAATCAAGTAATCTATCTATTTTGGCAATTAATAGAGTAATCAGATAAGAAATACTTGCATGCTCTGCAATTTTTTCCATTAAATCACTTTTGCTTGATTTAAGCGCAATGACAATTTTCAAAAGAGAAAATAAGACAGGTCTCTTAAATGAACAATTAATTGTTTCCTTTTTGGGAAAATCAGCATTTTTATTCCTTTTATTGTATTTTGACGGTTCTCTTATTAGTACTTTTTCATTACTAAATACAGACCTGCAAACTCATATGAGATGAACAAGGTGACACGTTCATAAACCAATTCCCTGTAGGGGACCTGGGATCATCCTCCCCAGAAAAAAAAAATTGTAATTTTACCATGTAAACAACGTGTTTGGGTGACTCTGTTTCACTTTAAGGAGTAACCTACATCTTCTGTTTGTGTTTTCTGCAGACATCCCCACCTTTACATTGTCCTTAGTACTTAAATAAAAAGTGCTAAGTAAGGTACTACAGTAAAAGTAAAGTTACTTTACTTAGTACTTTCACTGCAGTACTTAATGTAGGACATGGAATATTTTTACTTGTGATGAAGTATGTTTACATTGCAGTATTACTTTTACTCAAGTAACAGATCTGAGTACTTTTTCCATCACTGCAGGTCAGCTCAAAGTCAGTTGTATCAAGAAGGGAACTCTTGATTTGCAAAACTCTCGTGAGATGTGTAGCCGTTGTTTCTGGTAAAATAAATAAAAATCGTCTGGGGTTCCCTTTTAGACATGACCCTGTTTGTATCTCACTCTTTCAAACTCTTAACAGCAGACCTGTCTGTGAACAGCATGATGTTACACACAGAGATTTTATTTGTGAGAACACCCATGTATATCTGGGGACCAATTTTGGCATTTCCATTTTTTAAAAATCAGCCAGAGGGAACAACGAAATCTGCAACTGATTAGTGATCAATCTGCCCTCATTCCCCTCCCTCACCTTTGCTCTGCTGTGAGTCGGTCTGACAATTTCTAACAGAGAAACACACACAGTCCCCCGCTCAATGTACAGACTTACTTGTAGAGTTGTCATTCAGCACCATGTTGGTTTCGATCGGTTTAATAAACTCTGCCATGCGGGCATATGGTGGCGCTGCATCCATTAAGGGTGGGCGGATCGATCCCAAAATATTGATACTTCTGATACTAGATCTTGTTCTTGAAGATCGATTCTGGTGTCTAAAGGATCGAACCCTGTTCTCTTTTTCTTCTAAGTTTTACCATTTTTATTTAACAAAAGAGAACTGAGGTGTGTAGTCAATGTGCTCTTTGCTCCTCCACTGCTGTCTGTGTGCACTCAAAAAAATATGTGTACCATGCCCGCACAGCAGTACACACTCTGACCAGCTTGAGCCAACACATAGTGATGGGTGAACAAAAGAGGAGCTTTATTTGGAGATATTTTACAGCTGTGATTGGAAATGTGTGGTAGGAAGGATGTTCGCTATAATTTTGTTAAAACACAAAACAAAACCCCACGAAAAAGAAAAGAGGAAGGGGTCAGGGAGGAGAAAGGAATGTCTCAGCATCCAGATCCCCAGCACACAAGCAAAGAACAGCAAGTGCTCTGTTGTTGCCTGCAGGAACGAGCACAGAAGTCTTCATCCATTCTCCTCGTCTGACCCAGAGAAGACCCAGTGGATTAATTTTATTTTTAAGTAAAATGTCCCCACAACACTCGGTAAAGTGAGTGTGTGTGTGTGTGTGTGTGTGTGTGTGTGTGTGTGTGTGTGTGTGTGTGTGTGCGTGTGTGTGTGTGTGTGTGTGTGTGTGGGTGTGTGTGTGTGTGTGTGTGCTAGTCATTTTGCCTCGGATGGCTTCTTCAACAACAGTCAGTACAAAGCAGCATTCACTTCAAAACTGAAGCTCAAGGATGGATCAGTACCGACTGTCTGTGACAAAACTGTAAACATGGGAGCGGTAAGTTTTATCATGTTTATGCTGCTTTATTGTGTATTTAGCCGCTTGATCCTGCCATTAGCATCGTGCCTAATATGGGTAGCATCTACTGTGTGCTCATACACTGGAGTATAATATTGAGGGAGAGTCAAGATAATCTGTGTGAACGTTAAGCCTCATATGAAGCCAGTTAACTAAACAGAATAGTAAATTGGATGCTGGTGACTGTTTTTCATGTCAGTTTTTGTGACTTCATGCTGCTGGGTTTGTGTTGTCAGCTCTGTTGTTATGGACGCCGCCTCTCTCCTCTGCCTGGCGATGCTGTGTAACTTAGATTAGCACCAAGCTGCTAAGTGTCGAGAGGCTGATCTGCATGATCCGAGTGGTGTTTTAAGAAACAAACTTCAAAAGCATGTTTTGAGGACCTCTGAGACTTATAAAAACTCAGAAAGGGGCATAATATGGGACCTTTAAAGTAATATTTTAGTCAAATCGGATCTTCAGCATTGATTAATGTTTCATTACTGCCAACCAATAGCTGTTATTTAGCCGACCAGTTAAATATCAGACATAAAAATAAATATTCAGCCCACTGATATGTTTTGTCTAAATAGATTATTTAATTTGAATATATATGTATATATATATATATATATATATATATACATATATATATATATATATATACATATATATATATATATATATATATATATATATATATACACATACATACACATACATACATGTATGTATGTATGTATATATATATATATATATATATATATATATATATATATATATATATATATATATATATATATATATATACATATATACATATTTCAAAGCTGAGATATGAAAATGGCTGAAATATAAACCTTTTTGTATAGTAGTGAAAGGATACCTACATTTAGGCATATTTAACTATTAATGCATTCACCTCATAAATAATGGCACATTGCTCTCTACATGAAATACATAACGCCTTTAATAATAAAACTATCAGTATCGGTATTGGTGATTCTGGTCTTAACTTACTTGGTATTGTATCGAAGCAAATTTAGTGGTGTCGCCACCCCTAGCATCCACAAACAAGTAACAGTACAAGCTCACTCACTTTTCAAAAGTGAGTTCTAAATAATGCCTCCTTTATCTCTTATAACCATTCTAAGTGTGAAGGCTCCAACCCCATTTGTGTACTTTTAAATACTTAATTACTCCCCACAATTAATCATAACTACGAAGATCTAGAGAGGGACAGCAAAGAGGAGGGACAGACGGGATCGTGTGAAGTGCCACTGATAGAAAACTTGCTTCATGATAAATCCTGATGGTACTGAACAGTTATCTCATTAAAATATCTGTCTGAAACAGACAGACGCGCATTTATTGACGCCTGTCAGATGAAGCCTGCAGTGCATTTTGGCCTCAAGTGTTTTTTAAATCACAATCAATTGGATTATTTAAATATTGAGAAGGGTATGCCCCAGAGATCTATTGTAGGACCACTGTCTGTCTGTATGACTTTTATTTTATGTAATCTCAACCATCCACATGCAGAGTTGGCTAGTATTTTTACTGATGGGTTTTTAAATAAACATGGAAAGATGAAGTTTGGCATGAACTGGCCTTGCAAATGTACTGTACCTTGATATTAGACGAAACAGGATATGTTCTGTCTGTGCTGAACTCATGACTGTATGTGTATCTCTGTTGACCAGGCAGTAAATTCCAGAGGCACTGAGCCAAGAACATTTCTGTTTAAATCTTCTCCACATGTCATAACACTTTTTAGAAGCACACCACCAGGACGTGGTTTTTCAGTTTTTCATTCTGCTGTCATATGTTTTATATTTTAACTTTTTCCTTTTTTTCTTCTATTTTTCCAAACCATGTCTCTGAGGGTCATGGACAAGTTGGAGCACCCCACCATTAAAAGTCCTGCATATGGTTACTAAAGCTGTCCTGACTAAAGCCAGAGATAGATGGTGTAGAGCAGGGGCATTAAACATACGGCCCACGGGCCAAACCAGCCTGCCAGAGGGTCCAGTCCAGCCCGTGGGATGATTTTGCAAAGTGTGAAAATTACAGAGAAGACATTAATGTTAGGTTGAAACCATTCCTGGAGTAATTCGAGTAATTCAATTACTAAAATTCGCTTAAATCCAAACAACTGTACAGCACACTGTGTTTGGCATGTGGTGGTTATTAAAGACCAGAGTATTGATGAGTGCTGACATTTAAATTTTGATGTAATTTATTATCACAGGGCTGCAGCATCTCTCCTCTCTGCGTCAGTGCAGCTCCTCCATACACACACGTACAGTAAAGACACACAGAGGAGGTCAGTGTGATTCTCTGACCCTGTCTGTATCTGATCTGTTGACTTTCTTCATCAGCAGGACGTTTTATAAAGACAAAAAGACTAAACCTAACTCGCATTCAGGGTTTTTCTCTACATATTAATCCACCTATGATTCAGTTTTCACAGCAGCAGAGAAGCTGCGTGTGGAGGAGACTGTTGTTAATGACGGAGTTTATTACAACAGTCGAAACTAACGTGATGGTTAATGACATCGACACCAACCAGATGCACTTATAAAATTAAACAACTGTATAAAGAGGCCTATATGTAAAACAGGAGAGTCTGTGTTTCTCTGTGAGAAACTTTCAGACCTTCTCACAGCAGAGTGAACAGGTGAGGGAGGAGAGGAGGACAGACTGATCACTAATCAATCACTGATACCATCGTCCTCTCGGTCTGATTAAAAAATAAAAATGCCAAAATTGGTGACAAACCAAACCTGGGTGTCCACACAAATAAAGTCTTTGTGTAAAAAAACAGCGGAGTGAAACATTGTGCTGTTTGCAGACAGTCTGCTATCTGTAGTTTGACAGAGAGACAGAGAGGGTCGTGTCTAGAAGGGAACCCTAGACCCGCGAAAGATTGCGCGAGTTTGATTATTTTAGTAGAAATAACGGACAACGAGAGTTGTGCAAATAAACAGTTACCTTCTAGATGTGACCAAAAAAGGTGCGCAGCTCAAAAAATAGAAAATCATGTCGTGGTGCCGATGTTTTTAATGTGGCGAGACGCCATAAATAAAACACTATTCACTGAACTAATTTTCTTTACTTAAGTAAAAACACTAACGTCACAATGTAAAAATAACTAATTACAATTTAAAGATCTTGTATGTTATTGTTTCCATTTTTGAAAAATCAACATTTTTATTTTTATTTTTTTCATTTTTTTTATTTTTATAATAATATTATTATTTTTGATGACTAAATACAGACCTGCAAACTCATAAGACGAGAAAAAGGTGTCATGTTGGTAAACCAGTCCCCTGTCCTCTGGGGGTCTGGGAGCGTCCTGCTCCAGAAGAAAAATGTTGTGATTTTAACATGTTAACAAAACATTCTGGTGACTGTTTCCGTTAAAAGAGTTAGTTCCATCTTCTGTTTGTGGTTTCTGCGGACATTACTACCTTTACTTTTACCTTTGTACTTGGAAAAAAAAGTAAAAAGTAAAGTAGAAACAGTAAAAGTAAATCTACAGTAAAAGTAAAGTTACTTTACTGAGTAATTTTACTTTAGCAATTTATAGTTGTTCATTTAATACACCTGTCTTATTTTCTCTTTTGTATGTTACCACTGTTCTTAAATAAAGCAAAAGTAACGTAATAGAAAAAATGCAAAACATTCTTATCTGATTACTTGATTAATCGCCAGAATAATCGATAGATTATGCTTTAATTTCACTGGTCCGGCCCACTTGACATCAAATTGGTCTGTATGTGGCCCCTGAACCAAAATGAGTTTGACACCCCTAGTGTAGAGGACAGAAAGTGAGCAGAGAGTGATGATGAGGACTCTGTTATACCCCCACCTCCCACGATCACTGGTTTAATCCAGAACACCTGCACTTCAGGAATGATATGACTGAGTGACCTAAACCTGCTTCCAATGATGAGTCTTCTCCCTACATCCTTACCTGGATGTTGGGGTTCTGTGAGCCCATGTCTGCATTGGCCAGCTCTGGGAAGTTCCTCAGGTCTAAGATGAAAAGCTCCTGGTCCTCCTCAGGTTCAGGTAGGGGCAGGACACTCCGATGATGGTGCTGGGACCAGTGGTGTCTAGTCCTGGAGAGAGATGGACCAGCGGGTAGAGTCTGCAGCAGGTTCTCCTGCTGCAGCTCCTGGAGAGTCTGATGAGCACTATGACTACGCTCCACTATGACCTGAGAGAGGACAAAAGAGAAAGGCAGTGATTATATGGCATGGAATATCAGGTGAAACAATATTGGGTGAAATATCAAGAAATTGAGAAATTTCTGAAAGAGGAGGTGTGTTAAATGTGTGTCATCCAGACCTATACATCACAATATAATGATATCTAAGCCTCATATCACAATATCAATATGAGATCCATATATTGCCCATCCCTAATAGATGCCGGACTTTTCTTTACTATCAGTTGTGCTTTTTGTTTACTGCTAATTAGCAGATGTTAGCATGTTAACAAGCTAAACCAACATGCTGACCATTTTAACTATTATATGCTAAACATTCAGCATGTTAGCATTGCTACTGCCACCATGTTAGCATCTGATGCTAACATTTAGCTCAAAGCACTGCTGTGCTGAAGTACAGCATCACAGCATGGCTGCAGACTCTAAACCAGCAAAGAGTAATGTCGACAACATTAAAATCTGCCTTCTTGACTTTTCACTTTCCAGTGCTGTAATCTTAATGTGACATATGTTTAATCAGCATCTCCTTTCTAAGACTGCTCATTTTATTTTCACGGTTGTCAACAGTAATTAGACTACCACTAAAACCATTTTGTATTATTGGCAAACAAAATGTTCTTATAGTTTTAGTGGCTTTATAGTTACTTGCAGCTGTAGTAAGTAAATCCTAATCAGATTCATTAAGGATTCAGTGGGGTTCCAATTTAATACTAAAAACTAAAATTGGATTTGATGAAATGCTATCACTGTGTAAAATGCTATCAACCCCAAACCTCATCATATCAGTCAAATTCTGTGACTCACAAGAGCCAAAAACTATTGCCAAGCATCCTCTGTCTTCTGTCCCACCTTTCTTGTCCCAGCAGACAGGAAAAGTGAAAAGCAGCTACAGAGAATTTAAATTAAATTCCTAGTGCCTTTTTTTGCATCAAACTCAAGATATTATGTATGCGTAAAGAATGTAGAATCTGCACATTGTATATATAGAGTTGTGTGCTCTTCAGCTGAGCACAAATTTGTGCTGTGACAGCATTAGGTCATGTTCCTTTAAAAACCCACAGACGCAAAGAATCCAGCGCTTACACACAATCATCAAATAAAGCATATATTCTGATACATAGATTATAATATACAGTTTCATCTTTACCTCATCTAGGGTGCAGGACATTTGAGAGACACCCATCCCACACCGCGTATTCTACAATAAAGCGGACAACTTAAATCTGAACTGGCTCAGGAATTTGACGCCCTCTGTAAAATGTGGCATCAGCTTCAGCGTACCTCTTGGGAGGGAGCAGAGAGGGGTGACTGTCTATCCAGAATTATTTGGTTAAAGCAGTAGCAACTACTACTTCAGGTCTCTGATGATTTTTCACTGAGCGTCCCCCTCTGTCCTCAATATTTCACTGTTCACATTCCTGTTCCAGAGTTTGGATAATAAAGTGGCAGTTGGTGTGTGAAACGCCAAGTTCATATTGCAACCTTGGAGTAAGTCATGCTTCCAGGCTCCCTGTGAGCAACATGAATCCAACCACTGACTTTAACGAAAACACAGAGCCCAGAGTGAGAGATGAGAGTGGAGCTGTGAGACCAGAGCACAACCAGAAGAAAGACCTACACACACCATATAAATTTACATGGATATGAGTTCCAACATGAAAGATGTAAAGATGTTGAACATATTATCATCATAAATGCACTACAGAATTAATTCTAGGGTGTATATATGAATATGAATATATAACTTGCTCCTCTTTTAAAAATGTTTGTCTTTTAGAACCTTGTTTGTACTATGGTGTTTATTTTAATTAAGCAATATTAAATTAGCTTGACAGTGATGCAGTCAGGTCCACAAGCTTCACTGAAGTAAAGCCTTGAGTGTAGTGCTGCAATTATACAATAGTTACCAACAAACAAAAAGAAAAATGTATTGTGGGGACAGTTCAGTTTCAAAATAAAAGACTTTTTGCAATTATCTTCATTTGTCTGGAAACACATGGGGTCTAACTAATAACTCTAAAAACAACATCAGTCATATCAGTAGTCTCCAATGTAAGGAATCCTAGCTTACTACTCCACGAGTAGGCCAACCCTTAGTAACGACCAGCAACAGATACAATTTCTAGTCCGTGTTGAGTTAGCCAGACAATTTAAGTAAACATTAATCCTTTCTAGAGATTGTGGGATTTTCCAAACTGAATAAATACCGGATGCAAACACTAAACTGCTTTGCTAGCTCAGTCTTGCTGTAACTACGATATCTGCTGAAAACATTTTTTTCACAAACAGTTTTAGCTACTATGTTTGCAAACTTCACATTCAGCTTGTGGCGCACAGAGCGGTACAGCTGATGGAGGATACCAGAGCTTAGCATGCTGTGTTAACAGCTGACAGAAATATCTTAACAGGAAGTCAGTCTATGCATCCCCACTGTGGTTTGTGATTTATTTTCATGAATAAAAATGATTCAAAGATGGTGAGCTTGACTGTCACCAGTACCAAGCTAATGTATACCAAACATGTTTGATATTTATTATTCAAAATCATGTCAAATCCAGTCAGTCCAGTCAGTAACATTAAGATAATGGGCCCCATCTTAGGCTGAGCTAAGGCGCAAGTGGAAAGCAGGAGGCGCAATGGATTTAATTTATTCAAGGTGTGTCCATATCCACCATATCCAGTGGTATTTTGCCCTGCCCCGCTGTTTGCGCCACCAATGCAAAGCGAGATACACCTATCAGGTGTGCCCAAATGTGCTCATTAATTCACAGGTGAGTTTAGGCCGAACTTGCAATAAACCAATGAGAAAGTCAGCTCTCATCACCTTTAAGAGGCAGGTGCACCAGCAGCAGATTTACCAGGAGGAAACAAAGACAAAAGATTTTCAAAGTGAGGAGACAGATCTCCTGTTTCCAGGAGTGAAAGCGCGAGAACACGCAATATATGGAGACAGCAGGATGTCTCCAAAACAGCTTCATGTGTAAATAGTAGACTTGCACCGATTTCAACTTTCTTAGCCGATTCCGATTTCCGATTTTTGAGGGGTCTGACCTACCGATTCCGATTTTGGCCGGTTCCGATTTTCAGTCTTTCTAAGAACTGTAATTGACAGCATTCACAAACATTTTTGCAACTGTTCTTGTAAATATGTTCATAATAAGACACTGACTATTAAATATTCATTTAATACTTTCTCCAAAATCATCCAGATTACAACCAGGCCTTATTATAATTTTATATTAAGATTATGAATTGGGTGAACGTGATCTCGCGAGATCATCTCGCGGGACGCGATTTCACGTGATCTTTTGTGGAAGCGGATGTAAACAAACCGGAGACTAACGCGGTGCAACAGTTTGAAGTAAAACTTTGCCGTGAGAAAAACAGATGCAGAAATTAAACGAGTCTGGATGAGAAAATGTTTGAGGAGACGCATCAACACAGGTTGTTTATTCTTCAGCCAGAACAGGAGGTGAGATTTTAACTGTCCCTCTGTAAACAGCAGTCTGCTGCTAGCTTGCTAGCATTAGCCTGAAGAGCTACAAAGTTTACGGCTGTTTTGCGACATTGTCACCTGCTCTGTCTCATTGTAGACTGTCTGTCTTCTCTTTATCCTATTCTTGGAATCTGTCGCTGACACCAGCTTCATCCATCCACACATCTTGTCAGAGTGTGTGTAGCTGTTATCAGCGCTGTGTTGACGTCACGGTCAGTTTGTCTGCTGCGCGCATGACGTGACCATCGTGCAGAACATGTGTGTGACAATGACGGGCGCAGAACCGGATTTGTGACGCTGACCGGCCGGTCACCGGTCAGGGCCGGTCACGTGAAAACCGGCCCGATTCCGAGCATTGCCGATTAATCGGTGCAAGTCTAGTAAATAGTTTATTTTTCATTATCGCCTGCAAAAAACAATACAATAAATGAACTGCAAATGTCATGGAGATATGTAACTGGTTATATTTTAACCTGAGGCATCTTGAAATTGTGTTGTATTTTATAATGAATTATTATCATCATCATCATCATTATTATGCAGCTCTGCTGGCTGAGGAGCAGGGAGATAGATGGTGCAGTTGAGAGGGGAGGCGAACCGAACCAGTCTAGCCACGAAGCTTCAAGGTTCCACTGGTCCACCTGAGCCTGTTCATGTGGCTGTCCGTGCTCCTCCTTCTTCTCCTCTCCCACCTAATCCTCATCTCCTCCTCCCATCCTCGCTCCTCTGTCCCACAACGAAAACAATCAGAAAGAGTTTCAGAAGTTTATTGGGCACAAAATTACACACAGATATATCCAACCAGCTCTGACAGAAGCACACATAACTTTTCTCTCCGGTTGGGCCGGACTCATGTGGTCAAATATAGTGTTTTATACATTTTATATGTCAAAGATCATAATTGTTTAATCCTTGTTTTTCTGAATCACAATAAACACACAAACACTACAGCTGCTCCAGCTGTCATGCTGACTCATCTGATAAACATAGCCAGACATCACATTGTGTGAACTTCTTTGTTTGAAACATAATGAACTATTTAGATTTACCTACCAAGGCAAAAAACAACAATTTCCTCACCTTAAAGATACAACCTAGCTAACTATAGACCTTTGACAGAACATATCATAAGAAAATTATCAGCATATCTGTACACCTAAATGATGCATTCTACAACTACCCATCTCTATGGTTAAGATTTGGTTTTGTTAAAACAACTAACGTGTGGTGAAAAACAATCTGGCCATGCCTTGTGGTTACGCAAGTCTAACAGGTAACATACCTTACATCTACACAGATCTCCCCCTACTTGCATCATTTCACTCCTGAATTTGCAGCATAAGAAAGTCTCTTGTTACAAAATAATTTATGCAAATCAAACTGGATAGACACTTTCAGCCAAACACAGGAATATACGCAGAACTGCAGTTGCTGAGGGTAGTTAACATATAGTTATGTCCAACAATAACCTCTCCTTAAAACACACCCTCAAGCTACCTAAAGCTGTCATCAGATAAGAAGAAATTTGCTTTGGCTCAGTGCAGGGTAGAACGCAGAGATAGGGACAAAGCACAGCGGTGTATGTCATGCCTGTCTGGTATACACAAACAGCTAACTTTGGCATCAAATATAGCAAAGTTCATATTCTCAAATCTGGTAACACTAGCTGACAGGTGACATTTCGTAATGCATTAATTTTCCTGATGAGATAGTGGCATGTTTTTAATGTTGTGTTCTGGAATTCACAGAACTCTGAAACACTTCTTCCATCACCCCCCCTCCCTTGCTTGCATGTGATGTTTATGGCGTCGTCATCACATACACCCGTTACGTCATTGGTTGCACTTTCAAATGTCAACAGCAATTGAGGTCATGTTGAAACTTGGAACTCTGAGTGCAGTATTCTGTGGCAGTTACACTAAGGGTAGCACTTCTGCCTAGTTGGGTAACACTCTCCATCACAAAACAACAGCACAGCCTGCAAAGATAGTTTTACTGCTGGTCATGTGTGGACACCAGAAGTGAGGTCTTACCTGCCCTGGTTAGTAAATTAAACATCAAATTTAACTCACTTCATGAGTGGGTCTGTGTACCTATATGAGATTCCAGACTCTAGACACATTCCACTCCACACTGCACTACACAGTTTGGAGGTATAAGCTTTTTACAAGGATACACAATAGTCAGCCAGTAGGTAGGGTAGGTAGTAAAAGAGTAGCCAGCGAGGTCTGGGGACATCCATCCCAGTAGGAAAAAAATGTCCCAAAAAGCCCAAATTTGGTGGTCTCTGACATTCTAATGCAACAATTCCATTATTTATTGAATGAAATGATTGATGATCTTAATTTTAATGATTCTGTCTACCCAATTGTAAACTGGAAATTAGGCTTTTTTTGCTAGCCTCGTTTATGAGAATTTCAACTGTCAATTCACTAAATGCAGTTCTTAATATGTTTTGTCATCAGTTATTTTGCTTATATTTGTCAGCCCCACAGCTAGGTATGCACATATAAACACCAACACACACACACACACACACACACACACACACACACACACAATCATATAGAGCATGTGGTAGCAGAACTGACACAAAAAGACAGGGACGTCTATCATCATGCTGAACTGGGTGGTCATAAAATGTCTTGTTAATCAAATATATTATATTAGAATAAAAAATCATACAATAAAGTCACTGTCCTACACACCTAAGCTATAACACTCACTCTACATCAGGGGTCCCCAAATGGCGGACCGCGGTCCGAGTCCGGACCCACACGCCGTCCTATACAGACCCGCACCTATAACCAATAAATTATTAATAGATTTTATTTTTTTACGGGACGCTTCTATTTTAACTGGCGCAACTTTTCTAGTCTTTCCGGCGCTGGTTTAGCTGATCAGGAAACACACAGACCAACTGCAGAGAAGCTGCGTGTGGAGGAGACTGTTGTTAATGACAAAGTTTATTACAACAGAAACTAACATGATGATTAATGACATCAACACCAACCAGATGCACTTATAAAATTAAACAACTGTATAAAGAGGCCTATACGTAAAACAGGAGAGTCTGTGTTTCTCTGTGAGAAACTTTCAGACCTTCTCACAGCAGTGTGAACAGGTGAAGGAGGAGAGGAGGGCAGACTGATCACTAATCAATCACTGATACCGTCGTCCTCTCAGACTGATTAAAAACTAAAAAGGACAAAATTGGTGACAAACCAAACCTGGGTGTCCACACAAATAAAGTCTTTATGTGAAACACTGCAGAGTGTAACACCGTGCTGTTTACAGACAGTCTGCTGTCTGTAGTTTGATAGAGACAGAGGGTCGTGTCTAGAAGGGAACCCTAGACCCGCAAAAGATCGCGCGAGTTTGATTATTTTAGTAGAAATAATGAACACAAATCTCACGAGAGTTGTGCAAATAAAGCGTTACCTTCAAGACACGATCGAAAAAGGTGCGCAGCTCCAAAAATAGAAAATCATGTCTCGGTGCCGATGTTTTTAATGTGGCGGGCCGCCATAAGTAAAACACTATTCACTGATCCACAGAGAGTCATTGAAACACTGATCACTGACCTGCTGTGATGGAAAAAATACTCACATTCTTTATTTAGGTATTTTTACATTGTGGTATTAGTGTTTTTACTTAATTACAATTTTAAAATTGTGCGTGTTATTGTTTTTGAAAAATCAACATTTTTATGGCTGTTGTTGTTGTACTTTAATGGTATTCTTATCGCTATTTTTTTATTACTAAATACAGATGTGCAAACTCATAAGAGGAGAAAAAGGTGGCATGTTGGTAAACCAGTCCCCTGTCATCTGTCCCCTGTCTTTTGGGGGTCTGGGAGCGTCTGTCCTGCTCTAGAAGAAAAATGTTGTGATTTTAACGTGAACAAAACATCCTGGTGACTGTTTCAGTTTAAACAGTTAGTTCACTCTTCTGTTTGTGGTTTCTGCAGACATTACTACCTTTACTTTTAACTTTGTACTTGGAAAAAAAAAAGGTAACTTGAAAACAGTAAAAGTAAATCTACATTAAAAGTAAAGTTACTTTGCTGAGTCTTTTTACTTTTACTTTAGCAATTTATAGTTGTTCATTTAATAGACCTGTCTTATCTTTTCTTTTGTATATCACCATTGTTCATAAATAAAGCAAAGGTAATGTAATAGAAAAAAATGCAGAACAATATTTCTTATCTGATTACTTGATTAATCGGCAGAATAATCAATAGATTATGCTTAAATTTTACTGGTTCGGCCCACTCAAGAAAGTTAGACATTATGATGTTCCGGACCTTTGCTTTAGGAAATTTTCTCTAACTGGACCTCTTTGAATCTTAATTGAATACCCCTGCTCTACAGACTTCAGTAAGCACCTTTCTTTGGTACAGTTCCAGGCAAAATTGTATCGTGATCATTTTTCAAAGAAAATAAGAATAATTATGTACAAATCAACATTCCCTCAAATTAGTCAAAAATAAATGTTATCAAAATCATTTAGACCTACTTCAGACATCAGGCTATTCAGTCTTCTCTGTGTGTCTCTGTGGTGTCTGGATTACATTAATTTAAAGTGAATTAAAACTAAAATCTAATGATAAGTCTACATACAAAGTAACTGTATGTTGGGAGTGGAAAAGGCAGGAAAAACAAGGAAGAAAGTGGAATATGGCCTGATTTTTAGCCTTCAGTAAATCACTGTTTAACATGGTCAAACTTACAAATGAGTAGCAGATAATGGATTAATACTGATGCAAGTAAGCAAAAGAGAAAAAGACAAACAGAACCATAGAAAGGGTTTGTGTTTTTTAAGATAGAAGATTGTGGATCAGAAGAAGTAAAGCACATAATGCTACTCTTAGGATGGCACAGTGTGCGGTTACTGGCACAAGAAAGGTAGCAGGCTTCAAAACAATTTTGTTTAGTTAAGAGAAATTACATTAAGCCTGCGTATAGAATAAAAACTCAAATCACAACAAATACATCAAAACTTACAAGGCTTAATGATAAATTGGTTGTTTTATTAAACATCAAGAATTTATGAATATGTATGCATACTACAAGCCAAAAGTTTTATAAAAACGTAAGCACCATTCTAATCTCTGCCTCGCCAAAATGTGTTGCATTTCAATGACCCGCACGCTAAAAACCTAGGCAGCATGCAGGATAGTAGAGTCGTTTACCTCCGTTACAGGCGCAGTAATGTTTCTATCCCGGACTGAAGTTCTCTTAAAGTTCGTGGGAAAGCCGTTAACTGACACCGACATCACCGTGAAGATCAACAGCCGCAGATGCGACACTTCCCTCCACTGCATCTTCACCATGACTGCGCTGGTCTTTGCCCAAAGAATCGTTTAGCCCGTGTTCACAGATGTAAGAAGAAGTGCTCACACCATATCAGGGAGCAGAGAGGAAGAGAAAACAGAAAGCGATACACATGTGCGTGTTCTCCGTGAGCTTCCTCTGCTCTGCTGCTCCGTGCTCCGTCGCTTGCGCTGTGCTTCTACTAATCCCAGACACTCGCTCTGTGATGTTGGTAACTTCATTTCATGCACCAATATCAAAACCAAACCGCCGTTTGCGTTAACGCGCCGAGGTGGAACAATTTTCCGAGATCTAATGCAACTTCCAGCCGGTGTGGAGACTAAACCACGTCGACGAGGTTCCGAAGTCCTCTTCTGCGCAAGTGACATTGACTCCTCTGGTTGCAATCCAGTTTGTAGTATTGGTTTAAAAGGAATGACCTCGAGCCCCACCCACCCACTCCCTCCCCCACCCCGCCGTGGATGACGCGGTGGAGGGAGAGTTTGCCACTGCAACATGTACTGCAAAGCTGCTACAGGAAGTTTTTAACAGGCTAAAAACTGCCATAATTTAATACTGATGATCTGACCTACATGAGCAAATGATACCATCCAGGAGAAGATCTGCTATTTTTACATGGTCATTCTAAAGGCTTATTTATGCTGCATTTACTTACAGAAATAGTTTTAAACAATACAGCCATCATTGCCTACATACTTCCATGCATCCTTCAAGTTAGCATGGATGTTACACAATACATTCACTAGAGGGCCCTGTGTAGAGTCAAGTTTCTGACCACAACAAGTATGGTGACATTGTAGTAGGTTTTAATAACTAGGGGTGTCAAATTATCGCATTAATTGCGATTAGTTAATTACAATCATATTTAGCGCATTATGTTTTTTAATCGCGTTAATCTAATTTTTAATCCCTAATTTTACTTTTTCTGTGTGCGAGTTGCCTTTTTATAAAATCCATTTTTATGCGTTGGGCTTCTTGCGCTTAAGTTGTTGGGGGTGGAAAACAATGGTCAATCACACCCTGAAGTCGACATTGATTGGCTGTCATTGTGTTTGGGCTTGTTTCGCATAAGCTGATAGGGTCCCATTGTAGTTGAGACTGCAAGGTGAGGAGCGGTGAGTAGCGGAGAGGAGACGTGAAAATGGAGGAGCATGTGAGAGTTGCTGGTCCAATGAATGGGAAATTTACATTTCAAAAACACCCTGACGGCACCATTGATAAAGGTAGAGTGATATGCCTTCTTTGTAAGAAGGAGTTTGCTTACCACCAAAGCAGCTCAAGTTTAGCCTACCACATCAACGCAAACCACCCAGTTGCAAGTGCAGCCACAGCTAAAGCAGCGAAGACATTAGCAATTTAGTGAGCCATAACTAAACTAAACTCAAGGAGAACACCCCACTTATGAGCAAGTCTGCGACCGACAGGCTGACGAATGTCCTTGCTAAGTGGATAGTGATGAAGTGCAGGCCGATAAACATAGTGGAAGACGAGGGGTTAACAGAGGTATTGCAAACTGCGTCCTATGACCCATCATACAAGCCACCATCGAGGACTACAGTGATGACCAAAATCAGCAAGATGTACGATGGTGAAAAGAAAAACAGACTTGAGATTTTGGTGGAGGATTCGCCTAACTATGTTGCTATAACCGGAGATCACTGGACCTCAGCTGGCAACCACAGCTTTTTGGGGGTGACTGGACACTTTATTGATGGTCAGTGGAACCTCAACTCATTTGCACTGACTGTTATAAAAACAGAAACCAGGCACTTTGCTGATAAATGCGCCGAACAGTTCCTCAAGGTGGCAAATGACTGGGGAATTGAAAACAAGATATCCACCATCGGTACAGACAGCGCAGCAAACATGCTGGCTGCTATGAGAGCCCTTCCATATGAGCACATCGCCTGCAATGCTCACATTCTCCAGAGGACCATCACGGTCTGCCGCGATAGCAGTGGGTTTGCTGGTGTACTAGCAAAGTGCCGCAAGATTGTTGGCCATTTTAAACAAAGCCCTGCGAGTACCACAGAACTTAACCAGCAACAAGTAGCACTTGGAAAAAAGAGCAAGCAACTTATACAGGATGTACCGACCCGGTGGAATTTGACACTTGCAATGGTCTCACACCTCCTATGCAACCGAGAAGCTGTCCAGGCTACGTTGGACCAACAGAACAACCATAGATTGGTCATGCCAACCGAAGCTGAGTGGGGGAAAGTGCAGAGGCTGGAGGTCCTGCTTGAACCATGCAGGTAAGCCCAAATAAACACCTGTCCATTTTAATGAAATAAACTACTGTCACATGTGTAATCCAAAAATGAATGAACATTAGGTAGTTACTTTTAAGGAGAATTAAATTGGAAATCAGTTACACTTTAATTTAAATATCCAGGTAAGTTCATTTTCCAAACATATCCACCTCTGCAGGTATGTGACTGAGCTGCTGGGTGCTGAGGCCTATGTCTCTTGCTCTGTAGTGCTGCCTGCTTTTCACCATCTGGACCGTGTCATGGACAACACTGATGATGATCCCCAGCCTACATGGTAAAGTTCAAGAATGCCTTCCAGTGGGACCTGGCAGCATGGCGAGCTGATGCCAACGAGACATGGTTCAAGGTGGCCACAGCACTGGATCCACATTTTAAGGATTTGAAATGTCTTCCAAGAGAAAAGAGGAAACAGGTAAAGACTATAAGGATAATCTGGACTAATGAGTCCAATTTATCGAATCAAATCAAACTTTATTTATATAACACTTTTCACACATAAGAAATGCAACACAAAGTGCTTAACAAAATAAAATAAAATAAAACAAAAATAAAATAAAACTGCCTACTGCACTTAATATTAATGACAATCATTCATTCATCCACCCGTCCATCTATCCATTTATTCCTCCACCCGTCAATCTATTTATTCATTCATACATTCAGGTGTGGACCAGTCTGGAGAACATGCTCCAAGCAGCAGAGCCCAGAAGAGCAGCTACTCTCCAGCCCTCCACAGAGGATGATGAACCAGCTCAAAGGAAGAGGAGGACTGACTCAGAAGAAGATGGAATGGAGTCTGGAGAGCTGCAGCTCTACAGAGCAGAGCCCAGCATCAGTATTGATGACTGTCCCCTGCAGTGGTGGTATTCTCACTCAGGAGCCTATGAAAAGCTGTCAGCTCTAGCACGCAAGTACCTGGCCTCCCCAGCAACCTCTGTACCTTGTGAAAGACTGTTTAGCCTTGCAGGCCACATAGTGCAAAAGAAAAGGGGAGCCTTGCTCCCAGAAAATGTGACCAAGCTGGTCTGTCTCAGCGACTGGCTGAAGAAGAAGAAATAAGAGGCATGAGGTCAGCATAGCTGCTATGTCCTCTGTAGCCTACTAGAAGTGATTGCTTGATATTATTTCAGCACTTTATTTTGTGATGATGAACAATGTTGTTTTTGATGTGCTAACTTACAGCACTGTGATTGATGGGTCTGTTTTATTTGTTTTATATTATCTGAAGTTCAGTGTTCAATACTTGTATTGCTCAGAAAAGTGTTCTTACTGTTTTTGATGTGTTAACTTACAGCACTTTATATGGACCTGATGTTATTTTTATTTTCTAATTATTTGGAGACAAAAGAACACAGCAATATTCCCCCCTGGTGGTCGAAACTAAAGGTTGCAGTCAACACTTGGGACTAGTTTCAAATACAGCAGAATGTAAATGTAAATTGTTATATATCAGTCTTTTGATCTGCCACAATAATGTAATGAATTTAAATGAAAATACCTCAAGTTGAGGGCTTTTCTCAGCAATTTTTAGGTAAGATTAAAAAACAGATTAATTAGATCAATTAATTACAGATAATAATTAATTAATCTCAATTTTTTTAATCTTTTGACAGCACTAGTAATAACGTACCTTTTGAGAAAGAAAAAAAAGCAGAGGCACTATTGTAGATAGAAGTGATCTGTACACCATGAAATACATCATGACATTTGGACAGAGACTCTTTTTGATGACAAACATTATTTACAATACTTCAGCATCTTTAAAACATATTCCTTTTCTATGTGCATCTAATGTTGAGCAGAAATGAGCCTGTAATGTCTGCCACCAAGTCAGTTTCTTTGGAAAATTAGACAAAATGAGCCTGTGTTGACATTTTCCTAGACAAAGCTATAACAGGTAGTTTGTTAGCCTGTTAAAATGAAGCAGGGGATTTTTATTTCCATAATTGTATTTTTGACATTATTTTGTGGTAATGGTATTGGAAACACTGCAGCTTTTGCCCACAAGGGTCTCCAAAATCGACAAAACTTCCTGTAGTAGCCTAAATCAAGCAAACTGAAAAAGCAGACACGGGAGATGAGAAAGAAATCCTGATTTTAACCAGCACTATATTTGTTACTGTTGTAGGATTATGAACCATTTGAACAATTTTGTACTTTTTAATCAATTACTAATCAATTTTACAGATACTTTTATCTGCATAGACATGCAAGCAGTATATATAGAATTGACAACAACAATCAAGCACTATGGAATGGATACTGTCAGGTTCAAGATCTTTAGTCTGTCTAAGGGTGTTTTCACCTACCTCATTTGATCCAGACTTTCACACTCTTCAGTTTGATCCACACTAAACTTACAGGTGTGAAACTTGCTCTGGTTCAGACCTAAAAGACCTAAAAAGACCTAAAAGCTGGATTTTGGTCCTGCATAAAAAAGGTGGTCTTGATCCGGATCAAACTGAACCATTGTGCAGTTCTAGTGTGAAAACATTTGCAGGGAATTAGAGGGAAATTATGACAGGATATCATTAGAGCTGAAAGAGGGAAAAATAACACACACACAAAAAAAAAGAGCCGTGGGAGGAGATGGGACAGGAGGACACCAGATATTTAATTGTCATCTGGTCCAATAACTTTATATAGAGTCAGCTGGAAAAAAAAAATCATAAAAAGGCAGACACTTTTCAGTCATTGTTTCACTTTGGTGCTGCTGGTATTAGTGACATAATAATAATATTATGGTGACAGCCATAGGCGCCGGCTTGGGTTGAACATTGAGGGAGCGGGCAAAAATGTCAGCCTATGTCATGTTAAGATGTGATGTGGTGAGAAGTGGGGATTAATATTTTCCCAAAAATTACCTCTCCTAGGAACAGGCAGTATTAATAATATTTGAGGCAGAACAATGTCATTAAACATTGATCAACATTATACTGAACGTTGTACATGCTTTGCCTTTGTTACAGCTGCATGCAAGGATGAAATACCAAGCTCTGCCTGTGATCTGTCACTATCTGACCGAATAGCCTCATGGAAAAGATATTTTACAATTATTCATATTTTAAATAGTGCTGTCAGGCGATTAAAAAAATTAATCTAATAAATTACAGGATTTGTAATTAATTAATCTAATTAATCATATTTTAATCTCATATCTGCTAAAGGTCCCCGAATAAAGAATTTGAATTCTAGGACATTACAAAATTGTAGTGCATGACTAATCAATTGAATACACCAAGAAGAGAAGATTTGAAATCCACATTTTTATTGGTGAAGTGTGCTTCATAAATGAAATTCAAAAGAAAAAAGGTCAAGCACATCAGCAAACCAATTAGGCCAGGTGCATTATTCAAAAATGCAATACAAATACAGTTAAATACAATAAATAAAATTCAGAAATAAAATAAGGCTGAGTCTCAAATAGGCACATAAGCAGACTCTCAATCAAAATGAATACTAAAGCTGACTCAATACAGCAATTCAAAATGAATGTTAGTATAACATGCCTCTAAATAAGGCAACATCAATAGCAAGATGCCAACAGGTATTTCTTTTAAAAGGGTATCTCCAGTCATAATCTATGTTTGTCTCAAAATCACCTCACCTATTATCAGTTCATCTCATAGGGCGACATGGCAGGCCCCTGCCAACAACTCTTCTTTTGCGGTCCTCTCATCACTGTACAGCTGGTGAATTCTTTTCATCACCGTAGTTCTCAACGGTAGCTGGAAATTGGAGTCAGATGACGCTATCTGAAACGCCTCCTTTAGGCCCTCATCTTCCACGATTGAAACTGGCCTGCAATCAGCAGCAACCCACTTTGCGATTGAGTTTGTCAGTTTTTCTGTCGTGGCTTTGCTCATTCGTTTTCCTAACTCAGCAAGCGTGGGTTGGCGGAGTGAGCTCACGGTAGCACTGGCAGCACTAGCAGTAACTTTAACAGTGGAACTTGTCCGGACATGTTTAGCGTTTAAATGATAATTCAGGCTGGAGCTGCTTCGGTGATAGGAAAATTCTTTTTTACACAAGGTACAAATCACTGCGTTCTTGTTAACAGTCCCGTCTTTGTTCTTTTTATAAATAAACTTGACGTTCAAAGGTCCAAGTAAGCTTGCCTCGCTCTCATGTGTCGCGTCCATGTCTGTTGTCACCCTGCTTTTGACTAGTGGCGCAGGTAGGAAGTGACGTGCCACTGCAGCCTACGGGTCACTCAATGGGTCAAATTTAAAATGCTTGCGCACTGACTTGCCACTCATGATTAATTGCGTTAATTTTTATAGCGCGTTAATTTGCAGCGTAATTAATTAATCTAATTAAGGCGTTAAACTGACAGCCCTAATTTTAAACTAATTAAACTCTTTAGAACAGTGTTTCCCAATCCTGGTCCTCAGGGCCCACTGTCCTGCATGTTTTAGATGTTTCCCTGCTCCAACACACCTGATTCAAATGATTAGGTTGTTATCAGGCTTCTGCAGAGGCTTTTGATGATGAGCTGATCATGTGAATCAGGTATGTTGGAGCAGAGAAACATCTAAAACATGCAGGACAGTGGGCCCTGAGGACCAGGATTGGGAAACACTGCTTTAGAACAAGTCATGTGGTGTTTTGAAAGTCATGATATTGAGCTGAGACAGACTCTACATTCTGTTTGCATTCAGAGGCTGCTGCTGTGTGTGTTGTATGACTTGTACTGGGCATGCTTCAATGTTAAATATAGTCAGTTTAATAAAGTTAATGATCACTCGAAGTTAAAAAGCAAAACTCTTAAAAAGCTCTCACTCACTTGGTGTGAGGCTGCAGAGGGATCTTCAGGAGATTTTGGTGTCTTTCTTCAGTGAGGGGCGGTTTTTGCTACAGCCAACTGTTGAAGGTAAATCCATCCCAGATAGCACACGTACGTCTCGCTGACGTCGGCCTCAGATCGTGCATCTGAGAAGCATCGGCCCATAGCAGGGACATGGTTTGCCAGAGAGTTGGTTTATGTGCTCCATTTCAAAGTCGGTGATAGGTCGGCTATGAATCGATACATTGCACGTTATCCAATTGGTGCCAACGGAACTGAGAGCAAGCGTTGGAGATGGAGAGGCTACTTAATGTCAGCCACAACTGGTCTTCGGGTAAGCTGACTTTAAGCAAATATATATATAAAAATAGCTATTTTAAAAATTTGACATGCAGGGTTAGTAACATAAGTTGTTAAGCCCTGACTGGGTATGCTAGCACAGGTGAAGAGCCCAGATGTCGACTCCTAACAGGTCAGTGTTGTTTTTGGCAGCCATTTTTGATTTAGTCTTAGTCTTTTGGACAGAATGCTTATTAGTTTTAGTCACATTTTAGTCATTTCTATTCTTGATAGTTTCAGTCATTAATTTTAGTGGAAAAAATGTTGACTTTAAAACATTAAATTAATACAGATATAGGAAATTGTAATTGAGGTTGACAAGTTGTGTTGCAATTCATAAAGTAACAGTTAACTCTCTTAACACTTTTGTATAATAACCAGATTCC
Source organism: Lutjanus erythropterus (assembly GCA_020091685.1). Classification (NCBI taxonomy): domain Eukaryota; kingdom Metazoa; phylum Chordata; class Actinopteri; order Lutjaniformes; family Lutjanidae; genus Lutjanus; species Lutjanus erythropterus. Next base: position 37,697,559 of record CM034605.1, read on the forward strand.
TTATTAGTTTGATAGCGCTAGCCTAGACTTTCCCATCCCTTTTATTTTCTGTTGGATTATGTGTATAAGTATATCCATAAATCTTTACGTCTTTTCCGTCCACCAAGCCCTTGTGCTGACGTTGCTGCCATGGTCCATGAACTGTGTGTGTTACTGGCCCGGTGTGCACTGTGTATGCCCAGTGGTGGGCGTGACCAAACGAGGACGGGATGCAGGTGCATTGCTGATATCTTCAGCATTTGAGAGACAGATTGCATGTACAGTTGGAGGAAATTTCATGCATTTTGATAGTGCTAGGGCAGGGGTGTCAAACTCATTTTGGTTCAGGGGCCACATTCAGCCCAATTTGATGTCAAGTGGACCGGACCAGTAAAATTAAAGCATAATCTATTGATTATTCTGGTGATTAATTGACTAATCAGACAAGAAATATTGCGTGTTCTGCATTTTTTCTATTACATTACTTTTGCTTTATTTAAGAACAATGGTAATATACAAAAGAGAAGATAAGACAGGTTTATTAAATAAACAACTATAAATTGCTTAATTAAAAATACTCAGTAAAGTAACTTTACTTTTACTGTAGATTTACTTTTACTGTTTCTACATTACTTTTTTTTTCAAGTACAAAGGTAAAAGTAAAGGTAGTAATGTCTGCAGAAACCACAAATAGAAGATGGAACTAACTGTTTTAACTGAAACAGTCACCAGAATGTTTTGTTCACATGTTAAAATCACAACATTTTTCTTCTGGAGCAGGACGCTCCCAGACCCCCAGAGGACAGGGGACTGGTTTACCAACATGCCACCTTTTTCTCCTCTTATGAGTTTGCAGGTCTGTATTTAGTCATCAAAAAATACCAATAAGAATTCCATTAAAGTACAACAACAGCAATACAAATGTTGATTTTTCAAAGAAGGAAACAATAACATGTAAGATTTTTCATTGTAATTAGTTAGTTTTACATTGTGACATTAGTGTTTTTACTTAAGTAAAGAATCTGAGTATTTTTTTCCATCACAGCAACAACAGCTATTTAAAATTTGACCACAAGTTTCTCAAACAGAGACAAATAGCGCTCTGCTCTGGCTGTTGCTGCCCTCTCTCTCTCTTCCTCTCTGGCCAGTGCCTCTCTCTCCCTCTCTTCTTCCTTCTTTGCCTGTTCTTTCAGAAAGCCGAGTAGCTCACTCTCCCACGGCCTCTTTCTGCTCAGCCTGCTCTCTCCTGCAGAAGGGGTAGAGGCTGAGGCGCTCACCACACCACCTGTAGTGGCAGTGAGGTTTGCTGCAACAACCTGGAGCGGACTGATTGAGTGCTGCCCCTGGAGTGCAGCATCCATTTCACTGTACCACTGCCAGGTGGCAGCAGTCACACTCCCGGATTCTACCCCTTTGCCTGGTGGGTCTCTTAGCTCCTGAAAATAGGTTATTAAATATTACATTGTAAAACTGATTGGCCTGGCAAGCTAAAGCTATGTAATTAATTTAAAAGTATTCTAAGAAAGGCTCTCAGGATAATACCAAGCAGAGAAATAGGCACATTACATATTAAATTATTCCACTTCTTTTTTGCTTGCTTGGCCGTTATGGCCATGCCCAAAGTGGCAACAAAGTCCCTGGGAAAAACAAATACATAAATAAGAGAGGTGACACGCTACTTCAATAAAATACTAACCATTATGGATGAAGACTGCAAAAATCTGGCTCTAATCCTTGCCCAGCCATACAAGCAATGATACAAGCACCCAAAAGCAATACTCACTCCCATCCTGACTTGACCGAGTTTCGTCGGCTGGTGAAAAGTGCCTTGTTTGCCGAACACCACTGAATGAGGGCCTGGGTTTCCTCAGTTGTCCCTCGATAAAAACATTGCTTATGTTAGTTAGAATGCACAATGACAGCTATTATAACAAGTATAGTATGTTTGTGCAGCATGGTAAATGGACAAGCAAACAAACATTTGGTCAAAACCACAAAGATAGTGCTCTGGTACAACGTTAAAGTTAAATAAATATATAAAAATTATTAATCTTTGATTTGATTTTGACCTAAGCCAAACCAGTTATCCCCCTAACAAATAATACACCAGTTTCCGAGACCAAAGACTGCCTGTTACATGTGCGGAAAAAGAATTATATCTCATGTTTTACTACTACAGAGATATCAGAGCCAGCGGCAGATTTCAAAAGGTCATGTCGGGATAAGGTTGTTTTTAGCAGGGTAACATGAATGCTAACCGCCTGGTCATCTTGCTAGCTGGTGAGGTATGCCGGCCGTCCCGTCAGCAGAACGACACATCTCTGAAAACTTCGGAGCAAATTTTAAACTACACGCTATCATGGTGAATCGACCACAGATTTCAAGTTTTACTGTCTACATTCTCACATAAAATAATCTAAATACAATCCTTGATACTAAAACAGTTGTATTTTGACACTTGTAACTTAAAGTTTGCCATTGTCACTACGAAATGCATCTTGGGATATGTGGCTGCCCCAAGCCAACACAAGTCATCACCCAATGCATCCTTGATAAAATGGGTGGGGCAAGAACACATCCAGGTATTTGACTGTACTTGGCGAGATGCGGACTTTTGAATTGGCACAGTACTTGGACTGAGACTGATGACGTTTCTCAAGTAGCCAAGAACACAACTACAGAGAAGAACACACATTGAGAAACGCCTATGTAGACTTTTCTTAACTTTATTTACTAACTTGGGGTGGTCCGTCCCTCAATATCTTCCCCACACCCATACACACAAAGGTTTCTACATATCTACTCTCACCACATATTTCACCCAGACATGTTCTGGATAAACTATAATTCAAGTGTTCTTGAAGCTTTGGGCTTTTATCTGGAATTTTATCTGAGATTCCAAATGTTGCAGCAAACCTCAATCCAGTGTGTTTTATCCCTCCAGTGCAGTGCAGAGTTTGCATCTTCCTTGTTTAATATTTTGAAGTATTTGCAAAGAAAGCTAAGGTCAGACATCGGGTCACTTACACTGATCGAAAGCGCAAGTGGAAAGCGCAAGGCACAATGGATTTAATTTATTCAAGGTTTGTCCAAAATCTACCTGTGACATCTTCCACCAGGGGCACAGGGGTATCCTGCACTGTCCAGCCCCTTGCACCAGCAGCACACAGTGGGATACACCTATCAGGTGCGCCAAAGTGCCCTTGTTAATTCACCTGCGACTTTAGGCCGGACATGCCATAAATCAGTCAGAAAGTCAGCTCTCACCACATTTAAACAGCAAGTGCACCAAGAGTGCAAGCTGTTTTCAGCATGATGGTGAATTTACCAGGAGAAAACAAAGAGAAAAGATTTTTAAAGCAAGGAGACCAATCTCCTGGCTCCAGATGTGAAGGTGCAAGAGCGCCAAATATATGGAGATGGCAGGACGTCTCCAAAGCAGCTTCATGTGGAAATTTATTTTACCACATCCAGTCTCAGGAAAAGAAAAAACTGGACTTTTTTCGTTTCTGTCTCTTACTGATTTTATTTTTTGTTATTCTAATTAGAAAATGAAAATGAAAGATTTTTAAAATTTCGTTTATTCCTTTTTGATCATGACATTGTTTTTTAATATCCATTTCTGAACGGAAAATCCAATTACCAAAACATACACAGACCATTTGTTTTCCTGTTTCCAGCCCAGTTTATTGGTTTGTTAAAAATTAAAAAAAACAACCAAAGAAAATAATAATAATAGTAATAATAATAATAATAATAATAATAATAATAATAAAAAATGAAAAATCCACTTGTTTTTCTGGTCTATGTTCTCAAATCAGCAGTTGGGATAGAAGTTAAGCCAAAACCAGTGAAGAAGCTAACCTATTACTTAGCCACTGAGACGTTTAACCCTGGAGTGACCTGGCTGATGCGCCGACTCTTTGTTTTATAACCATCGCTGTGCTGTTCCTTGAATGAATCCACGGGTTCTTCATTGCAGCAAAAACAATTTATTTTCTTCATGCAAATGTGAGCGATGTCCATTGTTGTTTCAAAAGGACCAAAACATTCAGCAGTTACAATTCAACGACAGTAACCACAAGTGAAACCTTGGAATATTTCACCAACATATTTGGCTTCTACAACCAGAAATTACTTTATTATCACATTAACTGTGTTATCTCTATTATCTGATACGTTCAGGCATTGTTTATTTCATCTTTCATTCATTAGCTAAAGGCACTGCTAAGTCTACAGTAGAATATTGTCTCAGCCAAGGACCCATTACATGATACAAAATATAATATTTGTTGAATTATTAAATAAAGCATAGGGTAGATATTTTTATATATATATTTTTGAAAATAATGAGGCTGAAAACTTTCACGACCTCAGACCCCTTTTTTAGAACCACTGCCCCAGAATATCTATCTAAAGTCCATTCCTCTAAAACTTTATAGGTGGCAGGAAATGGTAGCTGTATCTGTTTCACCCTTGAATAAAGACTAAAATAAAGAATAAAGAATAAATTCTTATTTTTCCTTTACATGTTGCAATTCTCCAAAACCCAGAGTTTACAGTGCATTTTATACATTTCTGCCCAGCCTTTCTTTTATAGCACCACAGCATAAGGTGTGTGATGTATGTGATTCCTTGAGCTCATGAAATATATACTCCCTCTTGTGGCAAAAGGCAACAACTTCTGTCTTAAGATGTGCTGTGCCTCAGGTTATTTATGTATTTACTGGGTAAAAATTAAATAAAGATTTATGTTTTTAGAGAAGAAACTGGAGCACAGTGACTGTCTAGTTAACTCGGCTACACTGTAAGAAAACAATCTGTAGAGTAATTAATGATGTCCTGGCAAAAAATTATCAGTACATATTCTGTTAGGTTTGTGGACATTTCTTTCAACCCTAAAATGGAAAATTCTGTAGATTTACAGTATATCCTCTGGACCGTTCATGGACACCTCTATTAATAATAGTCATTTCCATAAAATTAAAGCACATCTAGAGCAGCATTTGCTGGAAATTTCTTCACCACTTTAAAGTTCTAATCAAATATCAAATCATTCATTCATTCATTCATTTTCTGTAACTGCTTAGTCCGTAGGGTCGCGGGGCTGCTGGTGCCTATCCCAGCTGACATTGGGCAAGAGGCAGGTACACCCTGGACAAGTCAATATCAAATCAAATCAAATAATTTTATGGGCAGTTTCTTTTAAAGTGAAACCTAAATAGTGACTTACAGCCAAGTGTCTGCTAAATTAAACTGTGAATTGTAAGTCATGATGAAATAACTCTTTATACAGCTAATACAGCATCATGGTCCAATAAATCCACCACAATATAAACAAAAATTGTTCTCATGTAAACATATTCTTAAAGTGAAATGATCATATCTGCTGATATGACAGGTCAAGATGATGCTTTAAATATGTGCAGCATAATTAAAGTCATTAAACACAAAACCTGTCAGCAGTAAATTTCTGTCTGTTATGCCGGTTCGGAAAACCTGACACAACACAAAAGCGTCTCCTCTCTTTCCCCACTCCAAGGATGACCAGTGCCACAGGCGGGACACGTAACACACTCATTTTAATCCCCACACCAGCAAGTCAGACCCACAGTATGACTGGTTAGAAAAGTACAACACCCGCTGAGCCAAAGAGTGCTTTGCACGGTATCCCTTAAAATAGTAATCAGAACCTTGTCTTCCTCATTGCCAGTCAGAGAAAAAACCCATAAATGAAAGGCTTGAAACTATCATCTATCCTGATTTCGATACTTATTTTGTCAGCTGTCCTGCTGACTAGCAGCCAATTACTCTGAATTAGTCCAACAGTGGAATGACTCTCACCTTTTGATTGGTCCTTTGCTTTAACACAGGACAGGCGGCAATGAGGTGACCAGGTTCATGGCAATAAAAACATTCGCGATTCTCACTGGCGGAATAAGTGTTGCGCCGGAAAACTTTAGGTGACCTAGTTTTTATCCTCATTCACCGCTGACTCGGTGCATGGATAACAGAAAAACACTCTTATAAGTTAAAACAAACTCATCAGCAAGGATGGCTGCCTCAGCCAGAACCTTCTGTTCATTCAGATACACAACAATGCGCTCTGTAACTCCTCCAAAAGCAACAGGTCCCGGCTGCCTAAAATCCGTAACTTTACTGGCCTGACACCATTTGTTAAAAAGCATTTCCTTCTCACGTAAACTCTACATACGTCTTGTTGACATCCTTTCCACAATTTCTGAACTTTTGTCTGTATGCCTCTGGCACCAGTTCATAGGCACATAAAACAGTAGCCTTAACAACATCATAATCCAAACTTTGTTCAACAGAGAGGGTGGCACATCTCCTGAGCTTTCCCATAAATTTACACTGGAGCAATAAAGTCCAGGCGTCCCGGCCAGTTCAGTGTAGTTGCAATGCGCTCATTTATGCATTAAAATACAAGTCCACCTCTGACTCTCTGAAAGGTGGCACCAGTGCAATATGCCTGCTCACATCAAAACTGTCGCGGGAAAGTGCGGGTCTGTTGCACAGCAGGTGACTGAGGCGACACTAGGCTGGCGCTCCAGCTCTAAGGCCCTGAGCCTCAGCTGCATAGCCTGCACCTCCAACTCCTGTTTTTAACCTCCATTTCCTGATGCGGAGCATCAACTGGAGCTCCTCAGCCAACATTCCCGGCACAAGGGGAGGATTTGTGGGAGTGGGTATGACGACCGGCACAGGCAACATAAGCTGCTGAGCCCCGACCGAGTGTGCTAGCACAGGTGAAGAGCCCAGATTCCTACTCCTAACAGGCTAGCTAGCTAACTAGCTTAGTAAACATTAGTTGCTTATAAGTCACAGACCCAAGCAGCAAACATATCAGCTAATATAATTTAGCCATTGCTAGGTAGCCATAAGTCTTTACAGCACATGAACAATCTCCGTGTGGACAACAAATCAGTGTTGAATTGGGGAAACAGTTAGCGTCAGCTGTTAGTAGCTGGTGGGCTTGTGTTTTTACAGCTGCGGAGCTAACTTTGCGGTTAACTGGCAGCTAAGGAAGGGAAGCTGTGGCTCTGCTATTTGTAAACATGGCTCGGTATCACAATTTCTAATAGTTCGGTACTGGTTATAGGCTATTGTTAGTGTGTCTGCACTGAAAGTAAAGTTAATATCCACTTCACGTAGGTGTGTCTGAGTTAGTGCAGCGTCTCTGGAAAACACAAGAGACTCCAGTTGTTTCTGTCATGTCCCTCCAGTGTGGTAGCTATAGTATTGTATAAGTTAATTGAATAACCTAGGCTCATGTGTTTTGTCTTTTTTTCTCCTCATTGCAGGCTCATAAGTCTGCCAGCATTCTAAACTGTGTTGTCCGTGTCGTCTCCCAACTGGCCACCTGTATATTTTTATCTGCTCTGTCTTTTCTGTGCTGGAGCTCTTTTGTGATGTCATATTCCTATCACATTTTAAGTAAAAACATGTTAATTTCGACCATAGATAGTGAGATATTTTCTGATTGAAAATAAATAAATAAATAAAGATCATACAAGCTGTAGAGAGGCTTGATTCATTGTCCAAACATCATCTGGAGAGCATTTTTGAGCAAATGACAATGTCTCGACAACATCTCACCAAATGAGCAAACGCTCTCCATAAGATGTCTCACGATGCAACAAGTCATCGTGCGGCGTCGGTGTTATCTGGGAGGTTGCTGCATCCCTTTGGCATTGTTGCTACCTGTAGTGGGAAAATTATATGCTGAACTGGTCACTATTGTTCCTCTTAGTCACTTCTCATGTATTGTCAGGCACTAACTGGTTACTTGTCCTTGAACACACAGCTGTTCTCCCTTTGGAACAACAACTTCTGATAACACAATCACATCCTCCCAATAAGCACTTCAGGTCCATCCTGACCCAACCTCCTCCTAACCCTATAAGATAGATTTACATTCTTGACTCATTATCAGTTCCTTTTACACTCTGTGTGACTATGTACTGATCCTTTGCAAAGCTCAATTAAAACACCACAAAGACAATCTTGGTCTTCGTGCCTGTTTTCATTTTCAGATTTTCCACCACAATTTGGTGTCAGAAGTGGGATCACTTGTCTGAGGTTTCTGGACTCAGGGTCGGCGGTAGTAGTGCACACCCTGAGGAGATATTCCTTCAACCTCAACCTCCCCACAAAGACAGGTGAGAAGGAGGGCTGAGACCTGAGACCAGACCCACTCAGCGCTGCGATTCAACAATCCTGATTGGTGAGAATCTGAAAATTGATTTGATTGATTTTTAGGAAAAAAGGGGAAAAAAGGTCACTAAGTATGTCAAGATATTGGGGTTGAGATGGGACAGAGGTTTTGGTCTACCAGGTGGGATGTGGAAGCCTGACCATTTTTAACGAAGTTTTGTAGAAACCTGGAGGTGCACTGACGAGTCCACCTTAAAAGAGTTCACTAAGACCACTGTGTGGGGAAAAAAATTATCACAGGATAATTGTTGTATTGTGTGAAGTAAGACTCGGAGTTTACAAAGACCACAATAGTGTATGGAAAAATTATTATGGGTAATAATTATATTGTGTGAAGTAAGACTCCAAAAAACGTAGAAGAGTAGAGGAATTCCTCTGTACTAATCACTCTGATTTTTGATTATCTTGAGACAAACAAACAAAAAAAGAGGTTGAGAGAATTTAACGAAAAAAACAGCAATGCATTGAAATCAATTATATTATTTTGAGCATACTAATATTGATCAGTTCTGATACTTTCACATTGTATTGTGGAAACTAGTTGAGGACACAACTATCTTCTAAAAGTAGTAAGTAAGTAAGTATCAGACAGCTGAACAAACTAAGGGACAGACTGCATGAGAAAGAAAAGAGACTAAACATAAGAAAGGCAAGAGTAAGTTCATAGCAGATTGGAGAGCATTTAGTTTATGGATGGATGAAGCACAAAGGAGGGACAGAAAACACAGGCAGGGACAGAAAAACCTCATCCGGATTCTGACCTCGACTGTGCACTGCCACCGGGAGACGCCATAACATGCCACAGCAGGCGGGACCACAGCCAGGGCACCACCACCACCATATAACACCGACCTACCCTCGTCCACTGGCCTCCTTCCATCCCCTGTTCCCTCATCTATCCAGATACATCTGATCTACGACCACTTCTGGTGAGAAACAACAGCAAAGGTCAACAGGGCAACCCTGCCTCTCCAGGTCTGGTCTGGAGTTCAGAAAATCTCAAAATCCATTAATCTCCCTGTCACCAGTGAGATCCGACACGGGGAAATGTACATGAAGTCCTGAATCTCCTATGATGGTAGCAGGGGCGATGGATATCAATCTTGGTCCACAGACCGTGGACAATGGAGGACAATGACTCACCTCCCATTACCATCAGATGGAGGTGCAAAATTTTCTGCTGAACTGATTGTGTTTTGTAGAGAGTTCCGCCCAACAACTTCTGAACTGAGATGGCTCCTGATGGTAAAAATGGGCACTAATTGGGCTAAAGTGTCAGGGATACCCAGAGGATGATGTGAGACTGGCAAACCCTGAATGGACTCATGATGACAACGCACTGGGTACAACATAGGGTACATTGCAGACCTCTGTGAGCGCATTAAAACAGCATTCCCTGTGAGAATGGACATAAACAAAGTTTCTTCATGTAAACAAGAAGATAATGAAAGCGTTCACAGTTTTCTCAATCGCCTGACAGAAGTCCACAACACACATAGTGGACTGACCCCCAGCTGACTTACAGAACAATGCTGTTACAGCATGGAAGCTCATCTGAGAAACAGTTTTTGAATGGACTAAAGCCAGAAATTTCACAAATGGTGAAACGGACATGTATAACATGGGACTTCTTAAGCCTGATAGAGGCATATGCTGTACATGCAGAAAAAATCCCCAAAGAGGAGAGAGAAAAAGAGAGAAAAAAGAGAAAGATCTACACAAAGCAACGCTGACTATGTTCCAAGGACGTTCAGGGGCACAGACTTGGCCGTGGCAGAGGTGGATTTAGGAGTAGCCGTAAAGGTCAACGTGTGGCGATCGGCATGTCTGTTTCCATTGTGGCAAAAAGGGACATTGGGCCAAAGACTGTCCAAAAATGGTCAATTCAACAGGCTGACTGACTCGGGCGGCAGCTCAGGAGAGGAGGAATCGGCATCTTCATTTTTGACTGCACTGGCCTTACGATGAGAAACAACCTACACATCAGACTGGTGATTACCACACACACACACATTGATTAATGATGCCATAGCTCAATTAGAAAAGCAAAAACAGCAAATACACAAACAATAGGCACATACACTAAATATTTAGCTGATGCTTATGCAAACATCCCAACTCACACACATCCCATGCACATGGCAAAGATGTAACATTCCTTGTTGATTCTGGTGCAACACACTCAGTCATTAAAACTGAAACACCTCCAAAGATGAGCGGAAGATACGTGATTTTGTATGTACTTTGGGTGTTTCACTTATTTTCACACCAGAAGGGATTATTGTTACTCAAAGAAGTGAACTGGGTCTCTCTGACAATTACATATTTGTGACATATAGCCCTGACACACTGCCTTATGTGTATGAATGGAAGCTCTGCACATCAGTTGTGACTCCGCTACTGCTATTGCTGACAACACACACACTCACACACAACACAGAGACAGACTACATGAAATCACATGACCTACACTGCACTGCACACACATGAAGGGAAAGATGCAGAGTTTGAAAAACGATGGTTCAGAGAAGGTTGTCTGAGAGAAAAGCTAACATTAAGTTGTATGTTTTGGAACAAACACAGATGTGCTGTATCAGTAATTTTACCAAACCTGACAAAACCAAAGCAGAACGATGAATTTTCACCAATTTCTCTTTCAGTGGTTCAGATTCTGACTTTCTGTTTGACATTCCTGGTTCATATCTACCGTGTCACTTGCCAAGTACAGAAAAGAAAGATGGCAAGATTTGGATCTGTGAGTGCGAAAATGTGTCAATGCAGAATCATGGAAATCAACATCTGACCGTAATGTTCAATTAAATGTTTTGAAGGTTTATCGACAAAAATTACCTTTGTTGTCTACATATTCAGATCTGTTCAACTGGTACCAGACACACAACACACATTTGCCTATTTACATAAAACATGTGACGTCACAAACACCCCAGCCTTTCAGAAGATCCTAAAACTGATATCGGTCTAATCAGAAGCATGCAACCAATTGTGATCACACCAAAATCTAAGTAAAGGCCCTGTCAATAATATCAACTTAAAAACACATTCCCTGTGAAAATTCTCTTGTGCGCACACCAATTTTCCCAGTTAAAACAAAATCAGGTAAAAATTCAAAGAAAGTTTGAGCTCATTACATTTGTCACCAGGAAGTGCATGATTACAATATGTTGATGATTAAATGATTTGTGTTCCAACTCGAGCTCAGTGTGAAAAGACACATTTGAAACATTTGGATGAAGAAGGTCACAAAGCTAGCTCGTCAAAACTGCAGTTTGTCCAACAACAAGTGACATTTTGGGTCATGTGATCATATGTGAGGGCAAATCCCTCTCCCAAAAAAAAAGAAAGACTACCGTATTTTCCGCACTATAAGGCGCATCGGATTATAAGGCGCACCTTCAATGAATAGCCTATTTTAAAATGGTTTTCATATATAGGTACACGCATTATAAAGCGCATAGAATAGAAACTACTGTAGTGGCTGGGGTTGCGTTATGCATCCACTAGATGGAGCTGCGCTAAAGGGCATGTCAACAAAACAGTCAGCGTCCGTTTCCCAGAGCAACCGTGCACTTCGTGTCGTAAGTTGTATTTTAAGGTCTCCTTAAGTTGTCCCAACTGTGGGAAACAGCCCGTAACCTAAGGGAGACCTTAAAATACAACTACTGAACCACGAGCTACTGAAGGCTCTGGGAAGCAGGCCCAGATAAGTCAGTCAGTTGTTGAATTCTCTGGCTGCTGCTCTGTTCCCATGTTCTTCTGCGTGACTGATAGCCTTGAGTTTGAACTCTGCGTCGTAGCGTGTCTCTTGAAAGGTGCCATTTTGGGGTCTTTATACACACACAAGTGGTGCGGGACTGGAATTCCCTTTACCGTTTTTACGCTGTTACTTCAGCGCTGACTACGGTAGCCATAATTAACCAATATTGATCCATATATAAAGCGCATCGGATTATAAAGCGCACTGTCGGTTTAGAAAATTAAAGGCTTTTAGGTGCGCCTTATAGTGCGGAAAATACAAAAGCATTTCAAAACATTTTCAAATCAATCATAAAGAAACAAGTTATGTCTTTTGTGTTCTTATTGCAGGCCCTTCATTCCCAATTATGCTGTCCTCGAGGCACCCCTGGCGCAATCGCACCTGGGTGAGGCCTAGAAGCACATAGTAAAGTGACAATGGACTGCTGATGCAGGATAAACATTTGTTGACTTAAAACTTGTCCTTCAGAAGACCAGATCCAAACCGACCTTTTACTCAGACTGTAGATAAAGAGTGTTGAGTGTTACTCCAGGGCGTGGAGACAGACAGAGACAGAGACCTGTAGCCTTCTTTTCAGCTAAACTTGATGCTTTAGCTACAGGAATTCCTACTTTTAAGGTTACTCTAAACTAGGGTGTCAAACTCATTTTGCTCAGGGCCACATACAGCCCAATTTGATCTCAAGTGGGCTGGACCAGTAAAATTAAAGCATAATCTATCGATTATTCTGCCGATTAATCGGGTAATCAGATAAGAAATATTGCGCGTTCTGCACGTTCTGTTTTTCTATTACATTACTTTTGCTTTATTTAAGAACAATATAAATTGGTAAATTGCTAAAGTAAAAATACTCAGTAAAGTAACTTTACTTTTACTGTAGATTTACTTTACTGTTTTACTTTACTTTTCCTTTTTTTCAAGTACAAAGTTAAAAGTAAATGTAGTAATGTCTGCAGAAACCACAAACAGAAGATGGAACTAACTCTTTTAACTGAAACAGTCACCAAAATGATTTGTTAACATGTTAAAATCACAACATGTTTCTTCTGGAGCAGGACAGACGCCCCCAGACCCCTAGAGGACAGGGGACTGGTTTACCAACATGCCACCTTTTTCTCCTCTTATGAGTTTGCGTCTGTATTTAGTCATCAAAAATAACGATAAGAATACCATTAAAGTACAACAGAAGCAATGAAAATGTTGATTTTTCAAAAATGGAAACAATAACATGCAAGATTTTTAAATTGTAATTAGGTATTTTTACATTGTGATATTAGTGTTTTACTTAAATAAAGAATCAGAGTATTTTTCCATCACAGCAGGTCAGTGATCAGTGTTTCAGTGACTCTCTGTGGATCAGTGAATAGTGTTTTATTATGGCGGCCCGCCACATTAAAATCTGCACCACGACATGATTTTCTATTTTTTTGAGCTGCGCACCTTTTTGGTCATGTCTAGAAGGTAACACTTTATTTGCACAACTCTCGCGAGATTTGTGTTCGTTATTTCTACTAAAATAAACAAACTCGCGCGATCTTTTGCGAGTCTAGGGTTCCCTTCTAGACACGACCCTCTGTCTCTGTCAAACTAATGACAGCAGACTGTCTGTAAACAGCATGATGTTACACTCTGCAGTGTTTCACACAAAGACTTTATTTGTGTGGACACCCAGGTTTGGTTTGTCCCAATTTTGTCATTTTTATTTTTAATCAGTCCGAGAGGACGACGGTATCAGATTGATTATGATCAGTCTGCCCTCCTCTCCTCCCTCACCTGTTCACTCTGCTGTGAGAAGGTCTGAAAGTTTCTCACAGAGAAACACAGACTCTCCTGTTTTATGTACAGGCCTCCTTATACAGTTGTTTAATTTTATAAGTGCATCTGGTTGGTGTCAATGTCATTAACCATCACGTTAGTTTCAACTGTTGTAATAAACTCCGTCATTAACAACAGTCTCCTCCACATGCAGCTTCTCTGCTGCTGTGAAAACTGAATCGTAGGTGGATTAATATGTAGGGAAAAACCCAGAATGCGAGTTAGGTTTAGTCTTTTTGTCTTTATAAAACATCCTGCTGATGAAGAAAGTCAACAGATCAGATACAGACAGGGTCAGAGAATCACACTGACCTCCTCTGTGTGTCTTTACTGTACGTGTGTGTATGAAGGAGCTGCACTGACGCAGAGAGGAGAGATGCTGCAGCCATGTGATAATAAATTACATCAAAATTTAAATGTCAGCACTCATCAATACTCTGGTCTTTAATAACTCCCACATGTGAAACACAGTGAGCTGTACAGTTGTTTGGATTTAAACATATTTTAGTAATCAAATTACTTGAATTACTCTAGGAATGGTTTCAAGCCTAACATTAATTAATGTCTTCTCTGTAATTTTCACACTTTGTAAAGTCATCCCGCAGGCTGGACTGGACCCTGTGGCGGGCCGGTTTTGGCCCGTGGGCTGTACGTTTGACACCCCTGCTCTAAACTAACTCTGCTCGTTCCACATGTTTCATTGATTTTGCTTTAGCAGAAAACATCTTATCTTTCAGCAGCAAGATTGCTCCTTTATAACACTGTTCTATTTGAAATCCCTGATATCACTGTGAAGAGATACAATGTCCTTAACCCTGCAACTCTTTTCCCAACAGAAGGTGATGGAGGAGAACACAACTATGTTGTTACAATAACTGAAGATTGTTCCCCAAGACCAGATTTGCAAGAAACACCACTGCAAAATCCAGATTTTGAACTGTTTGTTGATGGCTCAGCATCACGCAACCCTGACACAGAAAAAATAAATCTAATCGGTTTCGCTGTGGTAACCAGGGGTGGAAGTAACTAATTACAAATACTCAAATTGCTGTAATTAAGTAGTTTTTTGGGGGGTATTTGTGCTTTTATGAGTAGATTTTCAAGTCTGTACTTTTACTTGTGCTTAAGTATTCATTTCACCATGTAATTTGCTTAGTTACTTTTAAAATAACAGTTGAGTACTGAGTACAATTTGAATTAATATCCAAAGCTTTCATCTGCATTTTTGAGGCCAATCAGGTGATCTGATCACAAATGAGCCAATGAAAAGACAAACAACTGAAAAACAAAACAAAATGGTGTGACAGCAACTGTTAGGGGTGTTAATGATTAATCATTAGTCAATTAATTGCCATTTAGAATTTATGTCATAGTCTGCCTTTCCCTTCATTCCTCACGTGTCAGCTGTTTCCCCCTCCCCTTTGTTTCTTGTGGTTCCTTGTTTGTCTCTCTCTTCTGTGTCTGTGTGTCTGGGCGTGGCTCATCAGCTCTGCCACATTGTTCAGTCTGCCTCGCGGTACTACTTTGGTCTACCTGTTGCTGAATTCTTTTTTTCCTCGTGTGGATTTTGCCTAAAGACTTGTCTGTTTTTGCTTCAGCTCGACACTCACTGGGAACCCATTCGCCTGCCACTTCAGCCTGCCATCTGTCTCCAGCCTTGCCCTGCCTGCCTGCCTCTGATCCATTCACTGGTACTCGTTTGCCTGCCTACCCTGTTTCACCTGAGAGTTCTGCATCCACCCAAGACGTCCATTCCTGTTTGTTTGACAATAAAACCACCTAAAACTGCTATCCGGGTCTCGCTTTTGGGTCCAGTTCTTTCCATTGTATATAACAATTTACCCAATTAGAAATGTATTCATTGATGTTTAATCAATAATTTTGGTAGTAAATAAACCTCATTTGATATTGTTTTGTCTGCAGAGCCATTTTTTGAATAAAGAAACTTAAACTTTGACTCAAAAAGAAGAAAAAAAGAAAATTAGTTACATTAGTTATGTATCTTATAAATTATTAATGATTAATCAGTTGTTAACGTTTTCAACTACTGGTTCCAGAAAATGCACAAAATTTACAACCCTAGTTTGGAGAGGTGACAGTGACATCAATGGTTAACAGTAACTAATACGTTTTTCAGACAAATACTTTGTACTTTTACTGAAGTATATTTCTAACGCCAGTACTTTTACTTGTAATTGAGTAATGTTTTAGCAATATAACAATGCTTATACTTTATACCTTTTCCACCATTGGTGGTAACTGCACATGATACAGTCAATGCCAAATCACTTCCTGCTTCACTGTCTGCACAAGCAGCAGAGCTCACAGCTCTCATAGAAGCATGTAATCTAGCAACAGACAAAACAGTGAATATCTACCCAGACAGTAGATATGTTTTTGGCTTTATGCATGATTTTGGTACAATTTGAAAACAGAGAAATTTTCAAATATCATCTGGTGCATATATAGCACATCACACTCTTGTTTTACAACTGCTGGATGCTGTTCTGCTCCCAAAACAGGTTGCTGTGTGTAAATGTCATGCTCACACTAACAATGACCAAGTTTCACAGGAGAACAGCAGAGGAGAAGCAGCTGCCAAGAATTAACTATGTCTGAATTCTTTCTATATGATGACCCTAACACATCCTCCACTCCTACAGCTGTTTTATCTAACATTCACAAGCAGGTGAAGGAAGCGCTACCAGCTCCAGCCACAGGACCTCTTCATGACCTGCAGCCTGGTGACTGGGTAGTGGTGAGAGACCTGAGACAAAAGACCTGGCACTCGAAGCAGTGGACGGGTCCATTCCAGGTGCTGCTGACCGCACAGACGGCAGTAAAGTTTGCCAAAAGAGTCACCCGGATTCATGCCAGCCACTGCAAAAGGGTTCCACCTCCACCAAGAGACACCTATGACAGAATAGGTCATCACATTGCGAGGACGAGAAGAAGAGGCAACAGTATTGGCATACTGTCCAACGAGAACTTGCCTCCAACTAAGTGGCATGCTCAGTGAATCTCAGTGTCACCATCGCGGGACCAGCGATGGAACCCGAGCGACGACGATGGCACCCCCTCAGACACCTGTGAGGCCTGTGAGATGCCACAATTACTTGCTCCTGTTTGGCTCCCACCATACGATGCTGAAGACATTCCTGATTCTTTTGACAATCCGGATTTTGACATGTATTTGTTAATATATATGTAACTTTTCTACCTAAGTTGCTTGCATTTGTTATACTGAATTTTTCCACCTGCAACAACAGCATCTTGCTTTTTCCAGGGGTAGTATTTTATGAAGTAATGTTTTAAAATCGTAATTGACATAGCATTGCAGATGTTTTCTCTTCACTCTCTTATACTTTACTATTATGCAGAGTTCTGGATGTACTGGAGCTTATTGAGGGTTTTTGATGGTGAGCCATAGAGGAAACTGTTGCAGTAGTCCAGACGGGAAGTGATGAAGGCATAGATGAGGGTTTCTGCAGCTGTAAAGGACAGGGATGGACGGAGATGGGTGATGTTCTTGAGGTGAAAGAAAGCTCTTTTGGTGATTTGTTTGACGTGCTGGTTGAAGGAGAGGGTTTGATCGAAAATGACACCAAGATTATGGATGTGAGGGGAGGTTGGTACTGAGGAGCCATCGATGTTGAGAGTGAAGTTATGGGTGGATTTGGTGAGTGCTTTTGGTCCAATGATGATTATTTCGGATGTGTCGCAGTTTAGTTTGAGGAAATTGATTTGAAGCCAGGATTTTATTTCAGTGATGCAGTTAGACATCGTAGAGTGGGTGGCAGTGGAGATTGTCTTGGTGGAGATGAGGAGCTGGATATCATCGGCGAAGCAGTGGAACTGGAGACCATGGCGGCAGATAATGTGACCAGATACAGAATGAAGAGGAGGGGGCTGAGAACTGAACCTTGGGGGACACCTTGGGGGAGGGGAGCAGTGGGGGATTTGCAGTTGTTGATGGAGATTAATTGAAGTCTGTCAGAGAGATATGACTTAAACTAGTTTAGGGCAGTGCCAGTGATGTTGAAGACCGTTTCAAGTCGGGTGAGAAGGATATTATTATTAGTATTATTGAATGATATTACATTATAGTGCTGAACTGTTGTGTTGATTGGATTAACTAATGTTAAACCTCCATGTATTTTGAGACATCTGACAGTGAGTGACAGTTTCCACTCATATGCTCTTCAACAATCCTGGCTGCTGTTAACTTCAGATGACGTCTTCTGAACCTAACAAAAATGTCACTTATGAACCTTTATGAAATTATGTTTTTGGCTGTACGCCTCCAGCTTGTCTCTTCCTCAGCTGAGACGCTGTGGTTGCTATGATACAGACTATCAGTCATTAAGTTTATGTTTCACAAGCTGCAGCAGATAACGCAATTTTATGTTATCAACAAATACTGAATGTGGAAAGTCAGCACAATGCATTGTGACTTTCATATCTGTCTGTTTTATTGTTTAATGAGCATTTTTAGCGGTATGGGAGTCGAGTTAAGTTACTGCAGATGTAATTACATTTCCTTCTTTTGCTGCTTCATAACAAAAGCTTTTAAGTAACAAAATAGCTGGAGAATTTTAATGTGAAGAATGTAGAGGAAGTTCAGTGTTTATCCTCTGTCTTACAGTTTCTGGACTGCTGAGCTCTCGTCCTCCATATGGCTGTTAGTACGGCTTCCCTAGGAACGGAGCAGCAGAGCAGTGGTGATACCTCAGCAATAAACACTGCAGAATTTTGGTGATTGACCAATCAGAATCAAGTTTTTAAGAGTGCCATATTCTAATGTTAGTAAGCTTCTGCTTTTCTCCCCGACATTAATTAACTGACCAAACTTTAGCAACCTACCAAGATAGCTAATTTGGTGTACAAGCTGAAGGTGTACAGACAAAAACAAAAATAATTTCATAAAGGTTCGTAAAACATGGTATCATACTAAAGCACAAACTATTTACATGTGGCTGTGGTGTGACATTTTCATTATGTTATATTTTCAATATGAGTGAATCACTCAATGGCAGATGTGTCAAGATACATGGAGGTGTAACGTTAATGTTAATCACAGGTCAGAACTGTAATGTAATGTCATTCAATAATACTAATATTTAAAGTGAAATACTGACCAAAAATGCGTTTTCATCCAGTCGAATTTCCCTCCTTCTTGACCTATGTGAGAAGCAACAACTCCACCAGCATGCTGCAACCTCATTGGAGCCAAAGCAGTCAATCAGAGTTTACCCGCCCCCAATGTTCCCCCTAATTTTTCATGTGTCTGAGCATACACACAAACTCCCTGAGAATTCCTTGGACCACTGTGAGCAACATCAGACGTGCACACTGTCGCCACACCAGTATCACACCTGTCCAAAACCTGAGATCATAACAAATTACATGGCTTATTAAAATAATCAAATTACAACAGTAATTTCCATTAGATTACTTTTAATATAAGCGATTTGGCCCACTTACAATGAAAAAGACAAAAATCTTGTTTTTCATGAGCTGTGTAGTATGTTGTATGTCAGGGTCATGTCCTACTCTGATCTGGGTGGGGGTCCTGCTCTGATCTGGATGGAGGTCCTGCTCTGGTCTGGGTGGGGTCCTGCTCTGATCTGGATGGAGGTCCTGCTCTTGTCTGGGTGGAGGTCCTGCTCTCTAGAATTGAGACATTTACACCTTTCAGAGATCAAATTTTGTTCACATTAAAACATTCACATTTTGCACAATGAGATGTGTGCTGTAGCACAAGCATGTGATACAGTGTAAATTCCTCTAACTCTGTCTGTAAAATATATAATTACACAGTTTTTCATTAGCATTTCTACTACTCATAATCTAGTAACAGCATTTAATGATTAATATCCATAAATGAAAATTCTTAATAAATGACACTAGAATAAACACAAATCTGATTGGGGACTTAAATTTCACCTTATTTTTCCCGTCTGTCCTTCTCACTTCTCCAGTGGTTATAGACTTTGTCCAGGTTGATGGCCCTGTCTGCTTCTTGCTTTGACTTTATGCGCATCAGCTGGTCCAAATGTGCCACTTCAAGACAATTTCTGGATTCTGTTTTGATAGGATTCATCAAACTGAAGCCTCTTTCACTATCTGCACTGGACATGAGATGTGAAATCTCCTTTGGCTCCTCACATCTGAGTACTGCAGCCACCATATCTGAGAATGTGCTGATTGACCCTTGTTTAAGTTTTTGGTTCACTATGTACTTGAAGTCGGCATATTCACTGTTAATGGCCTCTACAGAATGTGGGTGGTGGAGAATGGCCTCATACTTCTTTGCCAGTGTAGCAATGTCTGTTGATCCATACTCAAAACTGATGTCTGAGCTCAATGCTTCGATGTCAAATGCAGACCACTCCTTTAATTCATCCTCTGGAAAACGAGCATCCAAGTGATCACAGAGCATGAGAATAAAAAGAGTAATCTCACCAGTATTTCTGTCATCAGCTGATGAGGTCCTCATCACCTCTTTGACACGGTCACTCCACTGAACATCCTTCTCATCCTTCAAGTATTGAGAACGAAACTTCTCAATCTTTGCTCTTGCAAAGCAATGCCCTTCCATCACAGTCAGGTTGCGTCTTTGAAAAGAAAGGCAGAGTTGTGCCAGCTCGCCCAAAACATCTCCCAGAGCAGTGACAGTAACCTTGAACTTTGAATCACTCAGCTTTTTGTAGCAGTAATTTGCCACTGGATCTCTGTTATCTCTTGATTCTCTCTTGCAGTATTCTTCAAGCACAATGTAGTTCCTCAGAACAGCATTCACAGCTTGGTGCCGCAACAGCCATCGCACTTCACTCAGAGGCCTGAATGACAGTGTATCCTAATCGAGAATCTTTGCTAGATCCTCCATTTTGCCCCTCTTTACAGTGGACCGAGAGAAAGTGGAATATACAGTTCTAAGAAGAGTTTTCACATCAAAGGCACATCTTTCCAGGCATCATCAATGCCCAAGTCCTCTCTATGGGCCACGCAATGTTGTTCCGTTAGGTGTGGTATTTACTGCTTTAATAAAGCTGCAACTCCGTTGTGCTTTCCTAGCATTACTGAGGCGCCATCGGAGGTCAGCATCACCATTCTCTGCAAGTCCAGTCCATGCTCAGAGTAAAACTGAGTAATTGCCTGCACAATACCGTGAGCAGTGCATGCTGTCAGCTGGATGATGCCACCGAACACAGTTTTATAGTTGACGTCATTTTTCTCCCTGTATTTAATATATAGGACTAGCATTTTGTTCACTGTTATGTCTGTGCTCTCATCTACTATCAGGGTAGTCTCATTCTGCACTATCTCAGTGATTGAGTTCACAAATTCAAAGGCATAGTTTTTACTTCGCCAGCTTTCCGGTATACTCACATACTTTGCCATGTGATCGTGGATTTGTTGAACTGACAGCACTGATGCATTCATTTTGATGGCTAGTAGAATATTGTTGATGAGAAGTTTGACTTGCCCGGGGTCGGATTCCTTTTTGTGTGACAGCTCGTTCCTCTTCTCTCGCTCTTTTGCGCTCTCCTGCAATAATGTACTGATCCCCATTCCTGTCTTGCGTCTTCGTACAATTCCAACAGCATTCAAATGACTTTTCTCCTGAATGTGACGCTTGAGGTAGTCCAACTTCCATTCAGTCCACACTTTTCCCTCCGAAAACTTGCTTGCTACTTTGGCTTCGCAACATGTTTTGCGGAGCAGCCCTTTCTCACTTGAAAAAGAAAAAATCTCCCCCAGTTTTACATCTTGTTCTTCTATTCGCACATACTCCGACAGCCATTCCATCTTAAAAGAACCGCATTTCTTTTTTACTTTGGCTTGGTGAGTGTGCCACAGCCCGTTCGTTTCACCATAATAAAGGGCTGGCAGCATTTACCTCTCCTAGCTCCACCGAACTGTTAGCTATATGCTAACCTGCAAAACAGCGGCACGTACGCATAAAGCACTGTTAAGGACATTGATTGGCTGCGTAAGTAAATCCATGTGACATGAACCGCACCATATCATTGGCTGGACAGTGTTAGTCATAGTTTTATCTGTAGTTACAGGCTGTTGTAACCTGTCACTCACTGAGTTGCATTGCAAAATGGTACAGAATAAATTGTTATGTGTTTATTTTATTTACAGTTCAGGTTGGATTTTATTTTATGCGCTGCATAGTTTTGCTGTGCGCAGACACCGTGGGAGCAGTGGGCGATTGCGCAAGCGTGCAGCTTAGAGGGAACATTGCCCGCCCCCCAAGTTTTCTGATTGGTTGATAATTGTGGCACATTTGTAACACCCGAGGACAACTTGAGCAAGCACAGCAGGGAAAGTTGAGCGCACAGTGAGGGCAGGTCGAGAGGGGGAGAGATACATCTTGAGCGAGCATCATTTGGACTGCTCACGCACCAAGAATGAGTTTGTGAGAAGACACATTTAATTTGTCCTCAAAAGTTGATTTGTGTGCTTGCACATTTTTTTTTCTGTGCTCACAAAATATTTTTCTGTGTTCACAACATATTTTTCTGTGCTCAAAATATTTCTCTGTGCTCACAAAATATTTTTCTGTGCTCACAAAATATTTTTCTGTGCTCAAAATCTACAATTGCTCACTCAGGATTGTGGCACAAATATAACCCCATTTGAAAACTATTTTTATGTCTCCCAGCTGGCAGCTGTGTCCAGTGGCTTTACAGGCTCCTTCCTTTGTCTGGTGCAAAGTGGCATGCAGTGTAGCTGGCATTGTTATTTAACTGACACAGTTTTTTCCATTAGGAAAAGCAGGCATCTGCAGGTATGCATCCAAACCCATTCCACCTGCCTAAGTCAGCCTATAATGCTGTATCAGTCAGCACAGACATGGTCTCCCAGGTTTTGACAAGCCTGCGTGCTGCCCTGTTTGAGAAAGCATTGCAGGGAGCATTTGAGTCAGTTAATATTTTGCAGTTGCGGATGCACTGCGGATGTTGACTATTTGGAGGGGAGTATGTGGTAAATCCAGTATTATTTACCACTTAGGGTTGGTATGATTCCCATTGTTAATTTAGTGTTAGTATGGGTGTTCTTTGTTGCTTTTCTTTTGGTGTAATGTCCTTTAAATCTGAGTAACAATAGATTGTAAGTGCACTGTCACAGGCTCACTTGTTATTGCGGACATTGGCCACAAGGCGACAGTAGTTGGTAATGTTATTGTTACTCCATCATGTGCCCCAGAGTTATTCTTCCTGTTTACGTGTGAACAACCTGAGGGGTGTACTCCGAAGCGAGATTAATGGGTTAGCGAGCTATGTTGAGTCTAAAGCCAGGATTTTCAGTATCACGAAGGTGGCTCTCTTTTGACCTGGCTAGATCACCATGGTAACTTATGCTAAACTCACAACCTGGTCGGGAGCAGGTTATGTTCAGAGTTTCAGATTAAATTGTCTGTAAAACGTGCTGTTCTTTAACTACTTATTGTCCTAACAAGGTTGTTTATGAGCGATATAGCTTTTAAACTGAGGAAAGACATTAAAAATGAAAAGTTGCTGAGCTGTATGTTTGTAATATCACCGAACGAATCCATATAATGTAAAAATGTAACAGCGGCACAAACTGTATGCATCACACTGTCATGGTAACCTCCATTTGGTGATGCAGAGTCATTTTTCCCGTTTGCTCCAGATCATATTAACACTTTAAATTGACATGGTATATAATCCACACAGTAAAATAATGATGAAACAACTACAGACACTTTGAATACTTTTTACTGTTATCTGTTTTGTCTTGGTGATATTGCAGCTCAGATCACTGATTAGAAAATTCATCATCATCTATCACGGACAATCTTTAATCAGTTACACTCATTTTACGTTGGTTTGGTCAAAAACTTCAGTGATCTCCACGTCTCTGTCATCATAGGACAGTGTCAGACAGACTTCATCATGTTTAAATCTGCTGTATGGAGTTTTATTGTTTAATGTGCAGTTTTTTTTTTTAAATAAACGGCAGCATTAAGTTATATTTAGTCTTTCAGTAATTTTCTGACAGCATTCTTCTTCTCCTGCTTTATTTGCAGCAACAATGTTGCTTTTTGCCGTAATGTATTTTGTATATTTTCCACAGCTCATAATTATAACAACTTGATGATTTTGACTTAAGTAAGTGGCTCACTTCATTTCATGTGGAAGAAGAGTCAAATGACGCAACAAACCTTTTATGTGAGTGCGCACAGAGTCTGAAGACGAAAGCCTGGATTAACAAAGCAAATTAATAACCACCATCGTGATACCTGTTATCTCTGATTGCGGTTTTAGGCTTTGTCGATCCAGATCATGCAAAGAAAGCCTGGCTGTGTTGAGTTTGCTTCGTAGTACAGCCCTCTGGAGACGTGCAGAGTGGATGGTCCTGTTGTGTAAAGTAGTAGGTAAATAGACATATTTCGTGTAAAATATCCATGTACAAACATGTGAATAGATAAAATATGTTGATATTTCAAAGAGATGGTTTGATTTAGGCACTACTGGAGTTTGTGTCCTGGCATTTTGAAGGCTGGTCGTCAACCACGGTTTTCTCAAGTACATTCATTTCGGTGTGCACAAAGCCACACTATGTGATTTCACTTTGTTACTAGAGAAATGTACAGGATTTACATTGCTGTTTTAACTCTGTCTTAAGGTAATTAACCGTGTGTGGAGTTGTGCAATCTCTGGGAAGTCCCACGTGTTGTGGCGCTCAAAGAACCCTTGAAGTAAATGTGTCCAGTGTAGCATCAAATTCCACAGGCTACAATAATATCCACATGTTGTCAGTATGTCCTTTAAATTGATGTTACTTGGTAGCCATCACTGCTGTGAAGAAATGACAAATATACACCTATCATGCAATCTCAACATTTCTGGGGTTTTTTTTGAGGCACTGCCTACCCTGACCACACATCACTGAGAGATAGTACACTGTAAATTATTTGGCACTTGCCAAGATTTAAAATCTTATTTGGCTTGTTTTAAAAGTTATTTACTTACTTTTTTGTCCTTGATTTTACAATATAATCTTAAATTGAGCATAAATATATCTTTATTATCTCTTTTAGTCTGGGAATCTTAAAACTGAGCAAATAACTGTTAAAATAAATTAAATTACTTCTTTCACCAGAACTATCTTTCACCAAATTTGTTTCAAGATTCAGTAACAAGTCAAGTTGCTTGAATTAAGAATTACACATAAGGTATCTGTTGAAAATACAATTGATTAGAATGGCTCTGACTTCAAAAGCATAAAACCATACAATTACACATTTTCAGTAGTTGCAACAGGCCTTATCTGATGATCAGATCCCACTGGGATGCTTAAAGTATTTTATTAACTGTATGTATTCCATGTCTTCTTTGTAATTTTTGGTATCTGTTTTTCACATGAATTACGATATTTTATTTATGGTACTATGTTGGTGACTGACAAGCAGGTAGAAATGTCTTTTCAGAATCAGCTGTTAGCTTCATGCCTTTGATGGTTTTGGATTTTGTTGGTTATTTCCTGTTTTATTTTGGTAGTTTCTGGTCTTGCCATCTATTTAGTCCCTGTGTTCCTCTTTGTCTTTGTCAGTTCGTGGTGTTCTTGATGTCTGTCTGCCTGCGTCCCCTGTGTCTCACTCCCGTGTTTCACCTGTGTTGTTTTTTCCCCTGGCTTGTTTTTTGAGTTTGCCTTTTTGGATTCTGTTTTGTTGGACCTTTGGATTTTACCGCCCTACATTCAGTGTAAGCCTTTGTTTCTTTGTTTCTGTTTTATTTCATTAAACCCTTTTTGAACTGGTTCCTGGTGTCTGCATTTGGGTCCTCCACCTTGTTAGATTGCAACAATGCCAGCATTAAATTGATGTGGCACAACCAATACAAGTCAGCTACTGACAGAAACTTTTTTTTGCTGATGACCAATGTTTATCAACAGGGCTGATATCAGCAGATACCTATGTTCAGCCATTACACATGTACATCCCTAATCCTCAGGCTGATTCCTATGAGCAATGATATCACAAAGGCTATATTTTATTAGCACAAACACACTTTCTCTAAAATTAACAGAAAAATATGAAGTGTAATCAGTGAGCTTGTGTACTAATTCTGTAGCCTGTGCAAGAGTGGGCACTGCCACTTCATAAGCCAGCAAGTCTTGATTCAAATTCAAAGTGTCACAGCACTGATACTCAAAAGCAACAAAAGAGGAATCAATCAAAATTAAAGCTGCAAGCAGCACTGAATGGGCCCTCGCACCCCCGTGCCACTCAGGGGGCCGGTAGCTGTGGCCCCATTGACCAAGTGAACCAGATCATTGGTAACCAAATAATTTTTTTGCCCAAACGTATCCAAATTGTGATATACAAAAATGGAGGTAATACCAATACTGCAGTCTGAAAATAAGTCATCAGTGATCTTTAATGGGAGTTCAAACCTGTCTTATCTTATCTTTAAACCATACTTCTGGGATTATGTATAGCCTGTCTCTTCTGTGTATAAGAAAACATTTAATTCAGTATTATATGTCCTATATGTCTTTGGAAAATAAATTATATACAGCACAGAATAAAAAGTCACAAATTAAATGTTCCATTTTATGTTACACTGAGTAACAGTAGTCAGTAATATTGTATTATTTGTTAAGATGCTAATGTTATAAAATCATGTTTTTTGACACTAATCTTTTGGTTTTAATTTTTTTGTCTTTAATTACTAACTTCCTGTTACTCTTTAATATATTAAATAACTTCAAGTGTTGTCATTTACAATTAAATCATCTTTTTTTTCAAAATAAATATCCTCATATAAATACAGAATGACATTTATTTTGACAACAAGAAAGTGTATCCGGTATGTCCTAGCTTGCGCCAGCCTTGCATGCAACTGTTGTCCCACTCCCTTCGTTATAGCGTTCCTGATTGGTTGAATTGAATTTTGATTGGTGTGCAGGTGAAGCTATAAATACAAGCCTCCAACTTCACCAGACTGAGATTGAGAGAGATTCAGCACAATTTTGAGAGCTTTTTAAAGTTTTTTTTTTTTTTTTTTTTTCCTACAGGTTTTGAGAGTTTTTCTTCCAGCGATTTTTCAAGGCCCTTTTCTGTGGAGATGAACTGCGCCTCGCCTGGAGAGTAGACGAAATCAGGTGGCCGCAGCAGGAGGTGGTGACGAAAGTCTGCAGTCAAGTCGGACAGTTTTCAACAGACTTAGAGGAAGAGTAGAGGAAGAGACATAAACATCCTGTTAGATCCCCTGTAGGTTACCTGTAGTCTGCAGATCATGCTCATAGCTGAAGAAATAAAGTGCGTTCTTGATCGCTGATAAAATAGAAGAGATCCCCTTTTGATGCATGTAACATCTGTTCTTTTATTTGCCTTGTAAAGCACTAAACTGTTGTTTTGATAATCATATACCGTATTTTCCGCACTATAAGGCGCACCTAAAAGCCTTTAATTTTCTCAAAAACCGACAGTGCGCCTTATAATCCGATGCGCCTTATATATGGATCAATATTGGTTAATTATGGCTACCGTAGTCAGGGGGCATCGCTGAAGTAACAACGGTAAAAACGGTAAAGGGGAATTCCAGTCCCACACCACTTGTGTGTGTATAAAGACCCCAAAATGGCATCTTTCAAGAGACACGCTTACGACGCAGAGTTCAAACTCAAGGCTATCAGTCACGCAGAAGAACATGGGAACAGAGCAGCAGCCAGAGAATTCAACAACTGACTGACTTATCTGGGCCCCGTTTCCCAGAGCCTTCGTAGCGCTACGTGTGTCGTAAGTTGTATTTTAAGGTCTCCCTTAAGGTTACGGGCTGTTTCCCAGAGTTGGGACAACCTTAAGGGAGACCTTAAAATACAACTTACGACGCACGTAGCGCTACGAAGGCTCTGGGAAACGGGACCCTGACTGTTTTGTTGACATTCCCTTTAGCGCAGCTCCATCTAGTGGATGCATAACTCAACCCCAGCCACTACAGTAGTTTCTATGCTATGCGCCTTATAATGCGGTGCGCCCTATATATGAAAACTGTTTTAAAATAGGCCATTCATTGAAGGTGTGCCTTATAATCCGATGCGCCTTATAGTGCGGAAAATACGGTATATATAACCCTTATTATTATCAGACACAAAATATCTGCTTGCTGACAGATTAAAACTTCATTGCACAACAGAAGACTGATATGTCCAGCATTAAATATTACAATTACACAGAAAATTTGTATTTTATAGAACACGTGGTGTTTGTTGTCAAAATTAAGAGCCAATCAGAGCCTGTCAGCTTGTCGATCAGGTGAGGTTATCATTGCCCACATGTGCGTGACGTCAGAGCAAGTCGGGATCAAGTTGAACACAAATCTAACTGGCATATATCTAGGCATTTACATAACAAAAAATCATATAACCAGACAGCACCTCAACTTTTCCAGTAGAATTAAAAAAACAACCTCAATTTTTAATCTTCGGCTGCAAAGGGACCTTTCAATTTACGGAAGAGTTCTATTATCTAAAGCAGAAGGTCTGTCGCACCTGTATATCCCTTCTTATCCTTATTTGTTAGTAATTTGACAGCTACACAAATTAATAAAATATTCTTAAACTTTATTTGGAAAAATAGATGGCACAAAGTTAAAAAAGCAGTTCTCTCAAAGGACAGAGATGAAGGAGGCCTTGAAGTATTAAACTTGATGTTAATACTTTTAAAATTAACTAGCTAAGGAGATGTTTGTTGGATCAAGACTCAATCTGGTACTTTATTCTGAACCATATTTTCAACCAAATTGGTGGCCTATCCTTTCTTTTAAAGTACAACTTTCTACCCAACAAATTACCAATTAATTTATCTAAATTCCATCAACAAGCCCTTTTAGCATGGAAGTTAGCCTTTTCACCACACAAAACTTTCCTTAGGAACAACTGTAATATATTTAGAAGGAATAAATCTATGTTCTCATTTAATTGGTACCAAAGAGATATTCTTTTTGTGTTTAATCTTTTTGATGAGAATGGCAATATGTTTACACATGAATGCTTTATTTCTGTATATAATTTCCTTGTTCCTTTCAAAGAATTCAATACTGTAACCCAAGCTATTCCAAAGGAGTTGTCTCATGCCGTGAAAAATCATCTGACTTTCAATGGACACGAAACTGCTCAACCTTTGCTGATGTTGGATGGACTAGAACTGAAGGACAAAAAGTGTAATAATAAACATATTCGTCAAATATTTCAGAGAAAGAACAATACTGTACCTAGAGGGAAGTTATTTTGGAGCTCTCAGATTGTGGACATTGGATGGCGAAGGACTTGGCTTTTACCACACAAATATTGCATTTCTAACAAAATCAAAGAAATTCACTTTAAAATTTTACATAAAATTTACCACGTTAATTGTTTCATCACCAAATTTACAGAAATAGATGATTCATGTTCTTTTTGTAACCAAAATGTTGAAACTATTTCACACTTATTTTTTGACTGTAAAATCACAAAAACCTTCTGGTTAGCTCTTAATCTCCACTTTTTCAACTCTACCAATATCCAACACTCCTTTACATTAAGAGATATCATCTGCTACTACAATAACGAAAATAACAAAGATTTTGAATATTTATTACATTTTGTAATTCTTCATGCTAAATTTTACATCTACAAACAAAAATTTTGCCAAATCTTGCCCCAATTTTAAAACCTTCCTCTTAGAATTTGAATACACTATGAAATCCTTACGTCTTATTGAAAACAATAAAAGTATCAAACTTACTGCTCATTATGAAACGTTTTTCCCATCCTCTGACTAAAATCTGTTTACTTTTATTGTCCTGTTATACTGTCTTTATGTCTGTACCAACATTTGGTAGAATATTGTATCCTTTTTGCACTGTCCTACTTGTGGTGTACCTGCTTGTTAACACTTTACTGTTCAATAGAATTAAAAAAAAAAAAAAAATCTAACCGGCATGCATTGTGCAGCGATCACCGCTGATTGATTCTGTGCAGGCCTGGCTCATCTCGAACACACCTATTTTCACACAGTTGAGGTACAAAGTGTTAAAGTTATCAGTGTACAGGCCCGACGGAGCTTGTTAGCTAGCTTTCTGTCTTCATGTTTTCATCCCATAAATATGTGCAGAATAGCAGATAGACTGTCCTGCAGCAAAGAGGTCTGAAACGGCATTATTTGAAAATCGCGCAGTGGGAGATGTCCACTGCATGTGTTTTGTGGTGTTGACTGTTAGGTTCATGTAACTGTGTTTTATTAAAGTAAAAGAAATGGAAGGTAACTCAAGTGTTTGTAGTCGTTTTTATTTGGTTGCTGTGCCGTTTGAAGGAAGTTTATTGTAAGATGCTTAATGAAGGAAAATTGCTGGTTTTGTGAATGGACTTGGATATGGATATTTAACTCGGTCAATCATAGGCGTATTTTGACCAAAACAGATCTGGTGATTGTTGGAAATGAGGAAAAGCAAAGAAATACTGTTGTAGTGTTTTCTTATCTTTTGAGTTTGAATTAAGTGTGTTTTTTATGCATTAAGGAGGCAGCAGCGGGATTCTTGGACTAAATTTGGTGAAACAGAGGGACTTAGCTATATGAAAGTGCACAGTTGTATCTATCAGAAATATTTGTGTAGGAATCAAGTACCACCTCACTGCTGAGCACTTCCCCCTTGACCACCTGGAGCTGTGGAGCAGAGATGGTGTAAGTGGTATATGTAATTGTGAAATGGCAAATGGAAAAATTTCATGTACTTGTACTTTGTATTTGATAAGTTCAGTGCATTGCAGATTCATATTGACTGTAAAATTTCTTTTCTGTGAATGATTTGTTTTTTAATTATTTACTTTTGCAGGTCCACCTCAGCGATAATGGTGGCATGCTGCAGCTGCTGTGGGTTTTGGCCTATCAGCAGTTTGAAAAACCATCACCCGAACCTAAGGTTCCTCACAAACCACCACCTCCTGTGAGAACCTTTGCTTCCAAGGTGGTCGTGAAGGGAGAGCTTGTTGTGCCACATCCATCAAACCCTTATGAGTGCACACTTGTTGGCAAGAACCAGAAGGTAAGACTTTACACACTGTTATTGTGTTTGTGACTTTTTGAAAAAGAGTTTCCTTAAGCAGTTTAATATACTAATGATCAAAGGGTAGTCGTGTTAAATACAAACTATGCTATTTGTCATTACTGAGAAACCAACCTGAGGACATCCTGCAGTCCTCTGATGCACATAAACACAGGATGGTTCACCAGCAGGTTTGTCATGTTTGTGTCTTGTGTCTGTGTCTGGTCTGCTTTTTACCAAGACAAATTTTTAGCAATAGTCTTTCTGCATTGTTTTTTTTTTTAATATAGGTGGTGTTGAAGTAGTGCTTCATCCCACTGAATCCTGTCCGGTTCAGCAGTGCCATTTTGGATGCGATGGATCAAATTGTTCCATTGCATCTACCCATGTGTGTGTGTCAAAGTCCATTCCACATGGCAAGCAGGTAATTTGCATGCAGATTATGTGTGTTGAGGCCTTTTTACAGTATGTTTCTTTAGTTCTGACCAGGCCTGAGAGGATTACAATTTAAAAAAAAAGTTTTCCTAAACTAAGTAACTATTTACCTGCTAGAAAATGAAATCTGGAACCTAATCCAAGTATCCCAATATTAAAGTAATGGACTTGATTACTTTTTGTTACTTTTGGATTACCACAATATAAAATATGATGCAATTGTGTAGCCTAATGTTTTACATTCATTGTTCGGTTTATTAGTTTGTCCAGCCATTTGTTCCTTTGTTGTGTCCAATTGATTGATAGAGCTTAAGGCCAAAAATTAGTAATTTTCCACACTGTGAAACACTTTAATCACTAGAGGACATGATAATGAATTGACTGGGACATTCCCGCCAGGGAATCCCGCCAGATGCCACCAGGCCGAGCTAAATCTGCTGTACCACTACCGTTGGAACTATTATGGCTGTGTGTGTGGACTGTAAAATTGCATACTCACAGTTAAAGGACAATATTCATCGGCTGAAATCCGAGCTTCGACAAAGGGATGAGATGATCAAAGAATTTGTTTCTGTAGCCGCTGCCCAGTCAAAGCGGATTTCATATATGCAGTCATCCGCCCTTGCTCCCCCAGCAGCCTGACTGTCCTCCTCCTTGGTATCCCATATGCATTCTGATGATGCCCCTCCAGCCCTGATTCCATTCAGCTCAGACCTCTCTACTACGATGGCCCCTCCCGGCGCCGCTACTCTCTCACCGCCTTTGGCCACCGAGCTTGCTCCACCTGCGGTCCCTCCACCTGCGGCTGATGCCCCGTCTCCATCTGTGGCTCCCCCATCTGCGGCATCTTGTCCGTCCACTCCACCTGGAGCCAAGGCCGGCCCTGCAGCCAGTGTTAGTCGGGCCACTCGCCACTCCTCCACGGGGAGGGATCGCCATAAAATGCTGAAGGAGGCTGTCATGAGGCATTCAGGAAGGCATCACCGGGCCTCCTCACCTGCGCACACCTGTCTGTCCACGCAGACCGGTCTGGACCCAACAACAGCAGAGGTAATTCAATGCCCTCTGTCCGCCTCGGGCAATCCACCCGCACCGTCATCTCCACATGCTCTCTTCCCCCCAAACACAATAATTATCGGTGACTCCATAACCAGGAACATCCGCTTCATTAATGCAGTCACACACTGTCTCCCCGGTGCCACCGTCCCCGACGTCCTGGATAAACTCTTGTCCCTTCTGCCCTCACTGCCCAGCTCTATCAAGAGAGTTGTGGTGCATGTGGGGACAAACGACACAACCCGCCGGGAGTCGGAGTGCACCAAAAACAATTTTAACCTCCTCTTTGACGTTTTAAATGACTGTGGAATGACTGTTTTTATTTCAGGGCCAATACCAACTCTTAGTTGCGGAGCTGGTCGTTTTGGCCAACTCCTCAGCCTTCACACTTGGCCCCAGACCGCCTGCAGGAAGCACAACTTTGGTTTTATTGACAATTTCTTCTAATTACCTAATTACTAATTACTTCTAATAAATTAGACTTTTTTATACTTACTGAAACTTGGCTATCTGAAGGTGACTGCAGCCCTCTCATTGAAGCAAGCAATCTCCATTTTTAACCAAACCTGCCAGACTGTTCTGGACTCTGTTGCCCCTTACAAAGTCAAAAAGTCCAAGGGTTCACCACAGCCATACCTAAATGAATCTATTGCCGAGTTGAAAAGAGACTGTAGGAGAAAAGAAAGAAAATGGAAGAAAACAGGCTTACATGTATTTTATGAAATCTGGAAAGATGCAATGAAAAATTATCAAAAAGGAATTAAAGAAGCAAGGGCATCCTTTTACTCAACCTTAATTTTAGCAAATCAGTCTAATCCCAGAATTTTATTTCAGGTTATAGACTCTATCACCACCCCCTCTCCCTGTCATTTTCCTGATGCCTCACAAGACATGTGTGAAGAGTTTTTAAAATTATTTTCAAACAGAATCAAGACCATAAGGCAACAGGTATTTTACATACCAGGAGGGAAATTTTTAGTCATTTTACCAAGTTTGAACCGATTTCACTGTCATTTTTAACTGATATAACCTCTCATATGAAGCTAGCTACGTGCAGCCTTGATGTCATGCCAACTAGATTTCTTAAAGAGGTTTTAGACACAGTTGGACCCAGCATTTTATTTATTATTAACAACTCTTTAACACAAGGCATTTTTCCATCTTCTTTTAAACATGCTGTGGTCCAATCTCTTTTAAAGAAACCAAATCTTGAATTATCTGTTCTTAACAATTTCAGGCCAATTTCTAAACTTCCATTTTTATCAAAAGTCTTAGAAAAAGTGGTTTCAACCCAGCTTTTAGCTTTTATGTGTCATAGCAATCTCTTTGAGAAATTTCAATCAGGTTTTAGAGCTTTACATAGTACAGAAACAGCCCTCCTCAAGGTAACCAATGACCTTCTTTTAGCAGCCGACAAGGGAGAGAGCGCAGTTTTAATTCTTTTAGACCTAAGTGCAGCTTTTGACACTGTAGATCACGCCATTCTAATTGACCGTCTCAGAACCTGGGTTGGTATCAGGGACACTGCACTTAGCTGGTTTTATTCCTACCTTTTAGAACCTTTTGCGTAGGCAATTACACATCTTCCAAAACCCAAATTGCCTGTGGTGTACCGTAAGGTTCAATTTTAGGTCCGATTTTATTTTCTATTTATATGCTCCCGCTCGGCCAGATTATTCAGCGCCACAATGTATCTTTCTGTTGTTATGTAGATGACACACAGATAGACATGCCTCTGAGACCGGATGACCCAAGAAGCCTAGCTGCTGTGCCAGAGTACCTCAATGACATAAACTTGGATGGCCCAGAACTTTCTTCAACTTAACAACTCAAAATCAGAAGTAATACTGTTCAGTCCACCAAATTCCATCACTCCCATCACAAATAGCCTTGGTCCCCTGTCCACAAATCTCACTTCCTCTGCCAGAAATCTCGGAGTAATTTTTTATTCAGATCTCAGTTTCCAAACACACATCAATAAAGTTGTCCAGTCCTGTTTTCTCCATCTACGTACCATTTCAAGAATCAAACCACTGCTCCCACACTCTGACCTGGAAAAAATCATCCACTCATTCATATTCTCCAGACTCGATTACTGCAATTCACTCCTGTATGGTATTCACCAAAAGTCACTCTCCCGCCACCAACTGGTTCAGAATGCAGCAGCTAGGTTTCTTACTGGTTTAAACAGACGACATCACATCACCCCAATCCTGGCTTCCCTCCAATGGCTTCCTGTATGTTTTAGAATTGATTTTAAGATTTTACTGATCACTTTTAAAGCCCGCCTGGGTCTGGCTCCTAGCTACATAGCTGAAATGTTAACTCCCTTACAAGCCAGTACGCAGCCTTAGATCCTCGGGCAGGGAACTCCTAGCTGTTCCAAAGTCGAGGCTTAAATCTAAAGGTGACTGCGCTTTCTCCATCAGGGCCCCTCGACTTTGGAATGACCTGCCCGAGGAGATAAGGCTTGCAGATTCAGTAACATCTTTTAAATCACTTCTTAAAACCCATTTTTATAGACTTGCTTTTATGTGATGTCGATGTTGTCTTATTCCATCCCTTTATTATTTATATTGACTTGACAACATTGTGTTATGTCTCTGTGATCTCTGCCCTCTTCATTTTAACTTATTCTTAGTTTCATGTTTTTCTAGTTTTACTGTTCTTATTTCTTTTACTGTGTTTTATTGTTTTTTCTATGTTTTAGTGTCTTTGCTTGTGTCTTGTTTTACTCAGTCTTAGTTAACTCCTGTTTGGCCCTCTGTTGTTATTTTTCCATGGTATCCTGCTCTTGTGCTCTTTTACTTTGTCTGTCAAAGCACTTTGTAAACTCTGTTTTTAAAGGTGCTATACAAATAAAGTTATTATTATTATTATTATTATTATTATTATTATTATTTTCTGGTTTCAGGGAGACCAGAGTGGTGTTGTGAGACTTGCTGTGTGTAATGTGTGTGTGCACTGAGCATGGTGGTATATTGTCTTTTATTTTCATGTTGTAATCCCCCTAAAAAAAAATAATTATTTTTACTAAATATTTACTAAATAATTGGATTAGTTACCTTTTTTTGTATCTAGATTATTTAATCCCAATACAAGCAACCCCCCACCCCACCCCGTGGTTTTGTCCACCGAGGCTTCAACAACCAGTCCTAAACAAGAGGCTGTGGTGGTGGAGGTTTGTGTAAAATGTCAGATTTTTGCATTGTGGAGGTGTCTTCTTCCCAGGTGACACCTGCCAGCCGTGTCCCCCCGCCCATCACGTCCCCTGTGTTGCCCCAAGCTGTGAGGGAGGAGGTTGGTGCACTTACTGTGAATGATGTTTTTTGAATGGAGTTAGCAAAGCTATGTTACGGTCACTGTAAATTTGTCTTTTCCCTGTAATGTAAAATCTCTCTAAATGTATAATGTGCAATTCATTCATTGTTCTTTTCTTTTTTTCTTATGTGGTTTTTGTTTCCTCGAGGTGGAGACGACTTTGGGTGCTGTGGAGGTGGCTTCTGGACCTTCATCTACCAGTCCTGTGCCAGTGGCTGTGATGGAGGACGTTGTGTTGGAGGAGCACTGTGCTACATTTTGATTGTATGAAAAGTATAAATAAAATATTGATTGATTGATTGATTGATTGATTGACTGATAGTAAAGGTGCCAGAGGAGAGCCTTCAGATGCAGCGCACCCCAACATGTATCAAAGGTCAGTCCGATGCTAATCCTCTTTCTTACAGGTGTTCAGAAACGTTGCCGTCATCCGTTTTTGCATGGACTGATGTCAGAGTGGCACCATTGACTCATGATGTGAA
Source organism: Lutjanus erythropterus (assembly GCA_020091685.1). NCBI lineage: Eukaryota > Metazoa > Chordata > Actinopteri > Lutjaniformes > Lutjanidae > Lutjanus > Lutjanus erythropterus. The sequence goes on from CM034605.1 coordinate 37,733,723, forward strand.
CAGGTTGATAGCAAGTGTTGTGGCTGCCATTAAACATGTGATCGCTCCTGTGTGTACATAGCGAGCATCAAATGTTGATGAGATAGGTGTAGAAGGGAGCAAGTTGTCCACATATGTAGCTCAGGAAGGTAGGAAAATTGATGCTAAACAGAAGCAGTTGTGCAAGTTGATTGAACAGCACAGTGTTTTTGGCAGGAACTGGAATGTAGCTATTGGTCCGCCAGTTTACAGGGTTTTTGTGCTACCAGAAGAGGAGACTGTCATGTGTGATAGTCTGCAAGAATATTTGTTGAGGGATGGAATGTGGGCAAAATGGAGTTTCTTTTCTTTTCTTTATTCATGTTTGTTTGTTTTTTTCCTTTGTCAGCTGCTTCCCCCTAATCACCAGTACTCAGTTTACCCTCAGTTAGGCTGTTAGAGAGGGCCTAAGGTGTGCAAGTGTGCAGTGAAATATTCACGTGTGTAAACTGTGTTAACTTTTTTTGAGTACAGACCTAGGGATTGCAGTGTAGTGGTGGTATTGGAACTTATTCCCCCCTGTTCTGTTAGCATAATTGGGAGTTAGGCTGGGATTCGAGTATGGTGAGAAACTGATTTATGAAGCTGAACTTTTGTAATAAATATTCGCTATCACTTACCTTTGTGACTGTCCTTTAAAAAAAAAAATAGTACTTGAGCAGGTGTAACATTACTTTAACAAAAATCACTGGTATCATACTGTGGATGGCGACGAGCACTTCCAGTTGATTATGACACTTAAAATCTTTTGAACAGTTTCAATCTGCAGTTTATATTTATTTCAAATGGCACAGGATATCTCCTTATCTCAAGTAGATCAGTTTATCAATCCATTAAGAAAACTGTCATTTTATTCCTTTTAATGCATTTTCATTTGATCCTGCTGGATTACTCTTTAAATTGATTGTAAGGAGAGAGAGAGAGAGAAATGAAGTGATCAGAATGATGGGTGAGCTCCAACGACTTTTAACAGGAGAGAGAGAGGTGGGCCCAGGCCTGTTAGGCCCACCCATAACGCTGTGCCTGATGGATGGGTGGATGGATAGATGCATAAATAAATAAATAAGTAAATGTTCCATTGCTAAAATAAAAAAAATGTGAACACAAATCAGTGTTAACTGTTTATTCAGGTCCAAATGCTCTGTAATCATGGTAAAGGGGGTCAAGAGGGTCCATGTTAATTCCAGCCTAGGCTGGTTCTTAAAATTTGCAATTTGCACATGAATAAAAAAGGCATATATCCACATAATTTCTTCATTATCTAAGGCTAAATGCTTCACACAATATTTTAAATTGCATCTTCGCCCCGTCCCACTTCCATCATTAAGACACATTACTACAATTCACTGTTATCTTTATTCATGAATGGAAATGAAACGAGACAAACAGAGGAGGGAGAAACTGATGATCAAGTCTTAAAGGTAACCCCAGACCCATGAACGATCTCACCAGTCCATTAATAACTTCTGTGTTCTATAACAGTCCATTAAAAACACACCACGATCTGACGAGTCAACGCAATGCATGGCGAAACGTCAACCTTCAGACTGGGCTATGGGATTTATGAATCACAGTTTGTGAGCTAAACTAAATCCAGTGCTAACGTTAGTTTAGCCGTTTGTGGAACAGGCTGACAGGTACTGTGGATTCACCTGTCTATGATCTACCTCACAGTGACCCGTTAACTGAGGAGGTGCTCACTTGCGGAGGTCTGTCATGTTGTCTATTTTTGTTTTTTACTTTCATTGGTGTATTCTTCATCTTTAACAAATACAGTTTATGCAAACATTACAGCATTTTAAAGAATAGGTGACATTTTAAAGACTTATTAACTTCATATCCTTAATGTAAATTATTGTATGAAGCCTTTAGAGTCAATAGACTTTTAAAATATTTCATGAATAAACTTTGTCGATATTTTTTTAATCCATGTGCTTACTTTTTAATGTGCCACTTTTAAGAATGAAATAGTGATTGTGCAGAATGTGGCCTTCATACTGGAAAAAACAAAAATCTTCACATCTTTCCCTGTGGAGGTCACATGTTTCCTGTCACCCGTGGAGGTCACGTGTTTCCTGTCAGCCGTGGAGGTTGGAGGTCTGCAGCCAGGTCCCTCTCTGTAAAAGGGATGATTATAAGAGGAAAGAAATGGCTTTAATTGCAAATAAATGTATAAGTGAAAAATATGTACACACATTTAGTGAGGAGTGTATAATGCTGTGTCAATAGCTGGATTCAGCTAGAGGTCAATTATGGATTTGTAATACGTGTCTTTGTAAGATTAATAAAGGTGAGGTGCCACCTGAATGTGTAGTGAACAATTTGGAGGTTCATCCGATTCCTCCTGAATTGGCTTGTCTGAATAGTTTAGAACATTTGATTGCCTTTCGTATACCGTTTATGAAACTGTTGGCATCGCTAAAGGAGGGCAAAATGGAGTTCATGGACTGGTCACGTGTTCCAGCTAATATAGTTCAGACAAGCAATTTGTTGCCATGTTCTAATATGGAAGGGTCTTTGTTGCGAGTAAAATTGAAGCGGAAGTTGACTTATAAAGGCCATTATGAATATCAGTTTGTTGATAGTATGCATATAAGAAAAGGCTGCGATATTTAAAACGGACAAATGTTCATTATAAAGATGTAGAGTTTAATGAAGCATGGTTGAATGACTTTTGTAGGGAAGAAGATGAGGTTGTAGGACAGGAGTCTGATGGGGTAGAAAGTGTTGAACCTGCAGAGGCTGGCGATGATGAGCTTTTGCATGATAGACAGCAACATTGTATGTTTCAGGACACGTGTCTCATGCCAGTTGATATTGGTCAGGAAGTGCTGGATCAGTATTTTGATGACATATTGAATGTGGCTCCAACAGAAGGGAATAGCCCTGTGAAATTACTTCTGGATCATAATAACGAAGCCAAATGTTTCCCTGTGTTGTTTCGAATGGATGTAATACTTTTCATGATAGTAGTATAGGTTGACATTATCGTGATATTTTAATAACAGGATTTTACATGCTGATGGTAGATTTGTGCAAAATGTAGAATATATTTTTTTGCTCAGTGCATGTCTGAGGTTGAACAGGTTGTGTCCAATGCATCAATAGTGCTGCATAAAGGAACAGGAGGTTGTATGTCTCAAAGAGTTAGTGATGATATGCTGAATAGTGTAGAGTCTTTGAAGAGGTTGTTGGATGATGGATTCCATTTTTTGAAACCTATTGGAGGTACTCCAGCTTTTTGGCAGGGAGCTTAGCGTGACCTGTTAGCTTGTGTTCGTCAGCTTGGTATTCCAACTTGGTTTTGTTTATTTTCTTCGGCAGATATGTGGTGGACAAATCTTATTAATAGGGAGGGTAGAATGTAGAATGAAGAAGGAGGACATGTGGATGACTAGTTTAGTTGACCGTTCTAAGAATAGGCCAGATGATTCTGTTTTTAATGACGTGTTTAGCAACATTTGCGTCAGAGTATCGTGTTTTGGCTAAAAATTAAAAGTCTAATAATAGGATTAAGTTGAAAAATGACTTAGGCTTCGTGATGAAAAGAACACGTAGTCAGCCTGCAGTTGTTCAATATGCACGATTTTCTTTGACAAAGAATCCTGAATTATTTCATCAGACTAGTTTGCAGTTGTTCTTTCCCTATCGTGTAGATGTGCGGCTAAAACCTCCAAGCTTTGAATCATTTGAACATTTTTATAAGCACAGTCAGTTGAGGTTTAGTGATGGTTTAGTACATTCGGTTAGGTCAGTTGTTGAGAGCAATAGACAGAAGTTTGAAATAGATGGAGTTTGAGTTGGATGATATTCAAAATTCAATTGATGGTAATGGTTTAATTGAAGATGCTTGGTGTGAATTGTGCCCAGAGCAGGAACGGGAATGTTTAGAGTGTGTAGAAGAGCTCAAAGAGAAAGAATAGATAGTGGAATAACAGGTAGACATTATTCCAGATTTACCAGCTACTAGTAAACAAAAGGCACAGTTGGAGAAAAATGATAACATCTTGTGCAGAAGTGAATAATGTACAGATGTCTGCTTTTTATCAGATTAGACACTGGTGTTTAGAGAAGGTAATGGGGAAGAATCCAGACCCATTACATGTTTTTATTACAGGTGGTGCAGGGACAGGCAAGAGACATTTAATTAAAGCTATTCAGTATGAGTCAGTTAGATTGTTGTCAACAGTTTGTCGTCATCCTGATGATATTTGTGTGTTGTTAACTGCTCCTACAGGGATTGCTGCATATAATTTACATGCAACAACAATTCACAATACATTTAGAATTGGTAAAGATATTCACTTACCTTACATACCTTTGGGTGAGGAAAAGCTGAATTCTTTGTGCTAAATATAGTAATCTACAAATTTTAATCATTGAAATATCTATGGTTGACCACAATCTGATGGCATATGTTCATGGTAGATTAAGACAGATTAAACAGACTGGTGACTTGTCCTGCATACATCCAGGTAGATGCTCAGGATTTTATAAATGATAAGAAATCGGGTAAACTTGAATTAATTTAATCATGCCAAGGCACCGAACACTTGTTTGTTGGAGCAGTTGTTGTTGGGGAAGGATGCGCGTGTCATGTTATGTAAAAATGTAGATGTAAGTGATGGTCTGGTTAATGGGGTTTGTGGTACTGTCACACACATAGATAGTTCAGAGAGTAGTAAGTTTCCTCTCAAAGTCTTTGTTAAATTTGATGATGATCACATTGGTGCACAAAGGAGAAAACGATCTGCAAGTGTTTCAGTAGATTTAGCGTGTTCAACCGGTATTGATCCAGAAAAAAAGGCCATGAAAAATCGTGGCAATTTTCCCTTCAATTAGCTTGGGCTTTATCTGTTCATAAAGTTCAAGGTCTCACTGTAGATAAGGCTGTGGTGTCTTTGAAGAAAATTTTTGCACCTGGTCAGGCATATGTGGCCTTAAGCCATGTTGGAAGTTTGGCAGGGTTGATTATAAAGGATTTTGAAGAGAAGACGTTGTACTGTAAAGATGGCATTAAGGATGCAATTGAAAACATGCCTCCCTTCTTGGTTGAAAATATTACAAGGCACAACATCAACATACATACCTTTAATGTGTTCTTGATGAATGTGCAAAATTTACATCGACATGTAGCAGATTTGGTGGCGTGTACACAGCATTTGCAGCTTAACTGTATTGCTGTTACAGAAACTTGGCTGCCTGAAGTGCCCTCATTGGAAAATGTAAACATTAATGGTTATAGTTTTCATAGTCAGCCACAGAGTTTATCATACAGTAGTAATAACCCCAAATAGATTGAAATTCAAGGCCAACAATATGATGGCATCTATAGTGCAAACAATTTGGCACGTAATCCTATCCAGCCATAGAATGTTATAATATAGAATGTTTAGTTTACAACTATGTCAGTTACAACATATTAATAGCAGTCATTTATCAGCCACCATCTTATCCCATGTCTTTGTTTAAAGAAAATCTAGGCAAGTTACTTGATTGGGTAAATACACAAAGTAACACCATAGCTATCATGGGAGATTTTAATGATAATATTCTGAAGTCTTCATTGATCTGTAAATTTGTAACAGAGAAGGGGTTCATTCAGTATGTCACAGAACCTACAACAGAGAAGGGCACATTAATTGATCATGCGTATGTAAAAACAACACAATATGATGTAGAATCTGTAGTGTTGCCAACATATTTTAGTGACTGTGAAGGGATTGTATGTTCTTTTGCATCTAGGATTTGTATTGATGATGAGGGAGAACTGGCATAGTTGCAGATTTAATTTAGGGGCTTTGTTTGACAAAGGAAGTGGAGATAAAACTTTGCATCAATGTGATAGTTTATCTGTGCTGAGACATGTAGCTGTTTTGCAGTGCTTCTGTCACTGCACAGGAAAACATCTTATTGGCTTACATTTACATATTGTTGTGGCAATAGGTCATGGGCAATGGAATAAATTAGACGATAGCTGAATGTAATTTATTGAATGGTCAAACTGGGCTTTTTGTGGTGTTGTTAGGTGTTTCATTGCTCATGTCAGGAGATGAAACCATTATGAGATGCTTTTACTTTATGTTTTTATCTATCTATCTATCTATCTATCTATCTATCTATCTATCTATCTATCTATCTATCTATCTATCTATCTATCTCCAGATTGTGGAGTGTGCATATTTATAATGGAATTGTAGAGACAAGGAATAGGTATAGTGTTTTGCTTGGCATATATTATTGGACAAGGCTAGCCTGCATGAAGATTGCATCAGTTGTGTTGAGTGTACACTCAGACTCAGTCCCATTATATGCATGCTGTGATGTGTATTATGTGATTGTAGTTGTATCATTCTGTTTATTGTGATAACTGTTTTATATGCATGTTTTCCCTTCAAGTTCTATTTTTGAATTTGTGTTCTATAGAAGGGAAAAATGTTTTTATGTCCTGCATTACAAAATCATTTATAAGTACAGCAAGGTTACAAATATATATGTCATGTGCAGCACACTTATCCACATTTGGTGAGCTAAACAGAGTTCACTTGTGGCATAATATGAAATGCTCCCACACATGCTGTTGTAATGCAGGTTTAGCATCTACTTTTATCAGTGTGTATTATATTATGTTTGTCGTCTGTGTCATTGTCTGTTCTTTAAATGTCTGTTCAATCTAACAAAAAAGGTTTCGTTTCCTGTGTTACAACAGCATGGTTAACTAACACATTTATTGACAAATATATAGGCTATAGATAGCACTTCTTCAAAACTGCTGAAATTGCATAGTTATCCACATTTGTTGAACAAAATCAAGTACAATTATTGCATATTAATGCTGCCACTAACATACTGTTGCTAATGCAGGTTTTGCTTTACCTTCCATGTAGTGTCAAAAAGCAAAAGGCACTGGTAATGGTACTCCTGGTTTTACTAGGATGGGGGTTTGATATTTTGGCATGTACATGAAGGCCCGTATGATTAATAACCTTAATCACTTTTTATGTCAGTGGTTTAAACGTTGTTACATAGTGCTGTGTGTCAACACATTAATATCAATTATGTGACCTTTAAAGTTTGACAAAATGAAAATGTTACACAATGCTACTTCTTGTTGCCAAAAGGTATAATTAGCATGTAGATGTCCTTAGGGTAAGAGTTTTATCGAACATGAAATTAAGGGTAGATTGGATGATGCCAAATGGAGTTTTATGTGGGAACATCAAAGTTAGGTGCCACACTGCATTCACACCGTTTGTTGAAAAGTGCTTAATAAGTTTACATGCAATCTGACAGATTTTGTAGGAGGTTGTTAAAAGAGAACAACTGAAAATTGCTAAAACTGATGACTTAATTTTAGAAAGTAAGGAATTAAATGACACCAAAATTCATCTTGTGTTTTTTTAGTATTATTATTTAGATTTCTCTCGTTTTTATTTCTGCCAGCAAAAAAAGAAAATCAGCTTGCTTTACCCATTTTTCCTTTTGGTTTAAACATCAAAACAATATTTAATGTTTGATTCTTGCACCAAAACTTTTGTATAACTGGTCCCTGACTTCTTATATATGTAGGGCAGATACCTGATGCAGGGTAGTTGCCTTTTTATATCACAAGATGGCAATGTTGTGCTGCCTACTGTACAGCAAATTCAGTGATTGATTCTTTGTCCCTTCCAGATTTGCTCCTTGTAGGATGCCATGTTCTTTTAAAAAAGAAAATAACCTCTCCTTACCTTTTATTCTTTAGGGTTACTGGTAGAAATAGGCAACAACTCTTTTGTTCTTCGTTTCTTCTGTACAAGGTCTAAATATACAAATGAATTACTGGTGAAAAATTGCAGATTTATTTTTCTGAGAGAAAACTGGTGTCCAGTGAGTTGTAAACATTATATTATTAAAATTAATAATAATTTTAAAAAGAAAGATATAGATTAATACCAAAACTGACCCTGTTCTTTTTTGAGTATTATGTGTATTTCTCTTGTTTTTATTTCTGCCAGGAAAAAAAATCAGTTTGCTTTACCCATTTTTCCTTTCGGTTTAAACGTCAACACAATATTTAATGCTTGATTCTTGTGCAAAAACTTTTGTATAACTGGCTTTTGACTTGTTATATCTATATCTGTCTCTCTCTCCGTGTGTGTTTTTTTTTTTTTTTGACAACCAACTTCCTGGTGGTTTTCGGATGTGACTCCATAAAGGATTTTTTTTTTTTGGATACATTTGCCAGCCAAGTTTTGTCAATGAGGGTGAAAAGAGACACGGGGGCTGCTTTGTAGAAGTTTGGTGGTGGGGCACTTACAGAGCCACAATTGTGACACTGCACATGTGTTCAGGCCCAGACTGTTATGGCACATGTGAAGTTTTAGACAGATTGAACCATGTAGACTTAAGTCAAAGCGACTGCATGTATTTTGGTGAAATATCAACCTCAACCGAGCTGTTATCACTACGCCATCTGACAATACATGACAATTTTCACAATTTAGCATTAGCAACATCTTAGTGCATATCTCACCAGATTTAAATTTCATATAGTCAACCTGCTTAGAGGGGTGTGTCAAAGTGTAAAACATGTAATTTCTTATTGCCAGTAGGTGCTGCTTTGACTCTGATGGGATATTGTCATGTAAATGACTTCAGGCCAAGACTTCTATCAAACAATGTCTTATCAATGCAGATTGGACTATTTACACTAAAGTCATGGCAATTTCATGTCTTGTGGCACAGCCATACCCTTCAAAAATAGCAAAATCTTTCGGAACATTTCTGTAGGAGTAGTTCGTTAAAATACAGCATGTGGAAAATGGCAAAAATCACTGCGAAATTCAAAATGGCCGACTTCCTGTTGGGTTTGGCCAATGCATCCAAGAGGCTTTTTTGTGCGTCAGTGTATTACATGTGCGTAGAATGGACAATGGACTGCCCTTTTACCTTTGCTGCCTTTAGGAGAGTAACAAAATGTACATAATGATGTCATACATGAGTATTCAATTATATTCCATGAAAATGTTTGCAGACTTTCATCACAAACAAAAAACAGACCTGATGATTCAGTTGATTAGCAGCCATCACCCAGATATGAGGAGCTAATTAGTGAAAATAAATTTTGATTTTTTTTTTTTAATTTTACTTTGATGATAACTTACTTACTCTTAGCCAACAATGATGCAACAATGGTTCAATACCCCTGATGTAAGAAAGTCACTTTATGACCGTATCTTAGATCATTTTAATGAATGTATAATTTATTATACATTATATTATAATTTTAATGAAAAACCTATTAATCAGCGCCGTTTTGTTAATAATCAGACATGTCTGGACAGCACCAGTATTTCATTGTGATGACTAACCTGTCTGTCCCAGTAGAAGCAGTCGATGGTAGATAAAGCTGGAGCTTGTTTTCTGCCATCTCCTGTCACACTGCCATTTGGTTTCTTCATGTTTTCACTTCTTTGAGAACAAGATTTCTGTCTGTTTCTTTTCCTTGTGGTAAATAACAACTATGATCGTCCACTGGTCAAAACTGTGGGTGTCAGCCTTCAGAAAACAAAATAGTTTGCCAGTAAACACCATTGTCTGCCCTCCTCTTCGTTGCCCGTATTTACACTGTGGAGATTACGTAACGCGTACACTCTGCGCAGCCGCAAGATGGCGGCCTCCGTAAAAGGCGACCCGCTCCCTATGCAACTATAAATGGCTATTTCTAAGGTAACGCAAACAAAGATTATGAGTTTAAGTTGATTGATAATAATAAATAACATTCATTCATTCATTCATTCATTCATTCATTCATTATCTTCCGCTTATCCGGGGCCGGGTCGCGGGGGCAGCAGCCTGAGCAGGGACACCCAGACTTCCCTCTCCCTGGACACTTCTTCCAGGTGTTCCGGAGGGACCCCAAGGCGTTCCCAGGCCAGCCGAGCGACGTAGTCACTCCAGCGTGTCCTGGGTCTTCCCGGGGGCCTCCTCCCAGTGGGGCATGCCCGGAACACCTCCCTAGGGAGGCGCCCAGGAGGCATCCGATATAGATGCCCAAGCCACCTCAGCTGACTCCTCTCGACGTGGAGGAGCAGCGGCTCTACTCCGAGCTCCTCCCGGGTGACAGAGCTCCTCACCCTATCTCTAAGGGAGCGCCCCGCCACCCTGCGGAGGAAACTCATTTCAGCCGCTTGTATCCGAGATCTTGTTCTTTCGGTCATGACCCAGAGTTCATGACCATAGGTGAGTATGGAACGTAGATTGACCGGAAAATCGAGAGCTTCGCCTTTCGGCTCAGCTCCTTCTTCCCCACGACAGACCGGCGCAACGACCGCATTACTGCTGCCGCCGCACCAATCCGTCTGTCGATCTCGCGTTCCATCCTCCCCTCACTCGTAAACAAAACCCCAAGATACTTAAACTCCTCCACTTGAGGCAGGGACTCTTCTCCGACCCGGAGGGAACAAGCCATCTTTTTCCGGTCGAGAACCATGGCCTCAGACTTGGAGGTGCTGATTCTCATCCCAGCCGCTTCACACTCGGCTGCAAACCGCCCCAGTACAAGCTGAAGGTCCTGGTTCAAAGGAGCCAACAGGACAACATCATCTGCAAAAAGCAGAGATGAGATCCTGTGGTCCCCGAATCGGACTCCCTCTGGCCCCTGGCTGCGCCTAGAAATTCTGTCCATAAAAATAATGAACAGAACCGGTGACAAAGGACAGCCCTGCCTGAGTCCAACATGCACCGGGAACAGGTCTGACTTACTGCCGGCAATGCGAACCAAGCTCCTGCTCCGATCATACAGAGACCGTACGGCCCTTAGCAGAGGGCCCCGAACTCCATACTCCCGAAGCACCTCCCACAGAATGCCACGAGGGACACGGTCGAATGCCTTCTCCAAGTCCACAAAGCACATGTGGACTGGTTGGGCAAACTCCCATGAGCCCTCAAGCACCCTGCGGAGGGTGTAGAGCTGGTCCAGTGTTCCACGACCAGGACGAAAACTGCATTGTTCCTCCTGAATCCGAGGTTCGACTATCGGTCGGATTCTCCTCTCCAGTACCCTGGAATAGACTTTACCAGGGAGGCTGAGGAGTGTGATCCCCCTGTAGTTGGAGCACACCCTCCGGTCCCTCTTTTTAAATAGAGGGACCACCACCCCGGTCTGCCAGTCCAGAGGCACTGTCCCCAACTGCCACGCGATGTTGCAGAGGCGTGTCAGCCAAGACAGCCCTACAACATCCAAAGAAGAATAAATAACATACTTATGTATAACCTATTCCATTTATGTCAATAAATTCCCGTAATTATTACACACTGGTCCTTTAAAAACTGATGAAGGAAAGTTTAAAGTTAAGTACAGCAGTTCCTCCTGCTCCTGTCCCCCAGGTGTGTCCAGATGTGTCCAGTGGAGTCCAGGTGTGTCCTCCTGTCTGTTAGTCAGCTGTCAGTTTGCTCTCCAAAGCCACAAACACTGAGTGAAGATCCTAATCAGCATCAATATGAACTGCATCTAGATACAGACTGCAGGGCTTCAGCGTATCTCCTGTACTGACTCAGTGTGTGTCTCACAGCGTCTGGGCTGTCCTCAGGTCTGGTCTGCAGTCTGTTCTGGACCTCAGAGCTCGGAGCCAGTTGAGTCACAGTGTGGAACCGCTCCCCACTGAGTGGGTCTGTAGCCCTGAGTGTGATTCTCTCCAGACAAACATCATCAGTCAACTCCAGGATGAAGAATTTGTTGGGTATTTACTGGGCCTCCTGTGGGCTCTTGGCTTGTTAAAGGTCACGGGGGAAGCCATGGAGGATCCAGCCTCTGTTGCTGCAGTCCAGTCGGGTCAGATGTTCCTCCACAGCCCGCAGCACCAGGGAGTCTGGAACTGACCTCCCAGCATCCAGGTATGGTTGGATCTCTTTTCCCAAGGCTGAATCACTGGCTGCTACAGACCTCAGTAGCTGACCACAGCACACATCCACCATCTTGTATTTCCCTAACAGCATTCAGGCCTGGTGACTCTTCCCCGACCCCGGTGGACCTAACAGGATAATTCTGGGAGTCATGTGGCGATAATGTGTCTGAACGAAGTACAAGTGCTTGTTGATGATGTTAGCGAGTGGCTGGTGAGCGTTGATGACCCTCAGGACGTGCTGATAACCTAAGGTCATTCCCTTGACCTCACAGTGGTAACGATGAGGATCAGCCAATTGTTGCTTCTCTGACGGGCTCTGCAGCTTCACCAGACAATGAGCGATGGTGGGGTCGTCCAGCCAGATGAAGGTCTCGTGGTACACATCTCATGTCAGTGGGTCCACCAGTTTCCCCTGAATCCTCTTCAACAGCACATCATAAGGAGCCTCCAACATCACAACATGGTCAGGAAGGACTGTGGCCTCTGCAAGGCTCCGAGCCTGAAGACGAATCTGAGGGAATCCCTCCAACACCCAGCTCCTGTTGAAACAGTCGGTCTCTTTCATTCTCTGTTTGAGCTGTTCAACCAGCACCTCAGCAGAAGGTGCCTCTGATGGGTCCTGCAGTAAATTATCAGTGGACACACGGACATGTACAGCCATCAGCTCAGTGCTCAGTCTTGTGGCCACTGTGTGTTTCCCAACACCAGGAGGGACCGAGCAGCAGGACCTTGGGATTCGTAAAAACAGTTCAATACAAAATTCAATATTTGAAATAAAGGTAATAAAATAAAACAGGGAAGAACAACAACAAACAGAGACATAAAATAACTCAATAATTAAAATAAATTATGTAATGCAAAAATTTAGAAGGGTTTTCTTTAAAAAAAAAAAAAAAAAAAAAAAAAAAAAAAAAGAATTTTAAACAGTCATATCAGTGGGAAAATTCTTTAAGTTATCATATAACTTTTGTTCCTTCAAACCAGTTAATGTTTTAAGAGATGTTAAATACAATTTAAATTCATTTATGAAAACAACAAATCTAGGGGATGATCTCATAACTTTATTCTTATGGATGAAAAATTTGGCAAGACATAAAATTACATTGCAACAGAGTTCATCGTTTTTATCTGGTAGTATCATTCCAAAAGTAACATTATCTAGAGAAATACATTGTGGAAATGCTGTAATTTTTTGTTTAATCCATTTGTGAATATTACCCCAGAATGTTTGTGTTATGTTACATGAGAAAAATATATGGTCCGTCGTTTCGGTATCATTTTCACAAAAGGTGCACAGGTTGTCTTCTATATTAAATCGCCGTCTGAGTAGATCCTGATATGAGAAATACTTATTGAAGGAGTATTGCGTGTAACAGATAACCGATTTCTGATATTTAACCAAAAATGGTGTGAATATTGACATAAAAAAAAACCAAATACTCCAGGGTTTCATCATCAGAATTACAAAAAGTACATAGATCAACATCAAACTTAAACCTTCTCTTAAGAAATTGGGCTACTGGATATATATTATTAATTATTTTAAAGTGAGCCTCTTTCACTTTAGGTGGAATGGGCCATTTTATGAATTTTGAATGAGCGTTTGTCATAATAGATTGATTGTCAATACTGGGCAGTTTCTTGAATAAAGCTCTATTATAATCATGGTAAATCTTTTGTTTCATAGCTTTGTTAATTAATTTGTTGTTGCACTTAACATCAGTTAAATTGCAATCATTCACTTTGAAAGTATAAAAGGGTATTTCTGATTAACTGAACCAAAGGTAGAGGGATCACTTTGCACACCTTGAAATTCTTATAGGAATTTCCATTACAATCTAGTAAATCTTTCACAATTATAATACCCTTTTTATACCAGTCCTTTTTAAATATTGATTTGCTAGCAATTGAGATTACTCTGTTATTCCACAGAATAGTTGCATGAGGAGAAAAATTATGTTTGAATAATTTAACTGGAATCTTATTAATCTCAAAGTCACATTTCAAAAGGAATTCAGTCCCTCTAAGCTGCTTAAATATGGAGCTCGGAATGTGAAACCATAAGGAATTTTGTTGCATAAAAAAACTTTTAACCATTTGGTCTTTAATGTACCAATCACTGATTTAAAATCCAAGGCATTAATGCCACCCTTTTCATATTCTTTAACTAGTTGGGACCTTTTTATATAATGAGTTTATTTTTTCCATAAGAACTGAAAAATAATTGAGTTGGCTCTTTATATTTTTGGGAGATATATATACATAGAATGACAAGGATAAATAACCTTGGAAATGCCCTCTGCTTTGTTCAACAGGTTTCTTCCAAAAATAGTCAAGTCCCTAGCTGACCAACGACTAAGACTTTTTTTTCATATCTAATTAAAGATTTGAGATATTAACATCTTCTCTTCTAATTGCAGTTTTAGACAATATTCCCAAATATTTTACTTTATTTTCAACCCTGATTGATGCAATGTTCTTATGTACACAGGTATGAATGGGAAGCATCTCATACTTTTTAATATTTCATTTTAGACCCGATGCCTTGGAAAAATTAGGAAATTTTATTAAGGGCTTTTTCAACCATGAAATTATTTTTTAACATGATTGCCGTATCATCAGCAAACTGACTGATTTTATATTCCCTATCAAAAATGTTAATACCTTGCGATTCAGGAATATTGTTAATGAGTAAGGCCAGAAATTGAGTAGTTAAAATAAACAACTTTGGGGAAATGGGGCATTCTGGGTTTAAGGCCTCTAATAGAATAGAATGTTTAGTTTATCAAATGCCTTATAGAAATCAAGAAATAACATCAAACTGTCACTGTCAATAAAATCTGAATAATCTAACATATCAAGTATTAGCCTAATATGATTATGAATGTTTCTCCCTTTAATAAAAGCTGACTGACATTCATCAGTTATATTTTTTAATCCTCTGTTTAGTCAGTCGGCAAAAACATGAGCCAAAATTTTATATTCGTTACATAATAATGTAATAGTCTCCAATTATCCAGGAGGAATATGTCTTAATTAGGTTTTGGAATTAGAGTGATTTTCCCTTGTTTCATTGTGGTAGAAATATTATCAGTTGAGATACATTCTAATAGAGCTTTGTATAACATCACTCTAATGTCTCTCCAGGGAAATCTATAAAATTCAGTTGTTAAACCATCCAGGCCAGGTGATTTTCCAGAGGACGTCTTCAGTATAACTTTATCCAACTCTTCAATTTTTAAATTTTCCTCCATAAATTGTTTGAAATCAGTATCAATGATTTTGTTATATTTCCTGATGGTATTTTGAAAAAAATGACAATCTGTATCGGAATGACTAGATTTGTAAAAGTTGCTATAAAAATCTTTTATTTGACTATTTATTTGGGCTTGGTCTTCAACGATTGATCCATCTATAATCAACATATTAATTTTCTTTTCCTCAATGTTAAAAAAAGAGAAGTTTTTCTCTTCTTGACCTTGTTCAATCCAGCGGACTCTAGATCATATAAAAGCACCCTTTGCTTTTTCTAAAAACAAACATATATACATAGATATATAGATATACATATAGATACAGTTTCAAATCTTTTTTTCACTTTCAGATCTTTCTTTTTCAGTTTCAGAATTTGGTATGTACTCCTTACAGCAGTGATTCCCAACCTTGGGTCAGGACCTCAAAATGGGGTTGCCAGATACTTAAATAAATAATTGATAAATTCAAATTAAATTAATCTTTATAATGTTAAAAACACAACCTCAGCTGCCCAATTAAATATGGTGGGTTAAGAGAGAGCATTATAATATATGTTTTAACCAGATATAGCCTATATTTGACGAGCCAAAGAAGCCTGGGAACCACTGCTGTAAGGAGTACAATTCACAAACACTAGCTGATAGCATCAGGCCTAGGGGTGTGTATCTCACTGACTGAGACGATTCGATACGTATCTCGATACATGTTCAACAATACGATATATTTTATAAATCTTTAAGCGGCCAACGATTCGGTTCGATACGATTCAATTCTGATACGATACAATACGATACGATACGACGCAATACAAGACAATGCAATGTGTCAGTCTTTACATTTTGATTCAATTAATGCTATGTTTGTAGAGTGCTGTTAGTTGCCAAAAAATCCTGATAGTTTTACTAAATATAGTAACAGTAGAGACAGAGAGGGAGACTTTACAGTGATGTTTATATCTTATTATGAGTCTCATGTGTAAATGAGAAACTTTAGAACTGTTTAAAATATCAGTATTTTTGCAGTAAGATGATCTGCTGCTCTGTTTCATTTGAAGAGTGGTGTGGTTTTGATTAGTGTGGAGGAACAGTGATGCTCTGTGTTACCTGTTCTCACAGTGACATGACGTCTCTGTGGGTCAGACTCGTGGCTCTGTGCTTTTTCACTCACAAAAACAAGCGCTCCCTCCTCCCTCTCCTGTGTCTCCTCTTCATTTGCTCATAACAGACGGCGCTGAAAACAGTGACAGATTGTACTGCGTCGCATCACCAAACTTTCATAAGACTCAAGTGTAGAATAAGTTTGGGTTTTATAAGAAAGATGAGAAATGCTGCTGCAAATCATTTATGCAAAACGTGATAGTAACCGTATATTAAAAAATAAAGCCAGTAGGACATAGTATTCATTGGATTTTAGTCAAAAGCAAATACAGAATTAATATTTTAAGGTTGTAATATCCCGTTAACTCAAAAACTTATTGCTTTACTCCCTGAAAAATCAATAATTAATTTTCTACCAGTAATTCATAGGTATACTCAGACATTCCACACATGAAACCCTGAGTTGTTGCCAATCCATGCCACAAGAGGGAGTATGCCTTTAAGTGAGTGCTTTTTTTTTTTTTCTTTTTGTTTAAACCAAAAAAGAAAAATGGGTAAAGACAGCAGTTTTTATTTTTTGCTGGCAGAAATAAAAACAAGACAGGTTTGTAAGTTTACATTCATGAATATGGAATTTACACAGTAGTAATATAAGATTAATTAAAAAAAGCATCTTTTTCTCTATATTCCATACTTCCTAATATAATATTCCTCTCCTCAAGAGCAAAACCTCATTTTGTCTACTATATAGTCATACCAGAAAGATGTGAGTTTTGGACAAGACCAGAAAGGATGGCCTGGAGTACCATCACCTGACTTACACTTATCACAAGTAGAAGAGACAGAATGAATGACTTTAAACTGAATTAGTTGAAGTCTAACATTGATAGAACATGCTTTAATCCTGCCCAGCCCTTGTGCCCATAACTTGTTTGAAATCTCTACACTAGTGTCCTTAATCCATGCCTCTTTAATGTGGAGAGAGGAGGTTGCCGATGAGAAAAGACCTACAAATTGTGAAATTAAATGTTTGGAGGTAGGGATTTTAGTCGTAAGCTCATAAAAAATGTGTTATTTGAGGATCGTATCAAAGTGAGGGAGTGACTGTCTGACAAAATTTCTAATTTGCAAATAGCGAAAGAAGTGACCAGGAGGCAGATTAAATTTCACCTGAAGTTACGCAAAAGAAGCAAGATAGTTGTTAATATAGAGATCCTTAATAGTGGACAGTCCCTTATCTGACCAGTGTGAAAAAACAACATCCATCTGGCCTGGCTTAAAAGGGGTTTTGACATATAGGAGCATAGATGGACAAATCTGGGAGGCTCAGCACACCTTTGATTTGTTTTAGGATCTTAAATGAGTTACGCAAAATAAAGTCATCCTTTAGCCATTTGATAGATGGATTTGGCTTCGAAAATAAAAAAGCCATTAAAGAGGCTCCAGTGAGTAAGACTGCATTACAAGACTCAATCTCAGGCCATCTGAGACAGGCACTGCTCTCCTGTCTAGCAGCAGAATGATGAGAAAACCCATGATCTGGCATTGCAGGCCCAGTAATAATGTTGGAAGACAAGAAGGCCCTGGCCACCTTCGTTAGCCCAAATGAAGGGCATATTTTAAAGAACGAAGATGTAAGAAAAATCGGGACATGTTGAAAGAGAGAAATAAATTTGGGGAGTACTAGCATCTTAATAATATTAACGCGTCCGATTAAAGAAAGAGGGAGAAATTTCCATTTATCTATCATAGTTTTAGTCCCCAAATCCAAAAAATTAAGTTTAAAAAGAAATGTAGGGTTTCTAGTGATATTAATCCCGAGATACACAAGGTGTTCAGTGGAAAATCTGAAGGGTAGATTGCCGAGAAAGCCAGCGTCGAGACCATGAGAGAAGGGCATGAACAAACTTTTTCCCCAGTTAACACTAAAAGATCTAAGAACATCCCTGTCTCCCCTTTTTGATATAATAAACAGCTTTGGGCAGCTTTCTGGGTTTAGAGACAAGATTATATCATCTGCGTACAGACCAATGGTACAATGAGATGTGCCGCAACTTATACCAGTGATTTGGGGACTGGGTCTAATAGAAATGGCTAGAGGCTCGAGAGTCAGCGCAAAGAGCATTGGGGAGAGGCAGCAACCCTGCCTGGTTTCATGGTGCAGTGAGAAAGGGGGAGACCTGTCATGATTAGTCAAAACGGAGGATTTGGGGCAAGAATAGTAGCAAACATGTACTTCCATTCAATTTGATCAAATGCCTGTTGGGCATCCAGGGAGATAACTGCCAAGTAAGGCAACTTAGTAGAGTAAATTATATTCAATGAACGCTGGGTGGTTAGAAAAGGAAAATCTATCTGGAATAAACTCTGTTTCAATATTTTTTCAACTTTTTTTGCATAAATATGTTAATTAACCTCAGTTCTGGTCAAAACTACTAAATATTTAAATATTTTTAGAATTTTAAGATTTTAAATGCCAATTTTATAAGCGGTGTCACCGACACCAACAAAATGAAACAGAAAACCAACCATGCACCCTCAATGTGCATTTGGTTTTCTGAGTTTTGTTTTTTCAGGGAAAATGAAAACTAGTATTACTGAAGCATTTAGAATTTTTTTCATACTTGCTTTATGACCAGAATTTCATTCATAGGCCTATAGTGGGTAAATGGTGTCATGAGGTGGTCAACATTAAAAATGACTAATTTGACCTCTTTCCTACAGACCAGAATACATCTTTTTATACTGTAATGGCTGTGCGATCAAAGAATGTGGTTATAATGGAAGTCGATGGGGAAATTTCATCCACCAACAGTATGAAAGGGAGAAAAAGTTCAAATCTGATGGTGCACAAAAACTAATAATGCATCAAAGTCAATGTTGTACTTATCTTATGTACATCATGCATGATGCTGCACAAATAGTTTTATTACTTTGTGAAAGCATTAAAACTTACAATAACATGCAACATTTTTCACTTTTATTTCATTTATTATTTTGCAGGAAAAGATTAAAAATAACGTAATAAAATCAGAATTAAACAGCTCTGACTCACTTAAAACTGGTTTACAGCTAATTCCTGTTCTGCATCACATAAAAGACAAAATCATATAACAAAACAGAACAAACAAAAGATCCAGTACCACAGAAATTACTACGTACCTTGTTGAATCAATTCAAAGATTTCATGAGATGATCACAAAGTAACGATGGGATTGTCCTTTGCCAGTGGTTATTTCTCTGTGTTTTTTGAATGTTTTTTTTTTATTCCAAGGGAATTATAAAATTGCTTGTCCTATATTATGTTTTTGGCATGCAGTGTTTTGTGTCACCATGTTTTTCACTTTAACACTCAGTGTGTATACTTGTGTTACAGGACTTTGCTGCTGGGTGTAAAATACAGAGTGGCAAGTGCATTATCACTATTAAGGTAAGCTGCTTCCATGTGGTATAGCGTAATAGGAGTATGACTATAAAAGTATTGGTTCTTTCTTTGTCAGACCTGGCTATTGGCAATGTATGCTCAGGCCTGGAATGAAGTCATTTTTAGGAGAAGTCACTTTGGCCTATGATGAATTCACATTTATTTGGGCTTTCTGGACAAACTGTAGGGCACAAAAGTGCACAAACAATAGGTGATAATTACACTGTATGAAGAAAGGAAACAGAAACAGTTTTAGCTGATAATTAGCCAGATGAGCTCCTGTAAGTAATCAATACAAACACACATCATTAGACTGTAAACCATTATTTAAACCAATAAATAAATGCAGTCAATCAGACAACGTAAAAGCTCATTTTATATTTCACTATTATAAAAATATCGGGTTTTTATTGTGTTGTGTACTTTCAGTAGTGAGTGACAGGTAAACACACACAAAGGGCAACCATTTATTGCATACTGCAGTTAGAAACTTACTATAATTAGCTGATAATTAACCTGATCAGCCACAAAGTAATTGATACACAAATTATTAAACCATTAACCAACCAACATTATTAGACCAACTGTATGATTAGAATTGTATAGATTGCAGTGTCCATGGCCAATTCCATTCTATTTAAAGTCTGACCTTTGCTAATTCAAATTTTCTTTCTTTGTAAGACCTGTAATCGGCAGTATACAAAAACATTTTTGGAAAATTTAATTGTACATTCATAATAAATCACTGGCAATGAAAACTTTTACATTTTCTTCAAAAGTGCTCCAGGTCACTCTTAGCCTCAGTCTTATCAAGTTTATATACCAGAGGAAGCACAGTCTCTTGTGATGGTAGGCAGATGTAAACAAAACAGAGGCTGACTTCATGCAACAGTTTGCTGTAGTAATGCTTAGCAGTGAGAAAAAACAAAACAAAAGAAGAAGCCTGAAGAAGTCTGGATGATGTTTGGGGATGTTTGCTGATATAAACATCCAGAGTTGCAAAGTCAGACAGATGAATGTAAACTGTGACAGAATAAGTTGATATGTATTGACTCAACTGGAGAAATGTGCCCACATTAAGAACTTACACGGACATAAATCTGCAAGCCAAACTGCTGCTGCTAGCATTACTAACATTAGCCACATTGTGTGTCAGGCTGGCAGCTAACATTAGCTCTGGGTCCTTTACCCACAGACACTGTGACCCTCTGGTCTGAAAAGGTGAAGCGTTTAGTGAGTTGTTGTCATGTTTTGTACAGCAATGTGTGAGGCTTGTATTGCACAGCGCAAAAATAACGTGCATTTCAGCAGCATTTAAAGTACGATTTGGCGATTGTAGACTGTGATTAACATCTTCAAATGTTAATAAACACAGTATTTTTTTCGGACAGTGTTTAACATTATAAATCTATAAAAAATAAATTCTACTACATTTTAGCAGTTTTCTGAGTGTTTTCTTAGTGTTAGACCAGTCGATTAGTCTAAATTCAATTTTGCCTTAATCGACAGGGAAATTAGTCACCAGGAACATCCCTAATGGTGACTAGGGATGTAAACAATACATTCAACTTGCGATTCGATACAATTTCTGATACTGGCTTAATGATACGATTTTATTTTTTAACATAATGAGATTGCAGACAAATTATGACTAAAAAATATTCCTGTAATTATTTCTCAGATAAAAAACACAACATTTCTGAGGTAGGGTGTAGCTGCAAAACACAAACTATGCGATGAATGTATATTTAATAGGGCTGTCAAAGTTGTAGACATTGTCCTACAAATATTTAACCAGTCATCTTCAGTCAGTGTTATGTTAGCTTCTTTCTCCCACCTTGATTTAACATACAGAGTGGAAAAACCCCTGTCCAGTTGTACAGATGAGTAAGTCTTTGAGATCAATTTCCTATTAGAGTTACCTTTGTATGCATCAGTGAATATCTTAATCGATCTCAGTCCCTTCTCTCCAATAGTTTTAATATTTGTGTCAAAATAATGTCTCAGTTGAAGGTACCTGTTACGATGATGATTATTGTGGGAATAAGAAGAAAGAAGAGATGACACAGGTGTACCCGAAAACAATGTTTAATACGAGCTCGGGTTCTTCCACATCATACAGCATGCAGAGTAAGAAGGAATGAACCAAGAACACTCCAACAGTTACAGCTTATATAGGGTTGTCTGACTAGACATAACCGGTTTATTTTTGGACCATGCAAATATGCCAACGATGGACAGAGTCTTGTCCACCAGACTTTCTGGCACCCTGCCAGCCATATATCTGTCACCATACACATCATGTAGGAGCGTAAAACATACCACACCGGTCACAGAAATACATCCTGACAGTACCTAAAGAAATTGCATTTCTCTATGTTAAATGTTTTTGAAAGACTGCATTTGTCCAGAGTTTAAATCTGTTGTCAAATTTAGCCGGTGTGAATTCTGTGTCGTATGCCACCCAGCGTAATATTTGTGCATTCCTCTCAAAGTTCAGGTCTTTAAATTCTTTATGCCAAATGTTTAAGGGGACTGCAGTCCATTTAGATAATTTGTCTAAATATTTCTTCTGAAGGGATTTTTCCCCAAGTACAGATTGAAGAGGTATGTTTGTTTGACTTTGTTCTATGTCTTTCCATTTCGCATCATATGTAGGATCACACCAGCAAACCAGAAAACGTAACTGTGCTACTTTGTAATAATCTTCTAAGCAGGGTGAAGCCCTTCCTCTTCTGTCCTTGGGCAATTGTAATGTCTGAAATCGAATCCTAGGTCTTTGCTTTCCCCAAATGAAGGATGAAATCATTCAGTTCCACTCACTGAATTGCTTGGGAGGGACATCAACAGGCAATGACTGAAAAAGGTAGAGCAGCCTGGGTAATATATTCATCTTTATAACATCTATTCGATTATACATGTTCATTGGTAATAATGACTAGCGATTTAAATCGGCCTTAATATCCGCTGTTATATGAGTATAGTTATGTTCATAGATGGCAGTTAGATCTCTAGGTATTTGTACTCCCAGGTATTTAATTATGTCACCCTTCCATTTAAAATGACATAATCTGTAAACTTTTTCTTGTGGTTCATAGTTAAAAGTAAGAGTTTGGGTTTTCTGTAAATTCAATTTGTACCCGGAGTATGAACCAAATACTTTAAGAAGAGACAGTAATTTAGGCAAGCTTTCATTAGGGTTGGTAAGCGTCACAAGAATGTCATCTGCGTACAGACAGGTCTTGTGTTGTATATCTCCAATCAATATGCCTGTTATGTCATTATCTTCTCTGATTGCCTGTGCTAGTGGCTCAATAAAGAGGGCGAAAAGTGTAGGGCTGAGGGGGCATCCCTGACCACATCCCCTCTCAAGAGACACTGTTTTAGATAAATTCCCGTTTATTTTAATTCTGGCTGTGGGAGAGCAATGAAGGTAAAGATTTCAGGCATCCAACTACCTGGCTGTTAAAACCAAATCGTCTAAGAACCAAGTATAAATATTCCCATCGAACAGAATCAAAAGCTTTCTCAGCAATAGATTCTCTATCCACTGTTTCTCATATACTCAATGAGGCGGAAGCCCGCCTCGCATTGTCCTGGGTCTGCCTGTTTTTTACAAAACCAGTTTGGTCTGTATCTATCAAATCCAGGATTATATTTTCCATTCGTTTTGTGAGTATTAATGCAAATAATCTGTAGTCCATATTTAAAACAGATATGGGTCTGTAAGAACTAGACTCTGTCCTATCTTTACCCGTGTTAGGAACTGGGTAATTGTAATCACTGGTTAATTGTCGTATTGTGCAAAGTAAGACTCAGAGTTTACTAAAACCACAATAGTGTATGGAAAAATCATTACTTGGTAATAATTATATTGTGTGAAGTAAGACTCCAAAAAGCATGTGTAGAAGAGTAGAGAATTCCTCTGTACTAATCACTCTGATTTTTGATTATCTTGTGAGAAAAAGACAAAAAAGGGGTGAGAGAATTTAATAAGAAACAGCAATGCATTGAAATCAATTATATTATTTTGAGCATACTAATATTGATCAGTTCTGATACTTTTGTATTGGATCGTGGAAATAAGTTGAGGACACAACTATCTTCTAATTTTTTTGTCGTTATTCTTCAGTTTACCAAAAATGGGTATTTGTAACAGCAAAAATCAAACCAAAAAATAAATAAATAAACAGGATAATGTGGATTTGTCTGCTCCAAACATAAATTACATGAACGTGAACTATGGTGATTAATTTGTGAAACAGATAAATTTTTGGGTGACTGAATGTAACTTTTTGAACACAGAAAGTTTCAGTGTAAGACAGCTGAACAAACTGAGGGATTGCAAGAAAAAAGTATATACTGAACATAAGAAAGGTAAGAGTAAGTTCACAGCAGATTGGAGAGCATTTAGTTTATGGAAGGACAAAGCACAAAGGAGGGACAGAAAAACTGACAGGGACAGACAAAACCTCATCTGTGTCTCAATGTGTCAAAAATGCAGGATTCCAACCTCGACTGTGTGCCACCGCCAAGGAGACACCGTAACATGCCACGAGAGACAGTTGGACCACACCCAGGGGCACCACCATCATAAAATACTGACCTCCCCTCATCTACTGGCCTCCCTCCATCTCCTGTTCCCCTCATCTAATCGGATACATCTGATCTACAACAACTTCTGAATGGGGAAACAACAACAAAGTGTCTACAGGGCAACCCTGCCTCTCCTTCCCACACCAAGTCTGGTCTGAAGTTCAGAAAATCTTCAAATCATTCATCTCCCTATCACCAGTGAGATCCGACACAGGGGGAAACGTACACAAAGGTCTGAATCTCCCTGTGATGGAGAAAGCAGAGGCTGGTGGACATCTCATCTTGATCTGCAGACCATGGACTATGGAGGACATTAAACAGACATTAAACCCACCTCCCATCACTATCAGATTGAGGTGTAAAGGTTGTCGCTGAACTGACTGTTTTGACATTTCACAAATGGTGAAACAGACATGTGTAACATGGGACTCAGGCAAATTAAGCCTGATAAAAGGATACGCTGTGCATGCTTAAGACTCCTCAAAGAGAGAGAGAGAAAAAGAGAGAAAGATCTAAACATGGCAGCATTGACTATGTTCCAAGGACGTTCTGTGGAGGTCTGCGTACAGCTGATCCAGATGTTTGTTTCCATTGGCAAAAGAGGACATTGAGCCAAAAACTACCCAAAGACTGATCCAACTCAAAAGATGACTGACTCGGGGCGGCAGCTCAGGAGGGGAGGAATCAGCATCTTTAACTTTGACCTCACTGACGCACGATGAGAGACAACCTACACATCAGACTGGTGATCACACACACATACACACAGATAAATGATGTGATAGCTCAATTAGAAGAGAAGAAGGAAACAGCAAATACAGAAACAATAGGCCTGCACTAAATATTTAGCTGATGCAAACATGCCAACTCACACACATCCCTTGTACATGGCAAAGATGTAACATTCCTTGTTGATTCTGATACAACACACTCAACACATTGTTATTTAATCCGACACTTTTCCAACATGTCCAAAGGTCAGCAGAAGATACAGGAAATTTATAAGGGCATCAGGTGACACACATCTGGAGAAATACACAACTCTATTATCATGTACTGATAATGTCACAGGCGAATTTAAACATTTGTTTTTGCGGTTGAATTGTTGTTGTTGTTGATATACTGTGTATTTTGGGTATTCGTCTTATTTTCACACCAGAGGGGATTATTGTTACTCAAAGAAGTGAACTGGGTCTCTCTGACAATTACATATTTGTGACATATAGCCCTGACACACTGCCTTATGTGTATGAATGGAAGCTCTGCACATCAGCTGTG
The DNA here is from genome assembly GCA_020091685.1 of Lutjanus erythropterus. Taxonomy (NCBI): domain Eukaryota; kingdom Metazoa; phylum Chordata; class Actinopteri; order Lutjaniformes; family Lutjanidae; genus Lutjanus; species Lutjanus erythropterus. The sequence continues at coordinate 37,759,279 of CM034605.1, forward strand.
ACTCCTGTAACTACTGCTATCGCTGACAACGCACACACACTCACACACAACACAGAGACAGAGACAGATTACATGAAATCACATGACTTATACTGCACTGTAGACTTCACAGAGTTTGAAAAATGATGGTTCAGAGAAGGTCGCCTGAGAGAAAAGCTAACGTTAAGTTGAATGTTTTGGAACAAACACAGATGTGCTGTCTCAGTAACTACCAAAATTGACAAAACCAAAGCTGACTGATGAATTGTCACCATATTTCTCCTTCAGTGATTCAGATTCCAACTTTCTGTTTGATGGTCTTAGTTCATATCCACACGTGTCGCTTGCCAAATACAGAAAAGAAAGATGGCAAGATTTGGATCTGTGGGTAAGAAAATGTGTCAGTGCAGAATCATGGAAATCAACATTTGACCCTAATGTTCAATATAATCCTGTTTTGAAGGTTTATCGACAAAAATTCACCTGTGTTGTCCACACATTCAGATCTGTTCAACCGATACCAGACACACAACACACATTTGCCTATTTGCGTAAAACATGTGACATCACAAACACCCCAGCCTTTCAGAAGATCCCTAAAACTCTGTGGGCCCAAGGCAAACATGATATTGGTCTAATCAGAGGCATGCAACCAATTGTGATCACACCAAAATCTAATTAAAGGCCCTGTCAACCATAATATCCACTCTGATGGTATTACACCAGTCTTTATCACTTGATTAAAGGCAGGTGTAATCATTCCCACAAAACAAAACAAAAAATCAGGTATGAAATTCAAAACAAAGTTTGAGCTCATTAAATCTGTTACCAGGAAGTGCATGATTACAATGTTGATGATCAAATGATTTGTGTTCCAACTCAAGCTCAGTGTGAAAAAGACACATTTGAAACATTTGGATGAAGAAGGTCACAAAGCTAGCTCGTCAAAACTGCAGTTTGTCCAACAACAAGTGACATTTTTGGATCATGTGATGACATGTGAGGGCAAATCCCTCTCCCAAAAAAGAGTAAAAGCATTTTAAAACATTTTCAAACCCAATCATGAAGAAACAAGTTATGCCTTTTGTGTTCCTGTTGCAGGCCCTTCATTCCCACTGGTGTTTTCACTGGTGTCCTTGAGGCCCCCCTGAGTGCAATCGCACCTGGGTGAGGCTTAGAAGCACATAGTAAAGTAACATGGACTGCTGATGCAGGATAAACATTTGTTGACTTAAAACTTGTCCTCCGGAAGACTCTGACGACTCCAACTCTTGGGTTACCAGATCCAAACCGACCTTTTGCTCAAACTGTAGACAAAGAGTGTTGAGTGTTACTCCAGGACCACGGAGACAGACAGAGACCTGTAGCCTACTTTTCAGCTAAACTTGACGCTTTAGCTACAGGAATTCCTACTTTTTAAGGTGACTGTAAACTAACTCTGCTCGTTCCACATGTTGTTTCATTGATTTTGCTTTAGCAGAAAACATCTTATCTTTCAGCAGCAAGATTGCTCCTTTATAACACTGTTCTATTTGAAATCCCTGATATCACTGTGAAGACATGCAATGTCCTTAACCCTGCAACTCTTTTCCCCACAGAAGGTGATGGAGGAGAACACAACTATGTTGTTACAATAACTGAAGATTGTTCCCCAAGATCAGATTTGCAAGAAACACCATTGCAAAATCCAGATTTTGAACTGTTTGTTGATGGCTCAGCATCATGCAACCCTGACACAGGAAAAAATAAATCAAGTTGGTTTTGCTGTGGTAACCAGGGGTGGAAGTAATTAATTACAAATACTCAAATTACTGCAATTAAGTAGTTTTTTTGGGGGTAATTGTAATTTTATGAGTAGATTTTCAAGTCTGTAATTTTACATGTACTTAAGTATTGATTTCACCATGTAATCTACTTAGTTACTTTCAAAATCACAGTTGAGTACTGAGTACAATTTGAATTAATATCCAAAGCTTTCATCTGCATTTTTGAGGCCAATCACATGATACAGTCAGTGCCAAATGACTTCCTGCTTCACATCACCTGGCAAACCTATAGCACATCACGCTCTTGTTTTACAACTGCTGGATGCTGTTCTGCTCCCAAAACAGGTTGCTGTGTGTAAATGTCATGCTCACACTAACAATGACCAACTTTCACAGGAGAACACCAGAGGAGAAGCAGCTGCCAAGGCAATAGCATGCCCAGAATTAACTATGTCTGAATTCTTTCCATATGATGACCCTAACACATCCTCCACTGCTATAGCTGTTTTATCTAACATTCATAAGCAGGTGAAGGAAGCGCTACCAGCTCCAGCCACAGGACCTCTTCATGACCTGCAGCCTGGTGACTGGGTAGTGGTGAGAGACCTGAGACAAAAGACCTGGCACTCAAAGCAGTGGACGGGTCCATTCCACATGCTGCTGACTGCACAGAAGGCAGTAAAGTTTGCCAAAAGAGTCACCCGGATCCGTGCCAGCCACTGCAAAAGGGTTCCTCCTCCACCAGAGACACCTATAACAAAATAGGTCATCACATCGCGAGGATGAGAAGAAGAGGCAACAGTATTGGCATACTGTCCAACGAGAACTTGCATGGCTCCAACTAAGTGGCGTGCTGAATGAACCTCAGTGTCACCATCATGGGATCAGAGATGGAACTCCAACAACAGCCATGGCATGCATTCAAACACCCTGGATGGTGTGGCCTGTGAGGCTCAATGTGTTTTCTTGTGAGTTCATTCCCTACAGTTAAAAAAAATGTTTTCCATCAGTTGACACAGTTAACTACTCCTGATTGGCTCACCATGCAATGCTGAAGACATTCCTGATCCTGTTGACAACCCAGATTTTGACATTGTTATGTTAATATATATGGAACTTTCCTACCTAAGTTGCTTTGCATTTGTTATACTAAATTCTCCCATCTGTAACAACAGCATCTTGCTTTTTCCAGGGGTAGTATTTTATGAAGTAATGTTTTAAAATTTTTCTTCACTCTCTTATACTTTACTATTATGTTATCATATGTAAGGACTATTATTTGTTGTATTATTTGTAGAGAAGGTGTGATCTTTTATGGTCTTTTATAATTTTCCTTTACTTTCCTTTTTATGTGATCACGTATGATCAAAAGGGGGGATTATAGTGGGAAAATTATATGCTGAACTGGTCACTGTTGTTCCTCATAGTTACTTCTCATGTATTGTCAGGCACTAACTGGTTACTTGTCCTTGAACACACAGCTGTTCTCCCTTTGGAACAACAACTTCTGATAACACAATCACATCCTGACAATAAGCACTTCAGGTCCATCCTGACCCAACCTCCTTCATCTCTAAGACAGATTTACATTCTTGACTCATTATCAGTTCCTTTTACACTTTCTTTGTGACTGTGTACTGATCCTTTGCAAAGCTCTATTAAAGAAAATCTTGGTCATGGTGCCTGTCTTCATTTTCAGATTTTCCACCACAATGCTGTCCAATGTCAACACTGTAAATAACTGTACATTGGGGAAACAGGCTGAACTCTGAAAACGAGAATACTGGAGCATGTTAATCATCTTAAGAAAGGTCACACACTATATGCTCATTTTACCATTCACAGTATCCACAATTTCAAGTATATTGGCTTGGAACAACTCTTTGGTCCAAAAATCAAAGGGTGAGATATGAGATCCAACTCATTAATAAGCTTGCCACAGTTTCACCAGACTGCTTAAATCAAAGGGTTTAAAGGCTTTCAGTTTTCATTTAGGATCCAAATGAAACGAGTAAAGACTTTTATTGTGGCTGTTGTTTTTTTCTCGCGGCGTGGAATCGAAGATTCACATTTTGTGGATTATTCCTTTAGGCTTTAGGCTTTTTTAGGGGGCGCAAGCCCTGGTTAAAGATGAATAAGTAATTAAATAATTTTTATGTCTAATTTATGAACTTCCCTAAATTTGCTTTCTGGGCATCTGATGCTCAGAAGCACCTTATTTCACCATATGCAGTCACATAGGCAGCCCCCAGCAACATGTGGCCACTCACACTCAGAAGTGAAAAATCTGACAAAACAAGGCATAAGACCACACAAAACCACGTTTTCCATCAAAAAGATCAGGATTACGGCCACTTCTGCTATGAAACTGTGCTTTCTGGGCATCTGACACTCAGAAGCGCCTTAATTCATCATATACAGTCACAGGCATCCCACAGCAACGTGTGATCACTCATGCTCAACATGCTCATGCTCAAAACAGGTCTGAAATCTACATAAAAATCGGAATCGGTAAGTCAGACCCCTCAAAAAGATCAGAAATCGGAATCGGCCAAGAACATTAAAATCGGTGCATCTCTCAGTTGACATGAGTTTGAGTAGATAATGCATAAATTCTCATCTTTGGGTGAACTATCCTTTTACGTAATTATCAGCTAAAACTGTTTTATCTTCATACAGTATAATTATCAACCACTATTTGTGCACTCTTGTGCCCTACAATTTGAACAGAAAGCCCCATTAAACTTGAATTCATCATAGGCCAAAGTGACTTCTCCTAAAAATGACTTCATTCCAGGCCTGAGTATATGTTGCTAATAGCCAGTTCTGACAAAGAAAGAACCAATATTTTTATAGTCATGCTATATCACATGGAAGCAGCTTACCTTAATAGCGATATTGCACTTGCCCCTCTGTCTTTTACACCCACTGGCATAGTCCTGTAACACAAGTATGCACACTGAGTGTTAAAGTCAAAAACATGGTGACACAAAACATTTCGTGGCAAAAACATGATATAGGACAAGCAATTGTATAAAAAAAAAAAAACGATTCAAAAAACACATAGAAATAACCTGATGCTTTAGTCCCGCTGAAAAATTTGGCATGAATGTAACAAGTTCTTGCAAAGTACAAACCCATCCTTACTTTGTGATGTGATGGAAAAGGTGGTTTTGTGTGTTTTCATGCCCAGTTTTGGCAGATTTTTCACTTTTTAGCATGAGTGACTG